>ML792134.1:150667-220256 GCA_009831015.1 Picea engelmannii | reverse complement strand
ATTGTCTCCTTTATCCTTTATGCCAGTATGCTTTCCAGATTTCCCAGATGATCATCCCTGACACTAGATTCCAATAGAGGTTCATCATTTCATTTTCACTGTAACCCTCATTCTAGTTGTGATGGTTGTGCTAATGTTCCCCCGGATCTTATTGGATTGGCGGAAGATGCCTACCGCCCAATCCCAAATCTCAGTTGTGTAACTGCATTCGTCAAGGAAGTGGTTAGTTGTTTCCTCCTTGTCTAGATAGATATGGCAGCGAGAGGGACCTATGAAACCCATTTTCATGAGGTTCTCCCAAGTTAGAATTCGGTTATGTAGAACTGACCATTTGAACATTTTGATTTTTGGTCATTGGGGGATTTTCCAAAAAATTTCCCATTGTTGCTCCGGATTTTCTTGGTCCTGACCCGCAATGTAATACCGTGCTTCTTTTAAGTTGAATTCACCCCCATTTTTCTTGCCCCACCTCAATTGGTCCTCTTCTTCTGAGACCCCAGTTTTCCTTTTTCCCAATTCCTCCTCCACCTCTTTCGTTATTGTTTCGATCTGAGCTCTATTTTGTGGGTTAAATTTGTCCCAGATCCTCCATCTGGTGCTTCCATCCCTTTGCTTCCAGTAATGATGGATTTTTGTTTTGCCTTGCCCAATCATTTCCTATTGAAGCTCCTCCCTATCTGGATTTTCCATTATGGGTTCTTGTTGCCATGCGTCCTCCTAGAACTTTGTTGTTCTACCATTTCTGACTTCCCAGAAGCTATGTTTCTGGATCTAGTTCTTATTTCGCCAGGCAAGATTCCAGATGGTTGATCCCTCCCTTGTGCCCATGAACCGAATTCACTCCCGGTCTCTTATGTTTGGGGCATACTTGGCCTTCTAGAGGTTTTCCCACGTTACTGATTTTTATTTTACCCATCTCCACCAGAGCTTTGCCCCGTAGGCTTCGTTGGTTACCTATGGGTCCTATAACCCCAAGCTATCTTTTCTTTTTGGTTTGCATACCTTATCCCAGACCACTAGGTCCCATTTCTTTTTATGTTCTGTGTCGTTCCATAGGAAGTCTCGTTGGATGGATCTTATATTTTGTAGAATGCATTTGGGGGCTGGGAATACTAACGTCATATACGCCGAAATTGCTTGAAGAATCATTTTGGTGAGGCTAAGCCTTCCGGCCAGGTTTAAGGCTCTATAAGTCCAACTTTTTACCCTCTCCTACAGTTTGCTGATAAATCCTTCCCATGTATCCTTTGTGTAGGCTTTTTCCATCAGGGGTATTCCCAAGTATTTCATTGGGAGTGTTTTATGTTGAAACCCCAGAATATTGGCCAAGTTGCGTTGAATTGATGGATTAGTGTTGAAAAAATATATCATGGATTTGGAGTGGTTGATTTCTGCCCCCAAGGCTTCCCCAAAGTATTTTAAGATTATTTTAAAAGTCGTTTATTCCTTTACTGTGGGTGTACCATGGAGTAGGGTATCATCAACGACCTGTTGGTGTGTGGAGGTTGGAAAATTTTCGAAAGTTTTGATTCCTTTTATTTCACCAGTTGCAGTTGCGCTTTTAATGCTTCTGCTTATCCCTTCCATCATTAGAATGAACATAAACGGGGACAACAGGTCCCCTTGTATTATGCCTTTGGATGGACATAAAGGTTTGGTTGGGGCCCCATTAATTAGTAGTGAATAGCTTGTTGTTTAGACTAGAGTGAATATCCAGTTGATCCAATGCTGGTCGAACCCAAACACTTCCAACGTATTGGCCATGTAGTGACAACTTATTTTGTCATAAGCCTTCGCCAGATCAAGTTGGATTATCATCCCCCCTCTCCTTTGGATTTTTAGTGTGTGAATGATCTCATGGGGTTGGATGATATTGTCCATGATTTGTCTTCCTTCGGAAAACCCCGCCCGTTCCTGTGAAATCAGTGTTGGAAGGAGTGGCTTCAGTCTATTGGCTATGACTTTGGAGATTATCTTGTAAACTACATTGCATAAAGATATAGGCCTATAGGGGTCTGGGGTCCTAACTTCATTTTATTTCGGGATTAGAGTGATCATTGTGACATTTAAGGATTTCAGGATGGATGTCGATCGCCTGGAGTCCTCCACCACCCCATATATATCATGCTTAACCACTTCCCAGTAGGCTTTGCAAAATTCCACTATGAAGCCATCCGATCCTGGGGCCTTTCTGTTGGGAATCTCCTGGACCACTTGGTCAATTTCTTCCTTTGTGTTGGGTTTGCTTAAGCCCACATTTTGCTCCTCTATGACCAGCTTAGGGATGTGATGAATTGTTCTTTGTATGGCCTCAAATTTGTCTTGGTTGGGTTCCTAGGCTATCCCCTGGAAGTGATTGACAAGAGTATTCTCAATTTCCTGGTGGGATTCTCTTTTGATCCCGTCTTGATCCCTAATCTTCAAGATTTAGTTATGGGATCTCCTTGTAATAGTTTTTCTATGAAAAAACTTTGTGTTCCTCTCCCCTTCCTTTAGCCACCTTATTCTGGACTTTTGGGACCACCAAATATTTTCTTGCTGGCATCTTGCTTCCCATTCCTGGGTCATTTGGATCTCTTATTTTTTCTGGTCCTCTATGTATCCCTCTTCATTACACCGTTCTTGTAGATTCCTCATTCTGTCCTAGGTGCTCTTTTTCTCTTGGTTTATATTTCCAAAGACTTCTTTGTTCCACTCCTTGAGTTTTTGTTTGATGTTCTTGAGTTTTTTGTAAAGTTTGAACATCCTTGTCCCTTGATCTGGTAGTTCATCCCGCCACCATTGGCCGATGTTCTCCTTGAAGGTGGGATGGTCGATCCAGAATTTCTCAAATCTAAATGGTTTGATCTTCGGTGTGGTTTGGAAATTATCTTCTAGTTGAACTGTCCAGTGATATGATCCCCCCCTAGGGAGGATGTTGCAGTCCAAAGTTAGTCCCTGCAACATGATTGATTCCGCCACCAAGACTCTATCTAACCTTGTGGCTACTTGGTGGTGACCTAGTCTTTTGTTTTTCCAGGGGAATTGACCATTGTTGGTCCTAATATCCACGAGCTTCATTGTGTTAATGAATGTTGAGAATTCTTCCACATCTCTGTCTAGTCTCCTGGTGGCCCTTTTTTTCTTAATAGTGATGATGTTGAAATCCCCTACGAGAATCCAATGGGGGTTGCGAGTGCGATCCTTTAGATTCTCTAGGTTGAGGAGAAATCTCCCTTTTTCCTCCATCACCGGGGACCATATACATTAGTGCATAGAATTTCTGTTGTGTTCCTTATAATTTGCATTTTAATAGAAAGTCTATGTCTTGTGGCTTCAACGACAAGCATGTTCACCGATTGTGGGTTGCACAAGGTGAGGATACCTCTTGCCATCTTTTGGATTTGGACAACCAACATCTTGTACTTGCTCCAATGTTTTTTATTGATCGTTTCCATTATATCTAAAGTGCATTTTGTCTCGTGAATGAAACATAGGTCAGGTTGTTCCTTACTCATTCTATTTTTAAGGATTCGTTGCTTTCTTGGGTTGTTTAGGCCTCTTATATTCCATGCTATAATCTTCATTTAAACATGTGGGGGGGAGTTGGGGAAAAGATTTTTAATCTTACCTGAGTTTATCAATAGGGCTCCTAGTTCTTGTAAGGCTACATTATTTGATTTTATGTCTTTCTTCCTCCTTGCCTACTTGGGTGAGTGTTGTGGTTGTCCATCACCTTTTTTGATTCCCAAGTGTCCTATCTCGCCGTGCATGTGCTTTATCCCTCTGGATTTCGCTTCCTCCCTTAGGAGGAAGAGATATTGAATGCGATCAAGTTGCTCCGTTGGCACGTTGTCTACTCCCTATATTTTTCATTGCTCCAGTATATTCAGTAGATCTATTCCTTCCCTTTCCACAATGTCTCTGAGATCTGGTTCCTCTGTTCCTACCTCACTTGTACTCATCTCTGAATCTTCGTTTGCTTCCTGCATTGGGGTGTTGGTATCTTCGTTTCCTCCTTCCCTGGGACTTGCGCTACCTCCCTATTCTCCTTTGTTGCTTGGAGTTTATGTGTTCTCTTGAGTTGTGTGTTCACTCGCTTCCTTATCTTTCATCTATTCCTTCCCTCATTCTTCTCCTTGGTTGGGACTGGCCCTTCCTTCTATTCTAAGCCTGACTTCCGGGTTGCTTCCCATTGGGGCCTTGCCTTGTCTCTTAACAAATAGTGTCCCGAAAACCAGTCGAAGACACATGTATTTGCATAAGTCGCAATTTGTTGTAAGTGGATGTCTTTCTTTATCTTCTTTTGAAATGCTAAGCATTTCTTAATACTCACTTTTTGAATTGGTAAACAAATCTGCTCCACCTAGTTTGGCATTCAAAACAACATAGTATTTTCTACTTTTCCCATATCTGGTTGCTATAAAGATGTTTGATGACATAATTCTATATTGCACTAATGATGGTCAATTCTATATTCTAATTGCAACACAGTTTTAAAGTACTCTAGGATTTTGTATGATACTTCCATCCAATTGTAATAACATTTGAGGTTGGTGAAACATTCACTTTCCTTCATGAAATTGATTTGGAAAAAGGGTGAGACAAATTTGGTTTAAATAATAATAAATTTAAGCCATGATTTCCCAATCTACATTCAACGATTGACTTATATTGTCCATAGGGATTCCCCCTAGGCTAGGATAGCTTAGTTTCCTTAGTCTGAAGTGTGGAGCAAGTATACTGAGATGACAATGGGTAGCTTTCTTGTTGAACTTAGGCTCTTGTATTGAGGTTATGAATTTTCCTCCTAGGGTTTATTTTGAGAGGTAACACGAACCATTGTGCCTCCTTGGAGACTCTCTCGTACACTCCAATGCCTTCCTCTAGGAATCCCTAGTTGTGTTTTATTTTACACTTGACATGTTAGAATTGAACTAGTAGAGCATCATAATTGTAACATCCAGTTACACTAAGCACATTTATACTAAATTATTCTTTGAGGACACTTGTGATCAAGTGATCCGGTTAATATACATTATGACTATGCCTTGATTATGAGTTATATTATGATGTCATTGTGATTATATGTTAGATTCTAGATGTATACATGTATCGACATGTATTATTGATGATTTTCCCTGAGTGTGCAGGAGACATGACAGGTTGAGGATGCATATGGCATCAACATACTCCCTTGGACTCCAGATTGAGTCAGGGAGTGGACTTGTATTTGGTTTGAGTATTTGATTTACACACATGTGAATTATGTGATGATTTTAGTATGGATATTATGTATATGAATTATTGACAATGTTCTTGTTAGTGGATGCAAACTCAGTGACACTTGCTAATCTGACTCACATAAAGAGTAAAGAGGTCATGCACATAAAACAGACAGTTGAGGGAGAGGTGTGGCAACTTCCCCATCACGATCTACTAGCACTCCCGCCGTGACCTGAACTATAGGTTAACAATTACCTAGTTCGAGAGGTCCATGATGTCGTGAGGGCAGACTGAGATAGTCGCTCACGAAGAATTCTAAGGGGCACTCAATAAGGAAAAATCTGTATTCCTTAGAAGCCATTAGTCTCTCACACGGTCAACTAGGTGGAGTGTTGACTCCAAGTGCCAGACAAATTTCCAAAACTTCCAAGATCATAAAGTTTTTCAGAGAAGAGATCTCAGACTTTACTACCTCCTTTTTTCTCACCTAAGTTAAGGTGGGTGTTGAAATCGCCTCTGATTATGCAAGAAGGAAGATCCATAGAAGTTTTGAGCACGAAAAGAGAGTTCGAACATGAAGTTTTATCTGCATAGATATTGGGCATATATACATTTATGACTGAAATAATATTGTTGGAATCTCTATTTTTAAGAACTCTAAGAAGCCAATGTTGAGTATTTATAGTTACCTCAAGGTTCTAGATCTGTTCGTCCCAGAGAGTAGCAATGCCACCGAAGGTGCCCTGAGAGATTACAACCACTCCACCACAATTTTTGAAGACTTTTTTTGTTGTTTCTAGCACAACTCACTCCTTTGTATGGTGTTGTTGCTGCAACTAGGGTGGTATTTCTGGTTGAGATAGTGCTTGTGCTAGGGTTTATCTAATTGGATTTTCTTTGTGAATGAAATATATCTAAGAAATGTTGCTAGATTTTTTCACCCATTTGGGGTTTTCCCATGATAAATCTCTTGTGTACTTTGTCTACTATTTATTCTGCTACTATTGTAAAATTGATAATGTTAACTAAGTTAAAGAACACTACTTCTCTATAAGTTAAGGAAAATCTAACAAATTGAACAATAGGGTCACACCATAAGGAAACTTTGTGTATTGAAGCAAGAAGAAGAGCTTACCTTTAATGGCTATGTTTTTTGGAGAACGAGATTTTCTATACTTCAACATTATGGATTTGATCATGATACCTTCTATTTGAGAATGAAAGTCAAGGAAATACTCAGGGCTAAATGTCAGGGGTTAACATAAATAAGTGGCCTTTAGAAAGAGTATATAAATTCTCAAATTACTAAGCTTAGAGTAGAATGATTGATATTTCTATTCCCATACCATGTTTTAATTTTCAACTTACATATGTTTTGTGAGGTTGAGTCTCATTCGACAATGAGACTTGAACCTAGAATCAAGGGTTCTTAGTAAGGGGTTAACATAAAGGATTGGCTTTTGGTAAGATTATATAAATACTCAAATTACCAAGCTCTAAGTACAATTGTTAAGATTTCAATTATCGTACAATGTTTGAACTTTCAACTTTTTTTTTTTTCCAACTACCATTTAATAGGTCAACTCCCTTGACATAGTGAATTTGAATTGTGTAAACAACACAGTTTTATATTTCTTCTATAATATTTGTGGTGGAGGTCATGTCCATTGATAGTGAAATCTCATAATTACCTATAAAGTAGTCTTTCCCAATAAATACCAAGTATTTATTCCCTTTGTTGAACCTTAATATTAACTATATGTATGTTTTTTTTAATATTTTTTTTTGTATGTAAACTTTAAAGGATTCATTAAAGTGGTGGTTATCAATTATATCATACATTTTATTTTTAAAAAATATATTAATTATAAGTTTTATTTTCAAATTATCTATTTCATAATTTTTTATGTAAAACTTTTGTTTTTAAATAGGGAAAAAATATTATCTTATTAATGGTTTCAATACTTATTTGTTACACTTTTATTGCTTTTTTAGACTTTTTAATCTATCCTTCTTCTCATTGTAAAAGGGTCACAATTTTTACACCATTGAATTCCATTTCTCTATTTAAAAGATGTTTTACTAATCCACTTTCATTATTTAATTAATTAATGATCATTCTTTAAATGATACCTTTGTAACTCTTTCATGTTGATATATTTGAGTTGTAACTAGTTTTATTTTTCTCATCTACATGCCCTATCAATGTAAGGGGAAACAACATCCCTAAGGATATCCCATCATATCATCTTGACGGAAATATCCATTTGCCCTTGGTCTCCTAGGGCATTGCAAATTCATCACAAGGAGATGATATATTTTGGGATCTAATACTGGTTGTTATAAGGAGACTAAAGTGTGGGAATATCCCCATTCTAAAGTAGTGGGTACAAAGATTTTAATGGGCACCACTTTTATAGGAGATGGATTTATATTATAAATGAAAGGTAATGGTAAGGGACATGAGTTTTATCTCATATGTCTCTTACCTAAATATTTTTACTTCACCCACAACTAACCCCCTGGCCTTCATCATGTGAAGAGGAAAAGTAGTGGTCATTCTTAGGATTCCTCATAGGTGACTTGTTCATGGGATTACAAATGGTACCTAAGTCATATAATGTATCTCCTTTGAGGAACCCCTTTGATTTCATCACATTGGGAAAGGGATTCTCCTATGAGGTCATTATATGTAGTCACTATAAACCACCATGTTTTTCATTAAGTTCAATGTTTTTCAAAGTTATCGAGATATTAGGTGTTACTTTAGAATATACAACTATAAGAAATTATGGGACATTTTGTCTGAAGACATATGTAAGCTCTATTTTTTTTTACTATAGGGAGATGTCAATTTTGTTTTAAAACTATAGACAATAGTAGTTTGTAATTCCATTGTTTAGCATGGCTACAACTTTATATAATACAAATTTCATAGTTTCATTTTTTTTTTAAACATGAACAAGTAAAGAATGTTAAATTTTTCATTAACTTAATAGAATGGAAAAGTAAAAAACACTTGATGAATAAGCTTGATGAAGGCAAATGGACTCCAAAGCACCTTCTTGGGATGGGTCCTTTTCTTCCTTGATGTGCTCCAACTCCAACCCTAGTTAACAAAGAATGCAAAAATACTAGAATCAAAAATCAAAAGAAAGGGGTAACAATATTCTAGTGGTATTCCAATAACATAACCTTACTTAGATGGATTGTTTGTATAAGTGACCTCAGGGGATTTATTTATAGTTGCATGGTGCACAACCCTCTTGACATGGTTTTTCTTATAGTGGTTAAAGATGACTAATCAGAGGTTAAAAATAACAATTGAGGTTTGGCATGATCCACACATAACTGACATTCCATCACGACAGCTCGGGTGCATTGATGGGGCTGGAAACTAGTTAAAAATAACGAACTTTAGGGGAAGTGCAATTCTCAATATTTTAATTGAACCGTCCACATGCACTTAATTAGACATTATATGCACTAGACAACTTTGGTCAAATTTTGGGGTTGACTTGGTTGATTCCAAAAAGTCTGAGGTCATATAATGGTGGAATGGAATGAACGATGAATGTTTTTCATGCCAACATGATGTATTCAATTATAACTGTTGAGAATGGTGCAGGTGAGGAATTTTAAGGTTATATACATACATACATACATGCATGCATATATATACACACAATCTGTGTGTGTGTAGACACACACACACACACACACATATTGACACACATGCACACACATATATTTCTCCATGCAAATAAAACATACTTTTATTTCAAAGGAAATATAAGTACAATCCTTAGGTGCTTTGTGCTATCCAAGAGTGAGACAAAAACATACTCATAACTAGAGCTAGAAGGTAGGATGAGCCTAAACAATAGTAACACGTCTACTAAGACCAATAGACTAAACAAACTTTATCAGACCAAATGTGTTACATAAAATGAACATAGATAGGGGTAGAAAAAATAAATAGTGGCGATGCATGTCCTTCAAAAAGTAGCAGATTAACCAGTACATGTCAAAAAGATGGATAAGTAAAGGTAGTTACATGTCCCATAATTGTCTCTCGCTCTTATTGAGAAATTGTCCCTCAACAAATTCCTCCAAAACTAACTTTTTTACATTGATGAGTAACACATCCTTGGATATATTATTGACATCAATATTTAGTTCACGGTAAATGTGCTTGAAGCTAATACCCTAAAATCATGTTAATATTGTCTTCAATTGTTGTGCTATATGAAGCAGACCCAAGTTAAGCACTTGATGATCAACAATCATCCATTTAATTGTTGACTCTAAGTCCCCCAAAACGTACAAAGACAGGATATTTCTGTCAATAACACATTTTAAAAGTGCATACGGTGCATTGAACTCAACCTAGTTATTGGTACCATGGACTAGATTTTATTTTTCTGAGATATAGTGAGAATCCTTGAAATGAAAAACAAAACCTAGCCTACACACTTGCACATTGTTATGAATATGATCATGGAGCAATAATAAAAAAAAAAGATGAATGTGAATATAAAACATAGAAGAACACAATACACAAGAGACATTGATATACGTGGTTCACCTAATATGGCCTACATCCACATAGAAATAACTAGTCCTTCATTTATTTCGTCCAACAAAATGAAGGGATGACACCTGCAGCACATCCATTGCAACCTCCTCTTCACTCTCTCAAAGTCTCCTCTCTCATACACACAATACTCTCTCTCATTATTAACTTCACCATTACAATACAATATATAGGAGCATGTGGCATCCAAAATCCATAATCCATTGACTTGGATTAGATTACAACCTTAATTGCTTAGTCAGAATTAGAAAACCACGGGTCAGAAAAATCATGTGCCAAAAACATCCAAAACAGATGCAAAAAAAATTGCCCCAAAAATTTTGTTCAGGTGCTCTGACACCCTTCACTACGCCTAATGTAATGAATAGTGTGTGGGGCTAATCGTGAAAAGAATATAACGCAAACCCCCTATTAAGTTCTGGGTACCTTGGAAAGTGGTACCCTTGTGTTTGTGAGTCTCTAAACACAAAGGGGGAAATATTTGACCCTCACCACTTTTTTTTTTGTAAGTGAGTGTAGGAATCTATATTACTGAAAATAATATGATACAAAAGGTGGGCCTCTTGGTCTGCCTAGAAGGAAACCAGACCAGGGGCTCTAGTTGCGCAAGTTGAAGGTAATGAGGGATGGTTATGGCATGCCACCAAGGGAAACCAGACCAGACCTTCCATGTTTAGTTGGAGAAAAAACATAGACATAAAAGAAGATACTAAAACCACCCTCCTAAACCAGAAAGTGAAAGATATCTGAGCTAACTTATCAAGCCTGGTATTACTGCCTATAGACTTCCAAATCATTGATCTGGAACTATGTAGTGTTTCTGCACCTGGGGGTGCTCCTTCCCACCATCCTCCCAACTCTTGTTTTCTTCATGTTGTGAGGTTGTGCGAGTCTTCCTGATTTGAGTTGGCGCACCGTGTTCATCAACAGGCTTGATGTCCATGTGATGGACATAGCGTAGTGTTGACGGACAAAATTGACCGTCCATCAACTAGAAGAGCGAGTCCGATCCACGGTTGTCTAAATAACCCATGCCGTTTGGTGTAACTAGTTCTGACGGGTTTAATGGCTCCGTTAGCCAATCTAAGAATCCTAAAATAAATGAATAACAGAGAGAAATAACTAACTAATTACTAAACACACTATATATATGTACATATGTTCAAATGTAACTATAGTAGTTGTATTTAAGCATAAGATATACAAGTCTCGTTTATTTAAATGATTTACAAGATGCAAGTTTTAATCGAAACTTACGAAAATCGATGTGAAAAATGATTTCTTCTAGGAAGTAGATAAAGAAAACACATAAAAATATTTATTATTTTTCTTTTATAAATTTAAAGAATCTTGCAAAAACAGTTAATGAAACATGAACATGTGGATAGTCAAAGCTGAACCATACATTCTAGCTTTAATGATATGTAATTGACAAAAAAATACAAAGAAGCTATCCTGTCAGTGAATTAGTGAGGTGTATGCAAGCATCTGCATGAGTGGTGAACACCCAACTACCATGTCCAAGAGAGAAATCTGCAGTGAACCTTATGACTGTTCTAAATAAATTCAGAACATGTATTGACAGCTTATGTTTTAATGACAGAAAAGGAAACACAAACATAAACCTGTGATCTCATAATTATACATGATTACAACAAGATAAATTTGGAAGCAATCTATGCATTTTATCATTCAATTTAAAACTCAAAGATAAATCTCATTATTTAAACCAAAGATATAATCACAATATTTGTATTTTGATTGAGGCAAATGATAGATGATATTTATAATATAAACCTCCTACACATCACAGATCATTTAATCTAAAGATATCAGACCTGCACATGTAACAAGATTAAAAAAAACATTATAAACAAAAGGCTAAAGCCAAAATGCATATATGTTGTTCTATTAAGTTTTTGGAATCACTTGTCCATTCTGTAGTCCCGGAAGAAATGTTTTGGATAATAGACTTTAAAAATTAGAAAAATTAATACATAAATGATAATAATTAACCATGTACTGATAAAAAAGACTAAATCTATTTAAATCAATTCATAATCAATTATTCAAAGAATATGAAGATATTATATGAAAATAAAATCATTTTACTTACAGGACAAAAGCCAGTAAGCAACCTGAAATTCCATATTCTTTTTTGAAAATACTCGTCCATTCTCCCAAAGATTCCATCCATCCATTACTCCATTTGAAAAGAAATAAAAAGTTTACAAAAAAAATAATATACAAAAGAGAAAGGATTAAAATTCTCCTCTCCAATTCTTGGATCCCCATGGCTCTGATCTTTCTCATATATTTATAAAATGAATGAACAGTCTGGGCGTCACTATTAATTTCCGCCACCTGAAATTTGTCTCTAAAAGAGACCCAAAAATTTCTCAAATCGTGCATTTTTTTGGGAAAATCTCTAAGCGGAAGGTAAATGGATCCATTTTGGTTCTGGGTTTTCAACCGTTTCTTCAAATTCCTCACGGTTTGGCTGCAATAAGTTTTGCAAAATCGCCTGTCTGATCTTGACGCCTTTCCAAATTTTATCTGTTGTTGCTCATAAAATTATTTGTAGCAATCCAAAATTATTTTTAGATCAATCATATTGAACATATCTAGATAATAAAATCAAGCCATGATCAGATCCGTATCAAATATTTGATAATAGAAACCTGTGAAACAAAAATAAACCTTAATTAATAACCTAAAAATTGTAAATAAAACAAAAGCTAGAAAAATAAAAAATGAATTTAAACTAACTATAACTTATAAACAAACATTATTTATAATTTGTTTTCAAATATGATTTAGAAGCTTCAAGTTAATGAAGAAATAATATTAATTTTAGTTTTTTACAAAATCAAACAAATGATAGATAATTCTTTGATTATTATTATTTTGAAATGAGATACAAAATGAAAAAAATAATTTAATTAATTAACATCACCAAATGATTTCATGAAAATGAGAAACCAACCAAGATATTATTTGATGAAGTATTGAACACATTATTCAAAATAGTCAAACTTGCTAATGAACAAAAGAATGAACACATAATCATAATTTAAACAAAAGTAAACATTTGATAAAAATGAACGTTTTTGTTTAAATTGAGATTTTTATGCTCGTTTTTAACTTTTGACATATACTCTTGTAATAAATGACTCATAGTAAAGTGAATGTCTTAAGTTTGTCTCAAAGTAAGCCAAGGAATGGAACTATTTGAAAAGGTTGATTCTGTAGCTCATTATAATTATCAAGATTCTAATAGGGGCCCTTTAAATTTTGTAAAAATATAGGGGGAGTTGTTGGGGCCCAACAAATGGCGACTTACTGGGTGAAGCAATTATCTCTGATCTGGTAATATTTCATATTAGGAAGAAAATAATAAGACTTCCTTTCAATCTTGGTTTTCTCGTGGTGATGTGCGCTTCTGTCAATTTTCCTGTTAAGGCTCGTATGTTCATGATGGGTCATCCTTCCATCAGTTACTACCCTTGCTCACTTGTGATCCAATTGTGTTGATCTTCGTACTTGTACTTGGCCTGGTGGATCTATCCTGGTTATCATCTACCCCACATGCCTTATATCTTTCATTGCATGCGACTTGTTGCCTGGCCCTTAGCTCGTGCTTTCCCCACGCCTCTTACTGGAAAAATGGCCTTACTTATGGTCAGCCATATGTTTCTTATTATTCTCTTGCATAATAATTAGTGGCTAAGTTTTAACCAGTCCTATCCTACCTGGGGACTACGTCCCTTCTACGAGGCCTCACGATGTCCTCCTAAATGTGACCTTCCATGCTTAAACTGCCTCATGATCTTTGGCCGCAAGGTGGTTGTAGTCTGTTCTGAGTTGCCCATCCAGAATGTTGATCCATGCGTCGTCTAGTTTTGTGCCTTCCCTGCTAACCCCCTCGTTGGTGAGCCTATCCTCTAGCGCATTCGCTGACCTGCGCACCCATCACAACTCCACTATGTTCATAGTTATCATATGCTCCTAGATTTTCTATAGGGAGTGTGCAAGTCGCCAGTGGCACTGAACCTTGCCCACTCTCATGCCATTTTGAATTCTTTTTGTCGTGTTGATAACCAAGGTGGAGTCACCTTCCACGATGGTGTTTGTCATCCTTTTGCGACTTAGGATTTCAAGGAAAAGTTCCAGGGCTCCAAATTCCGTCGCATTGTTGGTTGAGTTTCCCATGATCCCAAAGTAAAATCGGATGTTGTTGCCACCACTATCTCTGATCACTCCACCTGCCCCTACCACTCATGGATTTCCTTTTGCCACCCCGTCAAAGTTAATTTTGAAGAACCCTGACAAAGGGGGATTCTAGTTGCGGGCTCCTATCTGGATTTGCGGGTTTCACTCTACATGTAGGCTGTTGTGCCAATATTTCAGTTGAAAAAAGTCCAGGATACATGAATCTTGGTCTGTGAGTTACGCTTTCTCTGTCTTGCAGTTGCAGCTCTACATCGTTTCTCTTATTTGAGAGACTATTGTCTCCTTTATCCTTTATGCCAGTATGCTTTCCAGATTTCCCAGATGATCATCCCTGACACTAGATTCCAATAGAGGTTCATCATTTCATTTTCACTGTAACCCTCATTCTAGTTGTGATGGTTGTGCTAATGTTCCCCCGGATCTTATTGGATTGGCGGAAGATGCCTACCGCCCAATCCCAAATCTCAGTTGTGTAACTGCATTCGTCAAGGAAGTGGTTAGTTGTTTCCTCCTTGTCTAGATAGATATGGCAGCGAGAGGGACCTATGAAACCCATTTTCATGAGGTTCTCCCAAGTTAGAATTCGGTTATGTAGAACTGACCATTTGAACATTTTGATTTTTGGTCATTGGGGGATTTTCCAAAAAATTTCCCATTGTTGCTCCGGATTTTCTTGGTCCTGACCCGCAATGTAATACCGTGCTTCTTTTAAGTTGAATTCACCCCCATTTTTCTTGCCCCACCTCAATTGGTCCTCTTCTTCTGAGACCCCAGTTTTCCTTTTTCCCAATTCCTCCTCCACCTCTTTCGTTATTGTTTCGATCTGAGCTCTATTTTGTGGGTTAAATTTGTCCCAGATCCTCCATCTGGTGCTTCCATCCCTTTGCTTCCAGTAATGATGGATTTTTGTTTTGCCTTGCCCAATCATTTCCTATTGAAGCTCCTCCCTATCTGGATTTTCCATTATGGGTTCTTGTTGCCATGCGTCCTCCTAGAACTTTGTTGTTCTACCATTTCTGACTTCCCAGAAGCTATGTTTCTGGATCTAGTTCTTATTTCGCCAGGCAAGATTCCAGATGGTTGATCCCTCCCTTGTGCCCATGAACCGAATTCACTCCCGGTCTCTTATGTTTGGGGCATACTTGGCCTTCTAGAGGTTTTCCCACGTTACTGATTTTTATTTTACCCATCTCCACCAGAGCTTTGCCCCGTAGGCTTCGTTGGTTACCTATGGGTCCTATAACCCCAAGCTATCTTTTCTTTTTGGTTTGCATACCTTATCCCAGACCACTAGGTCCCATTTCTTTTTATGTTCTGTGTCGTTCCATAGGAAGTCTCGTTGGATGGATCTTATATTTTGTAGAATGCATTTGGGGGCTGGGAATACTAACGTCATATACGCCGAAATTGCTTGAAGAATCATTTTGGTGAGGCTAAGCCTTCCGGCCAGGTTTAAGGCTCTATAAGTCCAACTTTTTACCCTCTCCTACAGTTTGCTGATAAATCCTTCCCATGTATCCTTTGTGTAGGCTTTTTCCATCAGGGGTATTCCCAAGTATTTCATTGGGAGTGTTTTATGTTGAAACCCCAGAATATTGGCCAAGTTGCGTTGAATTGATGGATTAGTGTTGAAAAAATATATCATGGATTTGGAGTGGTTGATTTCTGCCCCCAAGGCTTCCCCAAAGTATTTTAAGATTATTTTAAAAGTCGTTTATTCCTTTACTGTGGGTGTACCATGGAGTAGGGTATCATCAACGACCTGTTGGTGTGTGGAGGTTGGAAAATTTTCGAAAGTTTTGATTCCTTTTATTTCACCAGTTGCAGTTGCGCTTTTAATGCTTCTGCTTATCCCTTCCATCATTAGAATGAACATAAACGGGGACAACAGGTCCCCTTGTATTATGCCTTTGGATGGACATAAAGGTTTGGTTGGGGCCCCATTAATTAGTAGTGAATAGCTTGTTGTTTAGACTAGAGTGAATATCCAGTTGATCCAATGCTGGTCGAACCCAAACACTTCCAACGTATTGGCCATGTAGTGACAACTTATTTTGTCATAAGCCTTCGCCAGATCAAGTTGGATTATCATCCCCCCTCTCCTTTGGATTTTTAGTGTGTGAATGATCTCATGGGGTTGGATGATATTGTCCATGATTTGTCTTCCTTCGGAAAACCCCGCCCGTTCCTGTGAAATCAGTGTTGGAAGGAGTGGCTTCAGTCTATTGGCTATGACTTTGGAGATTATCTTGTAAACTACATTGCATAAAGATATAGGCCTATAGGGGTCTGGGGTCCTAACTTCATTTTATTTCGGGATTAGAGTGATCATTGTGACATTTAAGGATTTCAGGATGGATGTCGATCGCCTGGAGTCCTCCACCACCCCATATATATCATGCTTAACCACTTCCCAGTAGGCTTTGCAAAATTCCACTATGAAGCCATCCGATCCTGGGGCCTTTCTGTTGGGAATCTCCTGGACCACTTGGTCAATTTCTTCCTTTGTGTTGGGTTTGCTTAAGCCCACATTTTGCTCCTCTATGACCAGCTTAGGGATGTGATGAATTGTTCTTTGTATGGCCTCAAATTTGTCTTGGTTGGGTTCCTAGGCTATCCCCTGGAAGTGATTGACAAGAGTATTCTCAATTTCCTGGTGGGATTCTCTTTTGATCCCGTCTTGATCCCTAATCTTCAAGATTTAGTTATGGGATCTCCTTGTAATAGTTTTTCTATGAAAAAACTTTGTGTTCCTCTCCCCTTCCTTTAGCCACCTTATTCTGGACTTTTGGGACCACCAAATATTTTCTTGCTGGCATCTTGCTTCCCATTCCTGGGTCATTTGGATCTCTTATTTTTTCTGGTCCTCTATGTATCCCTCTTCATTACACCGTTCTTGTAGATTCCTCATTCTGTCCTAGGTGCTCTTTTTCTCTTGGTTTATATTTCCAAAGACTTCTTTGTTCCACTCCTTGAGTTTTTGTTTGATGTTCTTGAGTTTTTTGTAAAGTTTGAACATCCTTGTCCCTTGATCTGGTAGTTCATCCCGCCACCATTGGCCGATGTTCTCCTTGAAGGTGGGATGGTCGATCCAGAATTTCTCAAATCTAAATGGTTTGATCTTCGGTGTGGTTTGGAAATTATCTTCTAGTTGAACTGTCCAGTGATATGATCCCCCCCTAGGGAGGATGTTGCAGTCCAAAGTTAGTCCCTGCAACATGATTGATTCCGCCACCAAGACTCTATCTAACCTTGTGGCTACTTGGTGGTGACCTAGTCTTTTGTTTTTCCAGGGGAATTGACCATTGTTGGTCCTAATATCCACGAGCTTCATTGTGTTAATGAATGTTGAGAATTCTTCCACATCTCTGTCTAGTCTCCTGGTGGCCCTTTTTTTCTTAATAGTGATGATGTTGAAATCCCCTACGAGAATCCAATGGGGGTTGCGAGTGCGATCCTTTAGATTCTCTAGGTTGAGGAGAAATCTCCCTTTTTCCTCCATCACCGGGGACCATATACATTAGTGCATAGAATTTCTGTTGTGTTCCTTATAATTTGCATTTTAATAGAAAGTCTATGTCTTGTGGCTTCAACGACAAGCATGTTCACCGATTGTGGGTTGCACAAGGTGAGGATACCTCTTGCCATCTTTTGGATTTGGACAACCAACATCTTGTACTTGCTCCAATGTTTTTTATTGATCGTTTCCATTATATCTAAAGTGCATTTTGTCTCGTGAATGAAACATAGGTCAGGTTGTTCCTTACTCATTCTATTTTTAAGGATTCGTTGCTTTCTTGGGTTGTTTAGGCCTCTTATATTCCATGCTATAATCTTCATTTAAACATGTGGGGGGGAGTTGGGGAAAAGATTTTTAATCTTACCTGAGTTTATCAATAGGGCTCCTAGTTCTTGTAAGGCTACATTATTTGATTTTATGTCTTTCTTCCTCCTTGCCTACTTGGGTGAGTGTTGTGGTTGTCCATCACCTTTTTTGATTCCCAAGTGTCCTATCTCGCCATGCATGTGCTTTATCCCTCTGGATTTCGCTTCCTCCCTTAGGAGCAAGAGATATTGAATGCGATCAAGTTGCTCCGTTGGCACGTTGTCTACTCCCTATATTTTTCATTGCTCCAGTATATTTAGTAGATCTATTCCTTCCCTTTCCACAATGTCTCTGAGATCTGGGTCCTCTGTTCCTACCTCACTTGTACTCATCTCTGAATCTTTGTCTGCTTCCTGCATTGGGGTGTTGGTATCTTTGTTTCCTCCTTCCCTGGGACTTGCGCTACCTCCCTATTCTCCTTTGTTGCTTGGAGTTTATGTGTTCTCTTGAGTTGTGTGTTCACTCGCTTCCTTATCTTTCGTCTTTTCCTTCCCTCATTCTTCTCCTTGGTTGGGACTGGCCCTTCCTTCTATTCTAAGCCTGACTTCCGGGTTGCTTCCCATTGGGGCCTTGCCTTGTCTCTTGTTTCCTCTACTTTTGTGATTTGGCTTCACAAAACCGTCCTCATCCTATTGTGGCTTGGTGTTTTCCGATTCTTGTTTTTTTTTAAGAGGGCATTCTCTTAGTAGGTGTCCATGTTCATGGAATCTTCTACATCGAAATGGGATCTTCTTGCACTCTATGCTTTGTATCCATTGATTATCCCTAAACTCGAGGCTTATGGCTTCCAGGAACACCCCTGAAACATCCATCTCTATGCATATCCTTGTGTAGGATGTATATCTTCCTTTTAGGGTAGCTTCCAATGTCTTGAAATATTTTCCAAGATTGTTCCCTATGGCTTCGAAGGTGGATGGAAGCCAATATTCTAGCATTAAGGAGTAAATCCTTATCCAGACTGGGACATTTTTAAAGGTTTCTTTCTCTGGGGAAAAGTTTTCCTTCCATGGACGAATATACAGCTTTGCTGAGGCATGGAAATATGCCCCCCCTCAAAGACTTTATCCCTATCCTCCAGGTTCATAAAGACTGTTGTGAAGAAACATTTCGAGCCTAGGTGGAGTTCCACTTCTCCACTTTGCTTCCAATGGTATTTTATCTAGTTGCACAATGTTTTTTCTGTGGGCCAAAGACCCATGAACTTGCAAATCAGTGCATGCATCTTCATCTGATCTCGGAAGAGTTGCGTTTGGGGGTCTTCTAGTATAACCTTGGTTATCAATGTTGTTTTAGGTTTACACGGGTTATGCCCATCTACCCCACTGGGGTTTGTTTTTTCTTGCTTATCGTTCTGGGTTTCTCTAGCTCCTTTCCCCACGCGATCACTTTTTTCTTGGTTTCCCTCTTGGTTCTTTTTTTATCCTGATCCCAAGGTGCATGTCAGAGGTTCTTTGAAATTGCCGCCTCGTGGGCCTTTCCCTTTGTCCACAACAACCTGCTTGTATGAGGGGGTTGCATTCCCTCCCCCTTTGGTGACCATGTTGGCTTTTGTTGAGACCGCGATTGTTAAACCCTAGCTTAAAAATTTCTCCAGAGCCGCCATAACCCTCAAAAAGGTAATGCTGAAAATTTTTGACCCTCACCACTTTACTATATGTTATAAAGTCAATTTGACTTTATTCACTTAAGTCATAAAGTGACTGAGGAGACTTAAGCCATTTTTGAGATTTAATCTCAACCATTGATTTGAGGTTTGGCCTAAGATAATCTTGGCCATTGGTTTCCTAGGTTAGCCTAAGGATTAGGATAAAAGAGGAAAAAGGGAAAAAGTGAGATTTATTGTTCACTTGAGAGACTTGGGTGAATGTGAGGAGAGAAGTGAGGGTTTGGAGGAGAAGAGAAGCTCAAGAGGGGGTGCACCATTGTTGAGGGCACACCAAGATTTGGGAGAGGCACACTTGTGTTGAGTGCACATCATTACTTGGGAAAGGCACACATGTGGTTGGGGAAAACATTTTCTTAAGGGCACATGAGCTTGGAGATAGGCATGCTGGTTGAGGGCGCACCATTGTGGAAAAGGGGGCATAAGAGTTCATCTAGAAGGAACAACAAGAAAGGAAGAACAAAGCTTCATTCTAGCAGACACAACAAAGAGAGGGGTGCATTCACCTTAGAGGGGTGAAAATCCCAAGGAGGGCACATATACCAATGAACTCCATTTTTTAGCTTGGAGGAGCTTACACATGTATTAGGTTCCTTTGTATAATTTCATTGTTGTAGAATTTGCTTGAGAACTCCATAAAAATCTACTCTCTTATTGGTTTTCCCTATGGGGGTTTTTCCAGGGTCATGTTAACCAAAAATACTTATGTAAATATCTTGTGGTTTGCATTCTTTTATTTCAGCAAGTAGGTGTAAATATCCTGAAGGGTATTTACTTCTTTTGTGGAGTTTTATGTGTGCTAATTTGGATAGCAAAAACCTCCTAATTAAATCCTTAAGACATCATCTACAAAGGGGTCGTAAATCAATTCCTAAGGGGAAGATTTAGTGGGCAGAAATATCAGACTTGTTGGTTGTCATAAACAACAACCAAAACAATATGAAATTACCTTGAACTTAGTGCCCAACAAGAGGTCAAAAGACAATATTGTTGGGAATCCTTAGGAACCTCAAAATTCTTCACCCCCCATCAAGGACTAAGATCAAACAGAACTAAGACAAGACCTCTTAATTAGGAAGATAATTAGACTCGACATACATACATACATACATACATACATACATATATATATGCTTTCTGGTCTAAATATGAAAACATATTTTAATACATCTTTAGATCCTAGTTGTTGTTACTCGATGGTTGCTTCTTGTTTAACCTATATGGATCTAGTTTTTTTTAAACTACTATGTTGTAGAGGATTTTGATCAATCAGTGAATTCGCAAGTCACTAATTAATGAACGAGTTCCTACTAAAATGATTCATAGCCCCAAAATCGTTGAACTACAAAATATTGCACTTCAATCGATATTCTGAAAAATTTGGCAACCATAGTCGAAAGGTCACCTCAATTACAAATTTTCTAATTTATTTTTAATGCTTGCAAATTTTTTATCCATTTTTTCAAATTTTTGTTTAATTTTTCCTGAGTCAATGATTTCAAAACCTTGCATATTTTTTATTGGATCTAAGTTTTGCAATGGGTTGTACTATTTTGGAGAGATTTTGTATTTTTTACACTTTTTTATGATAAGCTTTTGTAAATATAAACATGGGAATGTTGCAATAGCCAAGCCACAAAATCAAGGAACTGTAATTGTGAGCCCGCCTCTATTTGTTAGGGATTTCCCTTTCAATAGCCATAAATATACTTATGCATTTCTATGGAATAATAATGAAATATATGTGGTTATGGCATTAGGGATTATTTTGTATGTTTTATGATGCCACTTCCTTGGATTGAGATATAACATGGTTCAATGGTTAGGAGTTATGTTATGTATAGATACAACATTCTCCATGGAGAATTTCGGATAATATTTTCTCTATTCATAATAATGGATCTACATTGTAATGTATTACATTGAACTCATGGTTTTATTAGAATGACACCATTATTTATAGAACAACACCCACAATGTCAATGATCTTAGCCCATAGTTTATTAGTTGGGATTGGCATTGACTAATATCATTATCACCAAACACTTTAAGTCAATGTTTTCTTTTCTATCCAATTCCACACAAAATCAAGCTTCAAATATATTGGCTATGGTGTTTTTCTCACTGTGAAATGTTGTATGCTATTGGCTAGACACAATTGGTCATCATAGGAAAAAAATTATCCTTGTTTGTATTGGTTTTTACCCTAATTATTCTTGAAAATACTTTGTTTTTTAGTTGCACTTGTATGTTGTGGAGTAGAAATTTGTTAGAATTCAAGTTATAAGGGTGTTTGGACTTGAAAATCCCTCACCAATGACTTTCTTACTTTGTTGTTGCGATGCATGTTATTGAAAACACTAATGGTTATTAATGGGCAATCGATTCATACTTTTGTTTCTATTGGTTTCCACCCTTGTTATTGTTGCAACTATTTGTGTTGGAGTTATACCTTTATGTGATGCCAGGTTCAATTTACTAGTGTTGGTATTGGTCTATATATTCTAAAACTATTTTTTCAACTATGTTGCTTTATTTTCTTATAACATGACTAGAGCATTCAAATTTCTCATAAATTGATAGGTTAATGATTCACATATATTTTGTATTTAACCTTGCAAGCCATTTCCCAATTATGAATGATACTATATGTTTATTTGCAATTCAGTTTTGTTTAAGGCACCTTTAGGGTGAGAAAAAACTATAACTTCACCTAAATTATCCAATTTTAGAACATTAAGCCTAGTGTGGTATCCCAATGGAACTATTGATGAATCTTGAGAAATTATTAAATGGTCGACCTTGGTGTCCATGTTCTACCCATGAATTTGTTTCATTAATGGATCCAAGGATTGGACTTGAAGTACATGATGTGGAGTTGAAATTTATTAGTATTTAAGTTATATATCTCATTAGTTTTGCCACTTCCTGGCTATGGAAATGTTACTGATGTGGGAAATCCTATTCTCGTGAGTAGTTGAGATTATGTATCCAACTAGATCTATTATTACCTCTAATTGATATTTTTTAGGAGCTTTTTGAGCCTTTCTCTCCAAGTTGTTGAGGTAGTTTTGATGATGTAAAGCTATCTAAGATTGGGTTTTCTTGATAAAAAACTAGTTAGAGGTTTGTATTCACACATTTCGTGTAGAATTATACTCGTGAATGGGATTTCTCATATATTTGGTATTAGAGCATTCCAATCCTACTTGAATTTGGGTATCTGCTCTTTTTTTCACTTTTTAATCCATATTGGGGCTGAGTATAAGATTTTGTTTGCTTTCTTCCAGTCCGACTTAGGTTTTAGCTTGATTTTACAAAGGTGTCAACTTTGTAAGGAAAAGTTTCATTGTGATCAAACTTTGGTGTGGGGCTTTCAAATACAAATCATAGAATTCATTCTCCATCTCATGCACCTTGATGTGAATAATATTGGCTAGGAATTTTCTTTCTTTGGCGGGAAAACTGGTCTATAGGATTCCTATGCATATGAACCACACACCTATGGCCTATGTAACATCCACACTATATTATTTATAATATTTGGTGACCTTTTTTCAAAACTGCCACTTATAAATCAAAAGAGGGATACCCATTTACCTTCCTCGGATCAATAATGTTCGATGGTTGAATATCACAACTTTGCAAGGAATAGGTTATGGGCCATTGATATTTGTCATTCACATGGAATATTATTTCATCTATGCAATCTACATGAGACTAAGGTTTAGTGGATCTAAGCATGTTTTAGTACAGATCTAATGCATATCAGGATGTAGTGAGCTCATACAAAATCATTTTTTTGTGTAACATATCAAAGGTTTGTTTTCTTATTACAACATGTTAAAAAAAATCAACCCAACATCGAGCCACTTGGAGGTATGGTAGTAGGCTTTGTTGCATTTGTACAATATGGTGATCAAACTCCAACCTAAACCCATCTATGTAGGAGTAATGTGTTGTATGGAATGCCAATGATAGTGGCTTGGCCTTGATCCTTTATGTAGGCGGTAGAAACTATTCAAAATATTGACATATACACTTGGATCTTGATCATCATGTGCAATGGAAGCCATGATGGCCCATCATGGCCTCATGTTTTTCAATTGGTTCAAGGCCTAGTACCCATGGGCTTGGTACTGTCAACTCAAAAGTGGCATGGGATCTCTATCTTGGTTATATGTAGGAGTGGGGTCTCCACCTTGGCTCTGAACACTGAGTAGCAATGTAATAATTTACCACTCCTCTCCACTCCAAATTGTGCCAAGTCATGGATTGTTTTCTTATATCATTGTATCATGGAATTTATTTCTTAGATTGTTGTGGCTTCCTGAAGATAATAGTATTTGTCCTCTCTCAGTGGCCTCTCTTGTTACAATATTTATACATGAGATTGTTCCTTGATCCAGATTCATACTCATATTTATAAAAAACCTTAATCCTCCTCTTTGTGGATCTAGATCTGTGATATATTAATGATAGTCTCACAAATTTTGATATAGGATGCATTGAGTCATTTTTGAATGTTGAGCCATGCCAAGCTTGGCCAATTATTGTTAATCCATGCCAAGCCTAGCCCATTGTCATCAAGTCATGCCAAGGCTAGCCTGGAGTTTTCACTCCCTCTCAAATCAACAACCAATAAGCCAGGATAATGAGGATTTTTTTATTATGTTCCCTTATCTCATTTTATTTTTTGGATAGTTCTTTTTTAACAATTTAATTTATATTTTGAACTTTTAAAAGGAAATTAGTGTAAGGTAGTTTCACAAAGCATTTTGTTTCTTATTGATGGACCACATATCAATTCTCTTTGTATATAGTTAAGAAGGACAGAATATAATTTGGAGTGCATTAAAGGATTAATGTATGAAAATATGCATTAGTTTTTCGGCGTAAGAAAAAATCTCACAAGGATTGTAGCCTTTGGGATGGAAAGTTTTTTTTTTTTTTAAATTGAAATTTTGCAAGATACCAAGTTTTGAAGGATTAGTGGCTCTTTTCCTTTGCATCAACGATGATGAATAAATGTGCCATGGCAACATTTATGCTTTATTAAAGAGTGGTGGAACTTGTCAACCTTACTACCTCATTAGTTAAGAAGGTTATTGATATTTCCATTAGAAAGTCATCTCCCCGATGAACAAAATGAGAGGTGCCCATTTATAATGGATCCTATGATATGGAAACATGGTTGGACTATAATATGATTCATCGAGATGAGAAGATTCCATTCACCAAGTTGAAGCTTGCAAGGATTTCGGATATATTAATTGCAGAACTTGTGGCAAATCAAAAATCCAGTAACCACTTGGACTAGGCTTATGGAAGCCCTTAGTCTCATGTTTTATCCTTCTAGATAAAAATAGGATATGTACATCCAATGGCTTCACCTACATCAAGGATTCAACATGCATGTGAAATAATACATTCACCAGTTCAATTGGTTGTGAATTCTTCTCGACGTCACTAATCTAGTTGATGAAGTTGTCCTCAAATTTAAAAGTAAATTGTAGGAGCATTTTTATATAGAGATGAAGTACAAAAACATGACCATACTTAATGTTGCATGCAATCAAGCATTGTTGGTTGAGGACAATTTTTTAGATCAGTGTAGAATTCAGTAGCATTCCTCCTCCTCCAGTTCTTCTAGTTCTACACCTTCAAGGCATGCACCTCCTGCTACTATAGGCTCATCATGTTTTTCGCAATCTTATTCGTATTCTTCATCTTCCTCCTCATCTTCTTATTCTACTAGGATTTTTCAGTATAGTAAGAAACAACATCATGATTAATGCAAATGTTTCAAATTGAAGAAGAAAAATTTGATTGTATAGTTTCCTAATGAGGAATATGATAATGCTCCCATCAAAGTCTCTAGTGAAGAGATAACTTGTGAAGAGTTAAGGGGACTCAATATATTCACCTTGATATAGCACTCCACTCCATCGATATCTCGAGATAGTTTGTTTATCATGCAAATACATATCTCACATGATTTATCCACTACTTGTATATTCGATAATGGCTTATAAGAGAATTTATTGTCAAATACATCATCAATAAACTACAATTTCTAGTTGACCCTTATCCTTATGCACTTGGATGGAAAGATCATGCCTCCTCTTCCTCGATCATGCACACATACACTATCTTATTTTATTTTGGTCCTAAATTTGTGCACAAAGTCACTTGTGATGTGACTGATATGGATTGTTGCGGTATGTTTCTTGGCCAACCTTATCAATATGACCAGAAGGCCTAATATGATGCATTAAACAACAACTACATATTGCATAAAGATAACATAAAGTATCTTATTTGTAATACACTTGAACTACCACAACAAGTTGATCGTAAAGTTTAAAATCATCCTTTAAATTTTATCCGGCAACCCTATCCACAACATCATTCTATTCTATATTTGTAGTTTGAGGTTCATTTAGTAGTTTTAAAGGATTCTTGTAAACCTCCTCCTTCAAAATTTTCTTTGTTTTATCATCGGCCTTAGTTTCCTCGAGACATCACCTTAGGATGACATTCTACAATCTTAAGATTTTCTCACATGTTATAGTATAAGTTCAAATTTGGTAGCCTATTTTCATTGGTTCACCATCGAGTTCGACATCATTCATCACCTGAATCTTTCCTTCATGCTCTCAATGCTTTTCGTTGTGATTTTTTGAATTACCTGAGCATCCATGATCTTGTCAACACCTATCATGAATCAACATTGGAGACAGAGACCTTGACCAATCATCCTGCAAATATTGTTCCATTTTTTCAGCTTCCGCTTGGTGTAGATGTAACAACTTTTTCTCTATCTCTTAAAAGCATTAGAGCCCAATGCTTTTGTTTTTTGGAGGAATTATGTGAATTATTAGTTATTATCATATGATAGGGAATCTTCACATATGATAGGGATATTTCTCACTATTATTTGTATTTTGTGCAGATTATTATGTTTGTTGTAACAATGTCACTTGTTTTCCTATTCTTGTGACTAATTGAGATTGTGTCTCTAACTAGATCTATTATTAACTCTAGTTGTTATTTTTTTAAGGAGCTTCTTCAACATCTTTCTAATTTGTTGAGTTATTTTTGTTGATGTAAAGCTATATAAGGTTAGGTTTTCTTACTCAAAATTCAAGCAAAGGTTTTTATTCACACAATTGTGTATAACTCTACTAGTGAGTGGGATCTCCCACATCAATTACCACCTTGCAATGATTTTATGATACTATAGGAGTTATAATTCAATTTTTTTAAGACACCCATAAGGTGAAAGAAAGAAATAATTTCACCTAAATTATCCAATTCCATATCCTTAAGTCTAGTGTGGTATCCCAATGCAACTATTCATGAAACTTGAGAAACAATGAAATGGTTGAATTTGGTGTCCAAGATCTGACCATGAATTTGTTTAATTAATGGTTATGAACAATAAACTCTAGGTACAAGTTGTGGAGGTAAAATATATCAGTGTTTAAGTTATATATCCCATTAGGTTTATCACTTCCTAGCTTTGGCAATTTTGCTATCCTACAATGCTTCTATGTTATTGTAGTAGTGATAATTTCCATTAATGGAAAGAAAATTTATACTTTATGTTGATTCTTATCCTATATAACCTTTTAGGTGTTCTTTATTGAATTTATACATATACCTTTTTGGAGGTGCAATACATTAGTGGTTGTAGATTTCTTAATTACCTTCTTAAGCCCTAGTTTGTGATCATATTTCCTTATGTGTTGCTTTCTTTCTATCGTGAATTAAAAGGTGTATTTCCCAAGAAGGTCATATGAGAATTCTTCATGATTAATGATATATATAAAAATAAAAATATATTTCATTAATGGAAAAAATGTAATAATTATATAGCTATTAGTTAAAAAAAAAGGATTTCTAAAGATAGTTGTCATAGTTTCCAAACAATTTCAGCTTAGTGAAAAATGACTACTACTTAAACATATTAACTAAAAATCAATGTTATTACAAAGCACATGGATTGATATCATCATCATAAATGAGAAAATGAAGGTCAACTAACTATAAAATATAGGTATCCAAGTATAAGCATTTTCAATGAAGGATGGGAGTACAAGCACTTAGTCCTTAGTCACTTCCTACTCTTTTAGTGGGTCCTAATCATAGTCCTTCTAACCACTCTATCCATATTTAATAGGTTCTTTTGTTGTTGTTCATCAAATAAGATATGATCGATATATTATTACAATGATGAGTGTTCCATATATAGGGAACATATGGTGACCATCCATGAAAGGATGTGTCCCTTGAATAATCAATAACTATTTATTATTATCATTTACATATTATATATGATATTTAATAATCAATAATCGTATTATTAATTATTATTTTAAGAGAATATCTTCCCAATGTTGTCCAAACATCAACACTCCCTCTCAACGAGGGAGACATTCTGCATCATGCCAAGCTTGTCTATGAAGTATACAAACTTCACCCTAGACTCATGACACTTGTCTGTAAGTCTTGGGAGACATCTCTCTCCCACCTGAATTGAGGAGAAAATACTTATGTGTCTCTCCCTCTGAGTTAATTAATTCAGGCTCACTTGAGGTCTGCATGTAATAACAGATAGCTTATTGAGTCTTTATCATTCCTTGTCAAATCGTCATGACTAGGACAAAGACTACACCATGAACTTTCACCACAAGTACACACCTGTGAGTGAATGTTAGCCTGATGCTAACTGACATGTGGAAAGCACTTCAAGCACCTCGAGTCCATATTATTCCTTGTCATGATCAAGGAAGGACTACGTCTGGGCCCATTTACCACAAGTGCACCTTTATGATAAATGTATCCTATTTCCCTTGGTCTGCATCCCAATCTAGGATAAGTTACGCCTGATGTTGAAACATCAACACTCTCTCTTAGCTAGGGAGGTAGATTTCCATAGTAGTACACAACTACTGTCCAAAGACACAAAATCTCTGCCAATGGTACAAAAACACCATAGTAGCAAAGGTTTGTCACACATGGCACTCCCATGTGGACTTCTAGAGGCCACTCCCTCTAGGAACACTTAGGGTCAACTCCCCATAGTTTGTGACATCAAGGGTCAACAACCTTGACATGTCCTCATGTTCTCTCCACATGGGACTTTGGGATATTAGCCCAAATGCACTTATCCCTTCTCGAATAAGTTTCCTCACAGATCAACTCAACTCAATTCACAGAGGAGTACGATCTGGATAAAGTTTGTCACACATGGCACTCCATGTGGAATTCTAGAGGTTACACCCTCTAGAAACACTAGGGTCAACTCCCATAGTGTATGACATCAGGGTCAACTCCCTTGACATTTCCTCATGTGATCTCCACATGGGACGTGTCCTCATGTGCTCTCCACAAGGGACGTTGGGTTATAAGCCCAACCACACTTATCCCTTATTGGATAAGTGTCATCACAGATCAACTCAACTCAGTCACAGAGGAATATGATCTGGAGAATGTATCAAGAAGCTATAAACATCAACACTCCCTCTCAGCGAGGGAGGCATTCTCTACCATGCCAAGTCTGTCACGGAAGTACTTGAACTTCGTCCTGGTTTGGTAAGAACATCAACAACCTTCTCATCTGTAGGAAGGTACTGCACCAATAATTCCTTCCTCTGCACCATGTCTCGGATGTAATGGTACTTTATCTCAATGTGGTTCGATTTGTCATGAAACACTGGATTATCATAGATCTTCACACAACTTTGGTTACCATAATGAATAATGGTGGAATCCAACACATGTTCGGATAAATCTGAAAGGAGCTTACGGAGCCACACTACTTCACGAACTATCATACTTAATGAAATGTACTCTGCTTTTGTTGTTCTCAAAGCCACATAAGTTCATTTCCTGCTACACCAGGAAACCATGGAAGATCTCAAAGTGAAGCAACACCCTAAGGTGCTCTTTCTGCCCATTGTGCTCGCTTCCCAATCAGAGTCAATATATTCCTGCCATATCATATCATCACTAGAAGTATATCTCATACCATGTACAACTGTGCCTCACAAGTATCTCAACACATGCTTTGAAACAATCTAGTGTGTCTATCTCAGCTGACTTATAAACTAGCTAAGTGCATTCACTGCATAGCAAATATTTGGTCCGGTGTTAGCTAGATACATCAGTTATCCAATCAGTTGTCTATATAGAGTCAGATCAATTTCATCAGAATCAGAAGAAGACACACTTATTTTCTTCAGATTCGTCATCATTGGTGTAGCCATGGGCTTCAAGTTTAGTATCTCAAACTTCTTCAATATCTCAACTGTGTACTTCCCCTGACTCAGGAAGATCTCATCAGTTCTCTGCCACACCTCTAGTCCTGAGAAGTAGTTCATCATACCAAGGTCCTTCATCTCAAACTTAGGGGCCAATGCATACTTGCATTCAACAATAAGACTCTTTGTATCGGTGAGGAATAAATCATCAACGTAGAGGACCAAAATCAGGGACTCACCATTAATAGTCTTGTAATATAGGCTAGGATCGACAACACTTTTGTTGAAGCCCAAAAATAATTGGGTCTCCATCAATCCTTGCATACCAAGCTCGAGGTGGTTGCTTGATTCCATACAAGGCCATTTTCAACCTACACACATGAGACTCCTTCTCATGTATCACGAAACCATCTGGTTGCTCGATGTATACTTCTTCCTCAATCTCTCCATTGAGAAAGGTTGTCTTTACATCCATCTGATGTACTCTCTAACCCATGGATGTTGCAGGGGAAATAATCATTCGGATAGAAGTGTATAGAGCAACAGGAGCAAATGTCTCATCATAATCTATTCCCTCCACCTGAGAGAATCCTCTAGCAACAAATCTCGCTTTGTGCCTCTCGATGCTCCCGTCAACTGTGTGTTTGATCTTGTAGATCCATTTGGAAGTCACTACAGACTTCCCTTCAGGTCTCGAAACAATATCCCACACATCATTCTTCATGATGGATTGATACTCCTCCATCATGAAATCTCTCCATATTGGATGACTGGTTGTCTCCTCATAACAAGAATGCTCAAAATCAAGGATGTGGCTCATAGCTGTGGCATAGCACGAATATCTCTGAGGTATCTTGCTCTCTCAGAAGGTACCATGAGGAGTTGCATGTCCTTATGCCTATTGCAGAGTCTGGAGAGCCCATGTAGGTCCGTTTCGACCTACTACAATATCTTTGGGAACATCAACTAGAGCTATAAGATCAACGTGATCAATTTGGTCAATATGATCAATTGTCTCCCGCTGAACTGTTGGAGGGTGATGGGGAGAAGGCACCATCTCTTCTTGTTTCTCACTATCAATCTCCATGTGATATCCTTAAGGCTACCTCCTCCTCCTCAAAGGTAACATATTTTCTCACCTCAATCTATCTCTGCACAAGGATGTAGATCTCTGCTCCAAAATTGCTTGATTGAACTCGATCCATCTTATTCCATGTATATTAACCTGCAACAAAAAATAAAACAAATTTGCTTTTCCTATTAAATAGCTGGCGTTTTTAATTTGTATTTTTGGAAATCTATTCGGATTTAGATTCTATATTTAAAGGAGGTGCAATGAATAAGATTGAAATAGATTTCTTGGCAGGCGGATATCTGGGATCAATGAATCCAGTAAGGTCTCCTGCTCCAGCGATAACTAGATAGATATGGCAAGGACATTTTTGGGCGCATGGTCATATCGTTCCATCCCCCTGACACACAAATATTTGACAGAGTCATTGCGTAGGAAGTCTGGAGGTTCCCATGGATCCTTGGACAGGTGAAATCCCGGGAGGCGGGAACGGAAGACAATGGAGTTCTCCCGTCCATGAGAGGTTTTGTTGTCTGTAAAGAGTTGTCTCATGTTCTAACTTCCGATGTTGTAAAGTTTTTTGCTTCAGCATTTTTACATGGATGTATACAATAAAATGTTGTAAGGTTGTTCTGTTCGGACAAATCGTTTATTAATACAAGGTTACCCTTTATTGTTCAAAGAAGTGTAGTTGAGTAGAGTAATTTTGCATTCTCAAATAGAATAGAATTCTGCAATTATACAATCAGTGTGCATGGTCTTGTTGCATCGTTGTGTGGTCTAATGCAACGTGGATTATTTTAGATCCAGTGTTCATGGTCAGATTGTTTCTGGTCACAAGAAGCAACTATGTGTTTCCATCCATTCTTTAAACAATACTTGTATGTGTTTATGGGACATTCAAGCATTGTTTAAAGAATGCAAAACAATAAACTATGTTTTTTGATATAACTGATTGGTAATAGATTTCAACAATCTTCTTATGATATTCTATGTTCTAGAAAGATTATTTTTTATCATGTTACAAATGAGTCAGAAACTCATATTTTATTTATTTATTTGTTTCAGCCATTAGAGGGGACTTTAATACATTCATTTTGACATAAGCGTGAATTGTTTCTTTACAATAATTCTAAAATTCTCATTGAATTACCTATATTGTTAAGAGAAAAATTATTGTACTTTGATGGGGATTTCACTTTCCTTCCCTTGGGAAAGCCAAACACTAATAGTATATGGAAACCTTGTATCAAATGGATACATTGAAAAAGTTTTGGAAGCAATGATGATAGGGTCCATTGGTTTCAAAGGAATACATTTGGAAAGAACTACATCTAGATCCATTAGTTTCAATGACATATATATAGAAAGAAATGCATCTAGATCCATTAGTTTCAATGACAAGGATATAGAAATAAATGCATCTAGATTCGTTAGTTTCAAAGGAAACAACAAAGAAACAATTCCATTGTTAACCCTTAGTTTCAAAGGCACCAACAAATAGGTAAGTCCACTGCAATATATTATTTTTAGAGGAATATATTTGGCAACAAATGCCATTGGAGCAACTAGCTTCAAAGGAAAAGAGTTGGAACTAGGTTCAATGAGATTAGATAGCTTGAATGAAAGGACTTTTGAGGATTATTTTGTGGGATCGATAGTTTCAAAGAGGAAGTAGCCACTGGGGAAACTACAAAAGGTTTATAGAAGTCACCACAGAAGACATAATCTTGTAGGATGTTCCATGTTGGTTGAGGAACTTTGGTTTTCCTCTAGTTACTCTCAAATTTTAATGTTTTAACACTTTGTTTTTTTTGTGTATGGAGTTGAATTTTTGCTTGATTTAGTTGTGACAAGGCATTTTGAAAATATTATTATTTCCTTTAGATCGGAAGCAAATGAGATCTTTATCTCTATCTAATTGAATATCTATATTATTGATTTTCAAAATATAGGTGGAAATAAATAGACTTTGTTACTCTTAAGCAAATCACTACTTCATTTTTTAAGACAAATTCAATGCTAAATAATTGCAAGATTAGGGCCAACAATCTTTTGATGGGATGTTTTTGTCTTATGCCAACTTCATTATAGAACATGATGCACCATGCCCACTTGATGTTGCTTGCTAGAATTGGTTTCTAGTTCTCCTACCTCAGGTGTACAATGTGATTTGTTGATTCCTATAGATAGGGATTCACTCTAATAGTAGCGCAAAACATTGTGGTTTAAAATATATCAAAGGATAAAATAATGATTATAGATTCACACAATTCTTGGATACAAGCAACAAGACTAGTGATGGGTATTATTATTTATTTTTATCCATTGGAATTTATACACTTATTGAATAACTTATCTTCAATGGATTTCTAGGGTTATGTTCCCCATCTCTGATGGAATAATACAAAGAATGAAAATTTCTATGTGTGATATTTTCATGGTACATTTTAATGAGTGCATTTAGAAAAGCATTCATGTTTGTATCAGTGTAGTAACAATATTATGTTGTCTACAATAGCTACTACCAACTTTACCAAGAGTGAATTTGTCACTTCTTTGAGAAAAATAACTAGGAGCCCTTATCTAAGCAAAAATTTACATAGTAGAGAATAAATTTTCCCCAAATTTTACTTATTTCGGTTATTTGAGTTTGTTCAGAAAGTAGAGAGGGTTCTTTTAATTTTATCTTTTTTGTTAAATTCTATTGGATTTTTTCTAAATAAGAAATCTTTGAGGGTATTTTTGTAAAAAACTGTCTTCTGCACTTATTTATTAGTTTTATCTTTCAATGGATTTCTAAGTCCACTACTTTGAGAAAGATAAATCTATGAGCCCTTATTTAAGAAAAATTTGCATAAGAGAGTATATATTTTCCCCAAAATGTTTGCTTCAACAACCATTTATTAAATTTAGACTAACTTCAATACAAACCTGTTCATACATATGTTGAAATCAGTGTTTCCAAAGGGAAAAATCCACACTTTTAGAATTCACACTTACAAAAACTAAAATTCGCACTTTCAAAATTGAATTTTGCACTTTCAACACATCGATATTCAAACTTTTGAACACAAAGTTCATAGTTCTTTAATCTAGATTGTTATTATTATTCCAAATTTAATGAAATAGTTGTTTTTCCATATATTTGCATTTATTTAGATAGCAAACATGGTTGTACTGATTTTATATTTATTACTTTTTTTTTTTACTTAATAAAAAATATTTGAGCATTTTTTACAACTTTGTGTTTTATATTTGAGCTACTTGTTATCTAGAATGCAATTTAATTGGAATATTGTTACGGTGAAACATGTTATAATAACATTTCATTCCCAACAATGATCACTTATAATTTGAGATTAATATTGATAGGTAGAGTGAAGGGCGATAATGGAAGCCAAATATATGGGACGCTCGCCATAGTGTGGAAAGACAAGATAGATTTGTGGAGATTCAACCATGTCATGGGGAATTCAAGTATGATTCACACCATCTCACTTAATGCAACCAATGAAAATATGATGATGAAATCTTCAGAGGGAGCAAATTTTCTTGTAGTTGGAGATGGCTATGACAACATTTGGCTTATGTTTTGGGTAGTGATAGTATGTTCATTATAAACTAATTACTAAAGAATGGGTGGTGGGAAGGGGATACATGGATGCCAACTTTCACCAAAAATCAATATTTGTATGTGTCAAATTTGATGTCGCGGTTAGTTCTACATAATGGTTGGTTCAACTTCTATTTTTACATGTTATTTGTGATTACTTTACTTTTACTATCTATTAGTATAAGGTTGTGGATGCCAATGAGTTTGTTGTAGAAAAGAACTAGGCATGTGAGCTAGTGTGTGGTGTAGGTAGAGCTAAGGAACCCTATTGGAAGGCATTGTCATACACACCAACAAAATTGACATTGAGTTTGATGAAGCCAAGGATGCAAGAAAATTGTTTTGTGATGGTTATTCCACTGGTGTTGAGGGGTTCATCGTTGAAGGTTTGATCTATTTCTAGTGTAGCATTGGTAGGTGTGCACATGGATAGAAAATCAATGAGAATGGTATGAGTGCATGAAATCACAAGCGTGTTGGCTTGTTGTTGTCATTGTGTTTGTTGTTGTGGTTGCTAATGGAACAATTGTTCTTGTGGTAACATTTTTTTTGTTGGTTTGTGGCTTGTAGAGACTATTGAGGTTATTAGGGGTCCATATAATATTAGGTTCGATGAATGGATTTTTGTTGTTGGGTATGGTTCCTAGAGAGATTCTAATGGGTAGGGTTTCTAATGTTGGAATCATTGGCGACTTCTTGCACTACATCCTCATGATCATTAACGATTACGGATTTTCACTTAGAACCCTTTTATTTAAAAAACTTTGGGAAAATGCACCATCCTAGGAGAGGAAGGTGCCACTTAATTTGATCATAAAAATTGAGGAATACTCTAGGATAATTTTGAAATATTTCTCTGTAGTTTTAGAGTTGAGAATCCATAAGTCAATAAGATTGGTAAGAGACCAAAATACATACCATGCTTATTGGTTGTGCTTCCCAGTTGAGAATCCATAAGTCAATAAGATTGACAAGAGACCAAAATACATACCGTGCTTATTGGTTGTGCTTCCCTAGTTTCTTTTCTAGTGTTGGAAACATAATTCATGGTTCATCAAGGTTGCAATTTGAAACAATGGCTCATTTTACCAAAAATCATTATAAAACAAAAAATTTACATAACTTACTTTCTCTAAAACACTAAGAATATTAGGCACAAGTTGAAGAGACAAGGTTGCATAGGCTTTCCCACAAATATCTACCACGTCTTGTGGTGTGGCTAGAACTAGACTATGTCCCTACTGCAAGTCCTCTCCGTAGATCTAGCAGTGCAACATTAGTAACCAAAGGAAGAAATATAAGAGAAAGTTTTTTATCATTCTTCACAATTAATAGATCTGAAGTTAAGGATGGATCTGAGAAGAAGTTTATAATAACAACACGGTAGGTGAATAAGAATTTTATGAGTTTATTGTTAGGGATGGTGCGTAAGGTGTTTCCAATGGGTACAGGTTCTATTGTTGGAAACACTCACCTCTTCCTGCACTACATCCTCATGATCATTAATGGTTGGGCACTTATGTTAGATTTTACTTTATTTACAGAGCATGAGTGTTATTGGTGTTCTTTTACTTTATTACCATTAACATATATATATATATATATATATATATATATATATATATATATATTGAGTAGTAGCAGAATAAACAAGAGACAAAAAGAACACAAGATATTTATCCTAGGAAAACCCCAAATGGGGGGAAAAACCTTTCTTAGATAGATTTCGTTCACAAAGCAAGCTCAAATAGATAAACCCTAGCTCGAGGCTATCACAACCAAAAACACCACCACAGTTGCAAAAACAACAATATACCAAGATAACACACCTCCTCGTTGAGATCAATTCTCGCTTCCGAAATTTCCCTCCCCTTTTCTATTTTCCCAACTTCTTTTGTCCTTTTTATTTTTCCTCTTCTATACTTACCCAGATTTCCCTTTTGTTTGTTCCCTTCTATTCTCCCTTTCCAATTACTATATTTAGTCGTTTCTTCAAAAACGACGGGTTTGTGGACTCATGGGTTCTCACTTCCTATTCCCATATCATGAGTTCAACTGACCGTCGTATCATCCTATACTCTACCGTTTCTGCAGTCGTGGGTTCGCAGGTTCAAGATTTCATATCCCATGTTCCGCGATATACATTTTGCACCCAAATGATCTGTGATCTACATTTTGACCATCGGACTCCCCGAGCTCCTAAGTATCTCATCTCTCCTATATTGAGTCTAATTGAACACATTATAACACTTAGCTGATTTTCAACCTTTCACAACCTCAGGTCTGTAGGTTCCCAGGGTGGCGGGTTCACAAAAATCTCAAATCCTAATTGCTCTTGTCTGTCCCCGCCACCTTTGTGCTTTTCCCGATATGCATTTAGTATCGTTTAATGCTAATAAATCATCATGAAAGTTCCGTAAAGATCGTCATTAATAAGAGAAGGGCTCGAGGATATTTCTTATTAAACCACATTAAATCACTATTTACGGAAGATTGTATTATATCTCTCTAGCACTCATTTCAAATATTATTTGGATAAAAGAACGTTATCGTCAACTTATGGCAGCAACAGCTCGACAACAGTTCTATGGAGATACTTTGAACATTTTTGGACGTGAGGACCAGAACTTTCAGTGGTCTAGAGCATATTCTTACTATTCATCTCCTTTTACTTAGAAGGAAGTAATTTGGACATCTATAATTTCTCATGCGGGATGTGTTCCTGAAGTTTTTTACTGCAAGGAACTGGTTTCCTAGTGCGCTAAGAAGTATATACCAAGTTAGCGGATTATTCAACTTCAATACCATTCTCTCGTCTCTCTTTCACCTCAAGTGTTCTGTAAAATGTTAAAACTCCCAGAGTCAACAATCGCTTTCAAAGGTGAATATTGCATGGTCTTCTTAAAAAAGAATGACAACGTCCTGAACCTCTTTCCTGGATTCTTGGAGAATCCCATAGCCATCCTTGAAGATATTACCAGGTTGCAAGTCAACTCATTCAAAAACCCCTTTCGAAAATTGTTTGGTTATTCACCAGAGTGACAAGCCAAGAAAATAATGCCAACATTTCCCGTATGATTCTTTATATCTTATATTTTATTGTCGAGGAGTAGGCCATTTTCGATTGGGGAAAGTTGATTTCCATTGAAATCTCTTCTGAGTTGTCTCAGTAAAAAAAGGATAAGAAATTTTGTATGTCTTCTTATTTGGTTTTTGCGATAGAACATTGTTGTCAATTTCCTAAATTGTCTATCTACAAGAAGGTGAATTGTGAATTTGACCCTGTGACCTTTTGGTACCAAGCATTGTGGAGGCACAAATCGTCCCTGCATTTTTATGAATTTTTCAACGACTTTGTGTCGGTTTTTAAAGGATTGTTGTTTGGAAAAGATACCCCAAGAACATCCACCCAGGAAAGTAAATTCCTGGATAAAAAGGGGACCTTGGAGAAAATGGAAAATTACAATGTTATCAGGATTTTTGGTTCTAAGGAAAATCCCTCCTTTCTTCCATGCCATATATCTGACATAATTTTTGTTACAGAAGTTGCAAGGAAATATAATTTATGGCTGCACTATTTTCATGAGAAACGAAAAAAATAATTCATACCTTTTCCTTGGAAAATTAGGGACTTTGTATTAAAAAATATGAACAAAATCGATGAATTTGCAAATGACTTCCACAACCTAAATCTCAAGTATGTTGAAAAGATAAAAGGGTTTGACCCTAAAATAATTTTTGTGGAACATATGTTAACAGTGGGTTTTAACAATTCATTTATCCACATTGTTCTAGGAGAAGAAGAGGATAATAACTTGGGCACTCCTACTCACATTGTTGGTGACTTAGAGACAATACTCAGTACCAATGAATTTTACAAACAAAAAGGAAAGGGTTCCAAGGAGAAGAGTACCCAGTCTCCAACTGTGACTCCTAAGATTACAACATCTCAGAGCAGTGCTCCAGTGTCCCACCCATCCAGAAAAGTGATCAACAATAGTTCATGCAGAGGAGGAGACAAGAACCCCCCTCCAGGAAAAATTGAAATCTCACATAAACTTCCTCTGAGGAAGAAGAGGAAGAATATTGTACAAGAGGAAGAAGAGAATCACGTTGAAATTGACATCAACATCTTCTCCCTCGAACATATGGATCTCGAGACTGACATCGAGAAAATGTTTCCTAACATTGATCATCCATGAGGCACGAACCATCAGAATCCATCGTTGGAAATGGTTGAAAATGAGACCTTCGATGAAGAAGAGTCATTTGTATTTCAGAGCGTTGTATTTGACAAAGAATCTAAGAAATTAATTATTGAGAAGAGTGATGTGAAGAATAAAAAAGGTAAATCCCGTTCAGAGGTTAAATTAAGAAATATGCATCCTTCCCAGATTTCCAGAATCCATAGATAAACCAACGACACATTGGATGACTCCATTGGTGGTCTTGAAGAAGAAAATATAAAGTTAAAGGAAAGGATTAAGGAAATGGAAGAGACCTTGATGCCTCTTCCACTTCTTTCCATCCCTTTGGAAATTGTCGGACCCACCATGCTCACTGATAAATTAAAAGGATCCTCAATCTTACTTACATCAACCAGGAGCTATGTGGATAATAATATCAAGAAAAGAATGGCATCGATCATAGAATCTTGGAAAATTTCAAAGAACATGATTTATTTTGGCTCGAGGATGCATGCCTTCCATGAGTATTTGCAGGTCGATTTAAAAAATGAAGAAGGTTTTTACCTTGATGTCGTGGTACCCTTTGGTGTTAAAGTTTCCAACATAGCAGAGCTAAGGAGAACAGATGAGGACCTTCCCTCTCCAAGTCAGATTAAGTAGTTGAATGCATGTTGGAAAGAAAAGATAAAGAACTTGAATAACATTGTTCAAGAATGCAACCAAGGCATATCAAGGAGGGAATAACTATTCAAAAGGCTCACGGAGGTGGACCTAGACAGAAGCACCAATGAATTCCAAGATCCCAAGTTGATCCTCAACTCATTGTTCCTAACAAAACAACAGTTCCATGAGCAAGTTGAGATATTTAAATGATTGTCAATTGAAAAATTCTATGGTATAATTGAATATGATGAGGACGTCATAGATAACTGGTTAGTGGATTACACCATAAAAAATCAGTACATTGAAGAAGCATTACATGAAATTTCCCTTGATCTAAGAGACTTGGAGGGCGAGTTGTTCAACATCAAAATCTGGCATGAAATCAACATGGAACCAATGAAAAGTTACATCGAAGAATGGTTCAAGAAATTTATCGATCAACTAACCAATGAAGAGCAAGAAACAGTTGAGACGGTTCATGTAACAATTGATGAAAATGATAAAAGGACATCAACAAACAAATAAAAGCACGAGAGACCATCATAGTAAGTTTATGTTGATCACATCCTTCTTTTTTCTTTATCAAGTCCTTCATCCAGTTATTCCACCTCTTTATCTAGAAAGGTTTAACCGAAGATTGATAACTCCTCTTTTCTTCTTACTAGGTCTTGTTGTTCTTTTTCCTCCCACTGTCTTCCTTCTGAGAGTGTATTTCTTGTATTTATTTTCTTTATGGTCCGTGGGATCCCCAATCCTAGTCTTTAAGACAAACACATTTTAAATTTCAAATAATATGTAACAAACTATATATTTTTTAGAAATTTAAAGAGAACTACTTTGGGAACAATCTCGACTGTGCTTTGTAACCCTGTTTTCAAAATATAAAGTATTTGAGGTTGATCTATCATTATCTTTATTTGATATTCTCATGTGTCCACTCTGTTAAAGTTCTCTTATGCATGCAAATCGTCTTTTTTATTTTTATTTTATGTGATCAGAAATCTTTATCTTAAACTATGATGGATGTGAGGAAATTTTTCTTATTTTCTTTAAATGTGTGGAGTGTGTGATTCCTGGTCCTTTCTCAAGAACTTTATTTAAAAATAAAACAAAAACATTTTCTTTTTATTTACTGAGAATATTCATGTTTATTTGATTACCACAACGAACTTATGTCAAGTCCCACATTCTGAATATTTAGAAATCCCAAGAAAATCTAAAGAGGAGTACCACCTCTATAAAAATGTAGGGGGGTTTAGATCCTCGTGAGGTTTTCGTTTTGATCCTAACGGATTCAAGCGTCGACACTCCTCAAGGAGTAGCGCACAAGAGAGAGATACCAAAACACTGAACAAGAAGAAACTAAGTCACTACAGCTGTTGCATCACCTTCTCCAAACTTGTTCCTTTCTTCTGGGTGGATGAGAGAGTGTGAGTGAATGAACAAATGAGCCAAGATATCCACTATTTATAGTCTTCCTAGCCACTAGACTGGTCCGTCTTCTTCTATGGAAAGGTGCCACTTCATTATTCTAATTCTTCTAGGCCAACTTCTCTTTTGGGGTGTTTCAACATCTGTCCAATGGATCTCTTACTTCTGGAATCTTATCCTCATCTAAGAAAGGTCATCTAGGAGGGAAATATCCTCCTATAGCTACCAAACATCAACACTCCCTCTTATCTAGGGAGGTATCTTTCACGATGTCTTCGTCTAGTAGACCACTGACTATTTTGCAATTAGTTGGTGGCACATAGCTGCCACAATTCCATCGGTAGCTCGAATAATCTATCACGGTCTCTACCATCAAGTAGCACACAATTACTCCCAATGTGAACTGGTATTCTACATGGAAATGATCTAGTAGCGCACAACTACTATAATTTCATACAGTAGAACATGATTGTGTCGATCCTTAGTAGTACACAACTACTATCCAGTGATACATAACCACTCCAAGTAGCACACAACTACTATCTAGAGACACAAAGTCTCTTTCTTGCAATCAACTGATAGCTACACATGCTACCAACGTGCAATCCAACAGTCTCTATGATTATGCAACAATGAGCTAGTATCAGCCAACGACTACAATATGCCATCATCCATAATCATACTATGTCATCACCATGATTACGCAACAATCAACTAGTAGCATGCAACTACTACAATGCCATCAACCATAGTCAGGATCCGTATGACTATGAAACAATCAGCTAGTAGCACACAAATACGTCTACAATGTTATCAACCATAGTCATACCTATGATTATGCAACAATCGGCTAGTAGCACACAACTATTACAATTCCATCATCCATAATCATAGTCTATGTCTTTATAACTATGCAACAATCAACTAGTAGCACACAACTACTACAATGTCATTGTCCATAGTTATAGTCTCATCCAGTAATAGAAAGCTACTCCCATAATCCTCATGACCTTTAAAACATGAAGCCATGGAAGACCTTTACAAGGGTTCAGTACAAGATATTAAGGAGGGTAGTATGATTGCAGTTTTAGCGACTGAAGATCCACATGGTTATCCATTCTGGATAGGAAAGGTTATAAAGATTGAGAAATAAAATGATGATGTTATTGCAATTGAAGTGCATTGGTATGCAACAAGTACACACCCATTCAATGGTGTGTACAAGATAGAGATGGTGGTTAAGAAACATGTCAACGGAAAGAGAAAAGAAAGGGTCAAAATACAACTCGTCGTCATACTGACCTCTTAAAATTAGATGATGTTTACATACTAGTTTATGACATCAATTTGAAAAAGAGAGGAACTCTTCACTCCAAGACAACATAGATTATCAAGAGGTTGATGCCACAAGAAATAAATGTAATATGGGAGTCTATTGAACCTAGTCGTAGATCTAAAAGGAATTTGACATCTGAAATGTTGGCAATGTATGTAGACTCAGATGGTGCATTCATCAACAATAGAGAAGAGTATGGATCATCTACATCTTCATCCAAACATTCATATGAAGACAATGTAGACTCTGATGGTATTTCAGAAACCGTGAGTCAACTTGAATAAGTGTATGAAACATTTTATGCATTTTTTATTTATATGATGTTTGTATGGTAACTAGAAATGAGCATTGAACTTACATATGATCTTACATGAAGTTATGAATCTTTTGTTATGTTTTGTGAATGATATATTTTTTATTATGGATAATATAATAAAATTTCTTAGCTCATATGTTTTGAATATGGTCAATATAACAATACTTTTAAGAAATTATTTATGTTTCATTCAATGTAACTTGTATTTACTTTTTTATTATTATAAGTAAAAAATTATTAAAAAATGGCGTTGAATTTTTAAAGTATATTGTGATTTTTTCATGGAATTATGTATTACCTTGTGCTTTGCATGATAATAAGATTTAAAAAGTAAACATTTAAGGGTTGATTTTATGATTTTTTTTACAGTAATGACGAGTTCTTTTACCACATCATAAAAATGTGTCATTTCCATACCCCAATTTTAGAATGGATGCTACCGATAGCAGTACTTTTCAATTTGATGGTTGATTTTGAGGTTTTGGTTTTAATGGTACCAAGTGATAAAAATACGATTTCAAATTATCTCAAAATTTAATGTTTTGAAAAGAAAACAAATTTTCAAAATTTTTTTTTTTTTTTTAAGTGTTGATTTTAAGGTTTTTCTGAGCTACTCTCTGAGTTTTGAAGGCAATGTTTGAAAAATGTTGTAATTTTGACCCCGTTTAAAAAAATGGTGCTATCGGTAGCACCACTTTTTGATTTGGGGGTTGATTTTGATGTTTTTTACGCAAAAATATGGGTTTTTTTGGTCGGAGTTCTCGTTTTGAGGTCACAGTTCTCACTAAGTTGGTAACTATGTTAAAAATAGAGGAGTCGGTTGTGTTAGAAACAACAAAAAAAGTCTTCAAAAATTGTGGTGGAGTGGTTGTCAGCTTTCAGGATGCCTCCGGTGGTATTGCTACTCTCTGGGATGAATAGATCTCGAACCTTGAGGTAAATATAAATACTCAACACTAGTTTCTTACAGTTCTTAAAAATAGAGATTCCAACAATATTATTTTAGTCATAAATGTCTATATTCCCAATATCTGTGCGGATAAAACTTCCTGTTGGAACTCTCTTTTCGTGATCAAAACTTCTATGGATCTTCCTTCTTGCATAATCAAAGGTGATTTCAACACCCACCTTAACTCAGGCGAGAAAAAAGGAGGTAGTAAAGTCAAATATCTCTTCTCTGAAAAACTTTATGATCTTGGAAGTTTTTGAAAATTTTCCGACACTTGGAGTCAACACTCCACTTGGTCGACCTTGTGAGAGACTAAGGGCTTCTAAGGAATAAAAAATTTGCCTTATTGCGTGCCCCTTATAATTTTTTGTGAGTGACTGTCTCAATCTTCCCTCACGACATTGCGGACCTCTCAAACTAGGTAATCGTTAACCTACAATTCAGGTCACGACAGGAGTGCTAGGAGGCTGTGAGAGGGAAGTTGCCACACCTCTCCCTCAACTGTTTGGTTTATGTGCATGACCCCTTTACTCCTTATGTGAGTCAAATTAGAAAGCATCATTGAAACTGCATCCAATGACAAGAACACTGCCAATAATTCATATACATAATATCCATACTAAAATCATCACATAAATCACATGCGTGTAAATTAAATACTCAAACCAAATACAAGTACACTCCCTGACTCAATCTAGAGTCCAAGGGAGTCCGTTTATGCCATATGCATCCTCAACGTGTCATGTATCCTACACAATCAGGGAAACTCATCAATAATACATGTTGATACATGTATACATCTATAATATAACTCATAATCAAAACATAGTCATAATGTATCTTAATTGGATCACTTTCTCGCAAGTGTCCTCAAAGAATAATTCAGTATAAATGCGCTCAGTGGAACTGGATGTTACAATTAGGATGCTCTACTAGTTTAATTCTAACATGTCAAGTGTAAAATAAAACACAATCAGGAATTCCTAAAGGAGGAAGGCATTGGAGTGTACGAGAGAGTCTCCAAGGAGACGCAATGGTTCTTGTTACCTCTCAAAATAAACCCTAGGAGGAAAAGTCATAACCTCATTATGAGAGCCTAAGGTCAACAATAAATCTACCCATTTTCATCTCAGTATCCTTGCTCCACACTTTAGACTAAGGAAACTGAGATATCCTAGCCTAGGGGGAATCCCTATGGTCAATATAAGTCAATTGTGAATGTAGATTGGGAAATCATGGCTTAAATTTATTATTAGTCAAACCAAATTTGTCTCACCCTTTTTCCAAATTAATTTCATGAAGGAAAGTGAATGTCGCACCAACCTCAAATGTTATTACAATTGGATGGAAGTATCATACAAAATCCTAGAGTACTTTAAACCTTTGTTGAAATTAGAATATAGAATTGACCATCATTAGTGCAAGATAGAATTATGTCATCAAACATATTTCTAGCAGCCAAATATGGGCAAAGTAGAAAATAATATTTTGTTTTGAATGCCAAACTAGGTGGAGCAGATTTGTTTACGAATTAAAAAAATTAAGTATTAAAAAATTCTCAGCATTTCAAAAGAAGATAAAGAAAGACATTCACTTACAACAAATTGTGATTTATGCAAATACATTTGCAGAATCCATATTTCAGTGTGAACCATCCATCACAGATTAACCCAGATTTATCAATTCAAGTGTATGTGTTAAAGGGATGGATTAATCTTATTTCAATGTCAAATTGTAATGAGTTTTCTCTCAAAGATATTTTCATCAAACGATAATGAATTCATCATTTTAAAATAGCAATTGGACATGAGAGCATTCTAATGATGGTTATCAGTGTGAGATATAATCATTACATGTACCATATCTATCGACATTCCCAAAAATTCTTATTATATAAATGATCATTAAACCAACAACTCAAACAAAATAATTTTAGCACCTGTGATATAATTATGAAATCTAGATCATATTTCCTTTATCATAGGAATGTAACATCAATTTAAAACCTCATTAACAATCATCACATTTGAGTTATTATCACATTCAATTGGTAGTTTAGTCATCGATCTAATTTTGTAGAAAATTCAGAAATGTAAAGTGATGAAAATCATACAATGTATTCAATGAATTTATACCATATGTACTAGATTCTTCATCACAATTTTTTTTAAATGTTTTAAAATAAATTCTAGCCTTTGAATACCAACACTCAGGGAATTCAACATTCCAAAGAGAAGTGAAATCCTTTTGGGTTTTATACCATCGATTAAGTTTGAAAACATGTGCCAGATGTGTGTGTTCAGTGTTTTTTCATAATTATAGCTCAAAAGTTTCATTTAATTGCAACACCAATTAGCATCCCATTCACCAGATTATGTTTGCATGTGTGTTAAGTTCATTCAAATTAGAAGGTGAGCATAAAATCATGTAATATGAAAATCAATTGAGTTGTTTATAGTCCCTTCAAGTTCTAAAAGAAAGAAACAGTCACCGACAATGTAATTTTTCGATATTACAAAAGAGTTGATGTATATTCAACTAATAATCTATCGACGGTGAGCAAACATGGTAAAATTAGGATCACTTTTTGCAATGAGTTCCAAAGTTAGAGAATTGATGCATCCCGTAGCAATGAATGGATCAAATTTAGAATTCAACATTGTCAAGCGACTAGTTGGAACATGCTAAGTTTAAGTGTAGACTCTAAGAAAAATTTGTTACCGACACTTTAGAAAATTATTGAAGTAGTTAAACTCATTTGTGTTAATTCCATCATCTATTAATGTCATCCACTCATGAGATTTCAAATGAAAAAATATGACTAATCCCTCAAGAGAGAAATCACACTAAACCATTGGAGAAACCATTTAAATCTAGGTTAAAAGTATAGATAAGATGCTAGAACTAAGGAATATCCTTCCTCATTAAAACCCTTTCTTATAAATTTAAACGTGTAAATCAAATAAAGGGTAAATTCTAAATCTTAGAAAAATGTAAGGGTTTGAGCATAAATTTGACTTATCTAAGCAAAAGTGTGTTAGATATGTACATGGATTCAAAAGTAATCATTAGATCTAAATAAAAAATTGCAAATCAATGTTAAGAGAATCTTTGCTAAGAGTGTGACCTGCATAAACACAAGTTTACTAAAAATATCAAAGCAATAACTCAATGAAACTTGGAAGTGAAACCTAACCTTGAAAATCAAAACCTTTTAAACCCTAGGTAACTTATAACATAAATTTAAATGGAAAAAACAAAATGAGATGAAGAGAAATAAATAAGAAAACCAATGCTAGCATTGTGCATGGAATCTAATTCATTCCTTGAGTAAATTCCTTATTTTCCTTTAATGTTGAAGTCCCCACACATATCTTGGAGAATTCTTGGTGAACATCAACCCAAGGAAACCTGGACTATACAAGATTCACAAGGAGGATAAACTAACAATATATTCAACCTAAGTATTGCAAACTTAAACAATTAAAGCATAAATCTAGGGTAAGAAGTTAAAACCCTAATATATTCAACTTCAATACTAAGATCTAGCATAAAAATTTCACAAAGAAATAAAATAGACTTATGCCATACCTTACTTGCATTGCTTGTATTGAAATATCCCTTTCCTCAATGTCTCTTGCATGCCCCAAACCTTTTATTATTAACTTACAACAACATACTGAAAGAGAATAGACAAGAAACTACATGAAAATTGAGCAAAAATAGTCTTCCAATTGATCTCCAACCATGAAAAAGTGAGGGAGGTTCCTTCCTTATATAGATAAAGGCCTCCCTCAACACCATATAATGAAAACCATGAGCTAGAGTGAAGCAATGAGCTCATACCACGTGCTTAGATAAAACCATGAGCCAATACCATGTCTTCAGTGAAAACCATGTGAGAAAACCACGTTCCCAAGTCAAAACCATGGGGAATTTTTCAATTTGTTACAAAAAATTCCTCAAAGGTAGGGTTCCCTCCTCATAACGAGAAAATACATAACTAATTCCACACATGTGGTCCATGGGAGAGAGAAAACAAGTGCACCCTCTTTATATTTGGCTAAGGGAAAAAACATGAGCACCCCACTAACTAACTCCATAAACCATGTAACAACCCCTCACACATGTGAATAGACAAAATATCATGAGGAGCTCCCTTCTAGAAGACTCTAGAAGCCACACGTGTCAGGGAGGAGAGAGAAAGTGCACCCTTCTAGAAGGAATCTCTCATGTGACAAGTAATACATGTCTATGCGGCTCATGCATGTTGCATATTCTTATAAGTGTACACTATGTTGATGTGGAAATATATGTTGTAATGTACCCAACCACCCAGGCTGGGCCACACCACATAAAAACTTTCTTGCTTTGATACCATATTTTAACATGCCCAACCATATTATTAATTGGGCACATCACAACAAAACACTTCTCTTGTCATCAAATCTGATATCATAATTGTAACATACCCTTGTTCTAGAACTGGGCATAAGCTCTGATACCACTTTGTCATGTTTCCATTACCAACAACAACTCAATCATGTTGCTCTGATAATAACTCCAATACAAATTAAAACATAGAAATACATTCTGCAATGCACAATTACCTACATATTCATAACAGAAATATACATGCAACATAAACAACATAAACCCATGAAAACAAAGGCATAATTATCACTCCAACACAATATTTAACACACAATACAACTTATCTTTGATTAAAGGTACACCAATTGCGAGTGGACCTTCCATATTCCTCCCAACCTTAGACTGCACCGCTCATCACTCTCAGTAGTGGGTCACCCCCGAGTTGGGGATAAAATCCACTTGGGTAAGGGTTCCTAGCCAAGCTAAGTTATCTCAGTCAACAGGATACGCAGTCACATGTAACTCAGTCACATGTGACTCAAATCACAGGAACTTCGTCATAGTTGATCCAATCATAGGAATTCTGTCACGGGTACCAATTCATATTGACGGCCTACAGTCCCCAATTCCCCACATGCTTGTCCCACCCTAGGAAGTGTTCCTATTCTCTGCTTAGCAATCCTTCGGCTGCCCCACTTCCCTTCCAAGGCTTCAACAATAGGTCAGACAGGAAGTCTTAAAGCCATGTCACTACAGTTTGACACCTCGAGAAATAGTTACTAGTGATTCTCTCACATGGAGAGAATTCAATATCCCACGGGCTTGACAACCCACCTCTTCAATTCTCTCACCTGGAGAGAATGCAATTCCCCACAGGCATAACAACCTACCTCTTCAGTCTAGCTCTCCAAGCTAAGTAATGCACAAGTATTTGCGACAATAACAACAAAATACTGATCACAATGACAGTCAGGTTCAATGACAGAACAATTGGGTCGTGATCACCGCTCAGTACCTGCATGAATGATCATCCAAAATGATAGAAAAAATGTACTAAGTCCAAAATATTTGGATGCATGTTCCCAACTTGACACTTGTCATGTTGATAAATATCTTCAATCCACACGTCACTCTCCCTCGGACTTGGGATAAAATGATATCCTTACTTTATACTTGTAAGAAATATCAATATAATATTCGTTAAGCCCCCTTAACCTCAGCTAGTGGACTTATAGCGTGCAGAACTTATGGGTTTCCCACACTCTTCTTTCAGTGTGCCACCCTTGCGCCCCTTCACAGGTGTGCATTACAACATAGCATAAATATAAAAAATTCTTTGTGGCCTCCAAACATTGTGCACTAAGTGAGTGTGTGTTGAATCATGTAATGTGCGCCATCATTGCGTGCTTAAATCGATGTGCATTGTATACTTCAATTTTTTTCCCTTTTAGTGTGACAGTCATGCACGCTTACACAGGCGCGCGCCAAAACATTAAACTGTGTGATGTATCATTTTACAAACTGTGCATACTCCTTTGGTGTGAAATTATTTTGCACTAACTTAATGTGCACAAAACCAAACAAACTAATTTGTTCCATCAGCTCACCAGCTTATATGTAATTTACAGTTACAATTATATGTACAATTAGGGTTCAGCCTAGGGGTATTACATATGTGATGATGTGGCATCCTCATCATCATCCACTATGATGTCATGGATCCCAATGCAGAGACATGGATCCCAAGAAAAATGGCATGGATCCCAATGTGAGTAGATATGGCCAAATACAGGTACATGGATCTTGATGCAATGGCACAGATAGTGAGGCATAGTGCAAAAAACCCAATGTAAGGAACCCATGTATAATGATGATTCAATCTTCAACAAAAGTCATTAGGAAATAATCATCAATTAGTTACTACTAACAACATCTTAACATATGTTAATTTTACAATTTTCCTAAGTACACCTTGGTGGGACAACTTTACCCCTTATTACATGTGTCAATTCCTAGGAGAAAAAATATTTCTTAGGTAACCCTGGTTAGAGATAGGTTAAAATGATGAATTATTGATGGAAAGGGAAGGGGAACTTCATGTTTAGACCCTCAAGTTCATATTTAATTTTTTGAAATGTTGTTTAATGGTCCAAATAGTATTTTTGAGCTAGGAATATCCATCATTTGTACTTGTAATCCTTTTAAGAGGGAGCTTGGGTTAGAGTTACCACCTTGGCACCTTTAATTACCCCTTTTGCATTTTTCTTTGATTTTTCCTATTCCTTTTCTTTAGATATGCATTTTTAGCATATTAATTTGGGGTTGGGCCTTTTTAATGAGGTAGCTTAGCTCCAATGATCCAGGTGGATATTGTTGGCCACCCACCTATTCCAACTGGCTCCTCTTGACAGTTATTAGTTTAGCACGTTCTTCTGTAATTACTTTTAATTGTGGATTCTACACTTTCAGGGTTGTCTAAATCTCTACATAGCTTCTAGGTGGATATTGGTGACCTCCCACCTAATCCAACTGGCTTATTTTGGAAGTTTTCATGTCAATACATCTTTATGTACTTCCAGGGCCATTTTGGGGCCCTAAACAATGTTTTTTTTTTTGGCTTTCCACAGTCAAACTGTAGACGGAGTCAAAGTTTGACGGCATAATGTGTAGTTCTCAAAAAGACCTTTCCAACGAGCTATCACATGCCTAAAATGGAGGTCGTATGCAAAATTTATGATCCCGAGAAGTTGAGGTACTAACTTACCCATCGGGGCCCACATAAATTTGGGTGTTTCTTCTTCTAGGGTTAGGTTTTTTGATGTCTAGGGTTTTGGTATTCATGAGTAATGTTAAAAATGACTTTGTATCCTCATTGTAATCATTCTGCTCAGACGGATGCACGCAACAACCACATCTCTTCTCAAAAATAACTACCACCATTCGAGCAAGTTGTTTTCAATTATGTAGTTTTACAGTTTCAACTTACTTTATTTATTCAATAGAAGTTATTGTTCACTGCATATCTTTTTTTGTTCTCTGTATCTCTATGTAATTGTATTTAGTTTTTTATTCCTTTCGTTTTGCTCGTAAATCTAGATCAATGGTATCATAGGAGTCTGATCTTCATTTATTTTTCTTTGTGCATGTCCCCGACAAGATCTGGGTACAAGAAGTTGGGACTCGAACTAGTAGAGCCTTTGCAAGATCGACCGCATCGAGCCCAACAACAACCCATGGGGGACGAGAATAAATATGATGGAGCAGGAGATCCTTTTAAAATTTTGCTCAAGGAATCCCTTGCATGAAAAATGAACGAAATGATGGAAAACTTTGCACAGATCCTTCGGCAACTGCCTACAGGAGATGGATCTTCATCAAATGACCATGCAACCCCCTTCATGTTACAAGTAAATTTTTATATTCCATTATTTGAAGGACTGATAGATGGGGATTTTGTAGATAAATGGTTGAATCTTCTCGATCCATAATTTTTCTGAAAGGGAAAATATTACTTGTTCACTCCTTAAGGTTGTCCCCCATGTTAATGATTGATGGGATACTTACTCTGAGCAAAGGGCCATAGAGGAATCTACAATATTTGTCACCGCCCCCACATGGGATTCCTTTAGGGATGTCATTAAAGAACAATACTACCATTTTGGAATCTACGAGGACCGGTACACAAGATGAACCATGTTGCATCAGGAAAGGGACCATACAATACCATATTTCACCAATATTTTCCATACCTTGCACACCAAATTGGGTATCAAAGACTCTAAACGCCATCTGGTGCTCAAATATCGCAGTTTTCTGCATAGATGCATTCAAACAAAAATGGATTTTCTGGACATCGCATCATTAGGTGCGGCTTATAGATATGTTTTCAAGATCGAGCAGAAATTTAAGCAAAAGAGGCAAGAGTTTGGATCTTCAAACTCCTCATAGTCGAAGTAGGGAAAAAGCGGCCCCAACCCACAAAACAAGGGACAGAGAAAATATGGTTTCTCTCAAGACAACCAGTCCAAACCACAACACAAGAAGGGTAATGAGAAGTCGAAGAAGGACACGGGAAAATGGTGTGAATACCATAAAATCCCTTGTCACAACACTAAAGAATGTCACTCCAAGCAGTCACTGGTGGTCGAGGTGAAATCTTCTGAGTCAGAGGTAGATTTTGAATCTGAATCAAATCTAGAAGGTGGGAAGTAGATCATCAATGTCGAACCCAGTGCCACTGTCGCTACCACGAAATTCCAACCAAGTGAACCAAAAGAACCAAAGGAAGGGGAACACCTCTTTCACTCACATATGTGGGTAAATGGGACTCTGTTGCATTTCATTGTCGTTAGCGACAGTCAGAAGAACCAAATTTAAACAAAGGTCGTCAAGTAGTTGGACCTATCTATAACACCACACCTGTAACCCTAAAACATCGGTTGGCTTCGCTAAGGAAAAGATCTTTGCGTCAACCAACAATGTCGTTTTCCCTACAACATCAAGCCCTTCAAAGATGAGATATTGTGTGATATTTCTCCCCTTGAAGTTTGTGATGTTCTTTTAGGCCAGCCATATTTATGGAAGTGACATTTTGTGTATGAGTCTAGACCCCACAGTGTTATTATTACTTTGGGTAGACAATTGTACATGATACCAGAGGTAGTTCCTCCTACCGTTAGTTTTTTAATCTCTATTAAGCATTTCAGTAAGGTCATTTCATAGAACGAGAATTTCATCTTCTTTGTGATCCATGCTCACAGTAAATAGAAGGTCGTCGCCACATCCGTGACCTCTACATAGAGCCTTTCTTTGCAGCAGAAGCAAGTGGACTGGATCATGGAAGAGTATAGAGACATCTTATCCTCACCCATCGGGGTACTGATGCACTGCCAAGTCAAGCATCCAATTGATCTAATCCCCGATGCACTGCTTCCTAATGGACTAGTATATCATCGCTCGTTGATGGAAAATGACGAAATCAAGTGCCAGATCCAAGAGCTTCTTCAAAAGGGGAACATCTGACCCAACTCCTCCCCTTGCAGAATCCCGATTGTGTTGGTACAAAAGAAAGACATGACCTGACAACTCTGCATTGATTACAGAGCATTAAAAAAAATCACAGTCTGAAACCGATACCCAATTCCCTAAATTGATGACCTTCTTGACCAACTCAAGGGACCAAATTTATTCTGCAAGACTGACCTAAAGTCTAGCTACCACCAACTTCCCATCGAACTAACTGATGTATGGAATACAACTTTCAAATCTAAAGTAGGTCTCTTCGAATGGTTGGTCATTCCCTTTAGCTTAACGAATGCACCAACAACTTTCATGAGATTGATGGATGATGTATTGAGACCCTTCACCAACTCTTTTGTGGTGGTATATTTGGATGACATCCTCATCTTCAAAAAAACTTGGGAGGAGCACATGCAACATATTCAATAGGTTTTGGGCACTCTGTGGCAGCACAAGCTATATGCCAACTTGGAAAAATTCTCCTTTGGCATGAACATGGTCTAATACTTGGGCTACATTGTTGATGAGCATGGGGTACATGTGGATCTAGCTAAGATCCAATTCATTTGTGACTGGTCATCCCCGACCACACTTACCAAGATTTGGAGCTTCTTGGGACTTTCCAACTTCTACCGAAGTTTCATGTTGGGATTCTCCCATATTGCATGGGCCCTTCAACAAGTAACTAAGGGTAGTGGCAAAGAAAAGTTTGCATGGGGGTAGACACAACAACAAGAATTTGATGATCTGAAGCATCACTTGTGCTCAACTTTATTACTCTCCTTACCTAATCTGCAAAAACCGTTCGATATTGAGACTAATGCCTCTGACTATGTTGTAAGCGTAGTTATCACTCAACATGGTCATCTAGTAGCATACCATAGTGAGACACTCTCAGATACTGTCCGTAAATACCCCACCTATGACAAAGAAATGTATTCCATTGTGAAATCTTGTCTTCAATGGAAACATTACATTCCGGGAAAGGAGACAATCATCCACATTGATCACAAGCCTCTGTAGTTCATACAGACACAGGGGAAGTTGCAGAATGATCGCCATCAAAAGTGGTCCACATACCTACAACAGTTCCATATAAACATCAAGTATCAAACATGGAGCACAAATCATGTCGCTAACTTACTTTTCGCCCTCTCATTGCTGCACTTGCCACAATGCTCCATTCATGTGGGCATGAGGCATCTAAGTGGCCCCAAATTTATTAGCATGACCTTGACTTCGCCACCACCTATAATCTCTTGGGTACAAGAGAGAATGTCATTGATTTTCACATCCAGGATGGACTATTATGCCATCTGGGCCACCTTTGTGTTCCCACAAATGAGCGTGCAAAATTGATTTGGGACTCTCACTACAGTTGAATGATAGGACATTTTGGCATGGAGAAAATTGTGGTCGTTCTACAGAAACATTTTTTATTGGCCAAAACTTCGACAAAACATCAGGAAGCATATAAAATATTTCATTTCCTATGCCATTTCCAAGCCATCCATCAAGAAGCAAGGCTTATATACCCCTCTTCCTACTCCCGAGAGGCCTTGGGAATCCATCTCGATGGATTACATGTTTGGTATTCCATCCACCAAGCACAAAAATGATTGTGTATTTGTGGTGGTTGATTGGTTTTCGAAGATGGCCATTATCACAACCTACAAGAAGAGCATCACAACGACATATACTACCAAGCTCTTCTTCAACTGGGTGTGGGTCCATTTTTGGATACCATAGACCATCACCTCAAATTGGGACAACATGTTCCTCAACACATTTTGGTCATGTCTCTGGTCATTGTTGGACACCAAGCTCACTAAATCAATTGCTTTCCACCCCCAAAATGATGGCCAAAAAAAGGTCGTCAATCAGATGATTGTACACATCCTTGGAATGTACAATTATAAGCCTTTGCGTACATGGGATGAGAGTCTTCCCTATGTTCAACACAGCTACAAGAGGGCTCTCCATAGCTCCACCGACCATATCCCATTTCAAGTGGGTTTGGGATTCCAACTTTTGGGTCCCATTGATGTTGCACTACCTCTTGCAACCACACATGAAGAATCTTCCCATGTTTATTCTGAGTGGACAAAGCAACCAGATTCATTGAGCATATTCAGCGCAGCTGCCAATAGGTCCATGAGATTTTGCAGAAATACAATGTTGAGTACAAGCAGCGCCATGATCAACACTAGGTATCGCACCAGTTTCGGGTGGGAGACAAGGTCTGGTTACATTTATAGAAATATCACCTTACATGGCCCCATTGGAAGCTTCACTCACTTCGCTATGGGCCTTACACTATCACCAAGGTTGTGGTTAGCAATGCTTTTGAGCTCAACACTCCACCCTTCCTTGGCTTGGACCCAATGTTCAATGTGGACCTCCTTCGACCATATTTTCCACCATTATTGGACACCTTAGAGATCAAAAAACAATTGACACCAACAAATATAAACCCTGAATGCATGGAACATGCATCCACTGATCATATAGTTGACACACAAGTTAAGGGCACTCACCAACAAAGGATCCAATTTTATCGGGTTGTCAAGGCAGGGCAACTCCAACACCAAAGCAAGTGGTTCACCAAGGGTCAAATTCAACAAAAATTTCCTCACCTGATGGGGGAACTCAACACAATGGAGATCATTTCATCCTAAGGGGGGAGGACTGATCCAGGTGGATATTGGTGGCCACCCACCTATTCCAACCGGCTCCTCTTGATAGTTGTTAGTTCGGCACAAGCTTCTGTAATTCTTTGTAATTGTGGTTTCTACACTTTTGGGGTTGTCTGAATCCCTACACAACTTCTAGGTGTATATTGGTGGCCGTACACCTAATCCAACTAGATTATTTTGGAAGTTTTCATGTCACTACATATTTCTGTACTTCCAGGGTCGTGTTGGGGCCCTAAACAGTGTTTTTTGGCTTCCCACAGTCAAAATATAGACAGAATTAGAGTTTCTTGAAAATACCTTTCCAACGGGCTATCATGCGCCTAAAATGGAGGTCGTATGCAGAAGTTATGACCCCAGGAATTTGAGGTACCAACTTACCCATCAAATCCCACATAAATTTTGGCGTTTCATCTCCTAGGGTTAGGTTTTTCGATGTCTAGGGTTTTGGCATTCATGAGTAATGTTAAAAAGGCCTTTGGATCCTCATTGTAATCATTCTTCCTAGACAGATGCTCGTAGCAGTCACATCTCTTCTCAGAGATAGCTACCACCATTTGAGCAAGTTGTTTTCAATTATGTAGTTTTACAGCTCAACCTATTTTATTTATTCAATAAAAGTTATTTTCGTTGGATATCTTTTGTTGTTCTCTGTATCTTTGTTTTATTGTATTCAATCTATTATTCCTTTTGTTTCGCTCATAAATACAGATCATCCAAATTCATTATTTTTTCATTTTTTAATGTTTATGCTCTTCACCTCTAGCCTGTTTTTGCTTTATTTGACTTTGGCTTACCTTAATTTCTTCATTTAGACCTTGTTGGATGACATTTGATAAGTTGGACATGAGAAAGGATTGCATTTTTTTAATGGATGAGATGAAAGTAAAAGAGAGAAAATGTAGAGTGTCATATTTGGTTATGATCCGTGGTACGCTACTCAACTAGATTACAAGCAGTACGATTTAGCCTAAGTCAAAACAATTTTTATCTAAGGACAATTATGTCCCCCAATGTTATAAGAAGAAAAAATAATAAAATTATTAACATCAAGAATTGTTATTAAATAAAACCAATGTTTATTACGTTCATGACAAGGTTATAAACCATCACACCACTTCTAAGCAAGAAACTATTGATGGGTAAAAATGACATATGTCAAAAAGGGGATAATTGCTTGATGGCAGGTCCCAACTAAACCTACTCTTGTTTGGTATGGAAATTTCCTCTTATATGTGGTCCCAGATGCCACCAATTAAAAAGATTTCACCCTAAAGGGAGACTCGTCCATTTGCAATATTCTAAATCCTAAATGTATCCTAATCTAACATGCAAATGCGGTCACATTTTAACGGTACTAGAAATGATGATTGCAAGCATAAAGTTTAAATATTGAAAGCTAAAAGGAATTCATAACTCTCAACATAAACCTTACTAGCATGTTCATTTCTCAACCATAAGAAGAAATCCACATGTAAAATATAGTGTACATGTCCTTGTACTCAAAATCACAATCAGATCATAGTATTTCACCTAGCCATTTCAATAATGAAAAGAACTCAATAAAATAATCAATTGACAAAAATGTTCAATTATAAGAACTAGTCATGAATCAACCTTCAATCATGTATTTGACTTGATAAAAATATACAAGAGAAAAATTCAAATCTTCCAGCCCCTCTCAAATGAAACAAAATCCTTTTCATTTCCCTCCTTGGATTGTTTGATGGCTTCATTTCCCTGCTTTGACAACTCGATAAAGTTGGATCATGTTGGTGCAATTATTTGCATAATATATTACCAAACATAAATTATCAATCAAGATTCGTAATTACTAGAGTTGATGCACTATCTGTGCCGATAACAGATAGGTTCCTATGTCTGATGAGTATAGCTCAATCAAGAAACAATTAATAACATAACACTCTATTTTAGAATATCCAAATGCTTCACACAACTTCAAACTTAGAAGAGAAAACTGATAACAAAACTTCTCAAGAAAACAATGAATCAAAAGGTTCTTTCTTAGGTGACAAGTCTGTTCATTAGGGGCTCATGAAATGAAGAGATGAACTTAGATTTGGTTCCCTGTAGCAATTGAAAACAGTAATTAACAATTCACTCTTAGACAAAAAACAATCATAACTTTATTCACTCCAATCAAACCTATGTAGTACAAAAAATAGTCAATATAATTGAGAGGCTTCATTAAATGGTGCATGAAAGTGAGAGATGAATTCTGATCTCATTTCCTGTAACAACTCACTTCAAACTTGCAAGAAATTATTATCTAATTCTGCACACTCTTCAAAATCAATTGATGCATCACAAACAAAAATTTAATACAATCTTACAATCTTGCAATTCTAGAAAATTACTTCATTCCTACACAGGAAACATAAGTCTTAATGAGATGTTCCATTTGATGGCTTATGTAATGTGAATGATGGACTCCCAACTGCTCATGTGCTGCCACACTTTGCAATCAATTCTAATAGTGAAATCAGAAATGAAATCAAAACAACAAGCACAGAAAAATAGAAATCTATACTAATAATTTAGAATGAGCTTACCAAGATGGATCGATGGCCCTTTCCGATGCCAACATGGAAGATTTTATATCAGCACATGCTAAATGCTAAGAGACACACAGGATCCTTGAATTCAAACTTCCATTGATCTTCAACAAATAAATTTACAAAAAGAGTTGGTTCAAAAATCAAATTTCCAACATACTAATTCCTCTCATTTGGCTTAGAGCCATCACTCAATTGATATGATTTTTACATTAAAAATTTGGATATAGAAAATCCATACAAATAAAAACCATTTTTCATCAATGGAGGTCGAGTACAACCACTTATCTAATCAAGTAAATGTATTTCCCACGAATCTGGGCATGATTATGGAATTTTTGGAAAATTGGCAATAATTTAGGATGAATCATTACCCCTGAGCTGGAGGTCCATACGTGTGATATATTTGGATTTTGGCACATGATTCTGAATGAAAATACCGCTTCAGACAAAACCAATGTCCCCAAATTTTTATATTCATCGTAATTTGCCCGACAATCGAGGAGAAAATCCAGTACCGAAATGTTGGTGCCGAAATCCTGTAGGTAATTGTTTAGTACTGGAATACACATAGTCACAATCCTGAGTATCGGATTAGGCACATGACTTGGTACCGAAATAGAAAAGAGTGTGCAATATCAGGATAGGTGGAGCTTTGGGTACCGGATCAAAACTTCTTAGGAGTCAAACGATTAGGATCATACAAAATCAAACATTTATTCGAATTAACTCAAGAAAATTAAATGAATCATGCATTAATCATATTTTACCCCTTATGCACATGAACAAGGTAATCAAGTGTATTTATGGAGGAAAAAATCAATTAGATACACATAGCATAGGTAAAATTGACTCAGACAGAGATAATATAGGGTAATAGAGGTCTCAATACTAAGACTCAACATTCCCCCATGCTTAAGTCATTACATGTCCTCATGCAACAATGATCTTCAAAATTTCAAAATTGATGGTACTCCTCACTTGATCAAGCATTCTTGACGTTCCACCTTCTTCAACTCCTAAGTTACTATTATACAGTATAAACTTCATAGCCTATGCTTCACACTTCTTACCCATGGAAAAGTAGTTGTGACAAAAAAGTGGAGTCATGGATAATAGATTAGATCTGTTAGTGATTTGACGTTAAGTCTTATCCAATCTGTTTTCGATCAAAGTTAGGAGAAAGGGTTGGATGTGACTCTAATATGATTATAGGATAGTGGCCAAGATTTTTCATAATGACTTTGACTACTAGGCCCCCCTGGCTAGATTACTTTTAAAACAAAAGCGATATAAGCATAGTTTAGATCTCATTTGAAGAGAGGAACACATAAAAGAATACATCGCAAGATGATTAACTTGTTTCTTATCCAAGTTTTTAGAGATGAAGCTCTTCTTGCTTAGGTAAGGTGAATTATACATACTGAGGGTCCCACTTCTCATGCAAACCTATTTATTTTAAAGATAGAACTCTAAAGTGGATACTTGAAGGTTATTAAGAACATCATCCAAGAGATATAAAGGTCATCTCCTAACCTTGATTTGATAATGATTGCTTCAGAATGAGACCCAAGGTTTTTTTTTTCAGTTTTAAGTGTGCCACTTTATGTTTTTCAACTCCCTTTACTCGACATAGCCCCGCTGCCAGCAGGCCTGTTCAGTACCCCGACGAGTTTACCTTAGTACCATACAAGCTTGGCACCATTGCCAATAGGCCTGTTCAGTACCCCAGCGGGTTTACTTGTACTTCTTGATACTTCCTTTTTATTATATTACTCAAAAGATTTAGAATGATGTATATTGTTCATTGACAATTTTAGAGTATAAGGAAGGAAGGTGGTACGAGAGTGTTTTAGAGTTATTAGGCACATAATTAATTGTTTGCAATTATCCCAATGGTGAAATTATCCACATTCAACTTAAATCTCAGCTATTCAATGTATAATGGAACATCTCGGATAATGACTAAGAGGTCCCTCTAGTTAATCCTATTAGGTTTCTCATGAAAGTTAATTGAGGTTTTGCAAGGGCGGTCCACCACATGAGGTTTTCATCAATACCTCCCAAGAGAAACTTGTAAAGATAAACCTGGATAAGAACTTGTTTGAATCAACTAGGTTAGTGTTTGACATAATGGTGTCACCACTTTTCAATGGATATTTCAATTAGCAATCACTTCTTCAAAATGATGAGGTAATAAGACAAGTGCACCCATTATCATATAGAGTTAAATGTGAAAATATCTTATTAAAGGATAACAAGGATGATTCATTTAGGGTTGAGTGTAGAAATGTAGGAGGAAGATGCACATGAGAGTAAAAACAATACAACACAAGACTTGAATGATCCTTGATAGAAAGAACATGAAGAGATTAGTCCATACCTCCAATTACCTAAAGTGAAAACAATGTTAAGCATAGAACAACGATCATATCACCTTGGCATTAGTACCAGGTTGGTAACTGGTATCAGAACATGTTTCTGTAGTATCGTAATAGATAGTATCGGAATAGGACAGTACCAGAACAAAGCGGGGGGCAGAAACAGAGTGGCAGGCTGAATGATTTCTATACGAGGAGATGTATACGAGGGCTTGCAGAAATTCATGGTAGGGAGCGTGCAATAATTGAGAGTAACCATATGTTCAATTCATAATTAGTCTAATTTCTTTAATAAAACTAAAAATGTTGAATTTATATGTCCTAGTACTTAAATCGAGCAATAAAACTTGAATATATGATTAGAGCTACCAACACCTTATTACCAGTACCGGATCACCTGAGTATCAGATCATATGAGTGCAGAGTTATGGTCAGAACCAGAATAACATAGGGTTCCTTCTTTAGTATCGGATGAATGTGGAGATGTTATTCAGTCCCGGATGTGGTCCAGTACTGGATGAGCGCAGCAAGATGGTTCAGTACCAGAATAGCACATAAATGACCATTGGTACCAGATGAACACAGAGGTGAACATTGTATTATGGTACTTGAAGAGATTTTGACACAGTACCAGATGGTAGTGCTTTTGAAACTTTTGTAGGCTGCACCTTGTAGAAGTAGCTGGTGTTTTCTAGTGTTCTGGAAGAGGACTTGTGATCTTATTCAACTGAAAAACCATGTAGATGGAACAAATGCCAACACTAGCTGCAGAGATTATGAGTTTGCCTCAGAATAATGCAAAATAATTTGGTGATTGGGCTCCAAGCTTTGTAACAAGAGGGCATTATGTAATTGGATGACCATATGTTGAGATTTAGAACCCTCCTCTTTTGGAACCAGGTTGATCACTGCTCCTGTTGGCACTTCCTTTTTATTACAAAAGTAATAATCCTAACTACTACTGTCTCAACAACCACTCCCCCATGCTTGAGGTTTTGCATGGCCTCATGCAAACAATGTGAAATGCCAAATTTTTTTTCTCAGAGGTCTACGAACATCTACTAAAAATAAAAACCAATAGAACCAATTAAAACTAGATTTTTATTCATGCTTACAAACATAAAATTTAGGGAAAATGTCAAAAATTGAATTATAGCTATGAATAAAACAATTTGGAATTAACATTCAGTTTCAACTGTTATTAAAAAGGTCACTTAATTGATCATCCTTGTGAAATGGTGGTATTAAAATAGATAGGTAATGATAAAAGCACAATAACTTAAGGAAAAGGAAGAAATTTGAAGAAATAGGTCGTGAAACACTCTCTTAAGTGTTATCTTCTATTGACAAGGATGCCTTCTCCGCTTTTGAAACCATTCCAGTATCATGTGTGCATTCAGAGGATGAAGAGATTACCTTCTCATAAAATTCCAAACAAAATTATCACAACTTTTAGAAAGAAATCTACTATAGGAACAAAAGATCTTAAACTGCTTTCTTTATTAGCTTTTGACATTCCCATCTATGAAAAATATGAAATATATGTTGCATTGTACTTATGTGCAACATTTATTTATTTATTTACCTATCCTACTCTAATTGAACAAAATAAAATGTCCTTCAAGTATAAGAATACTTCCCGTGAAGCCATGTGTGTAACATGGTTAGAAATATATCCATACTTGGTTTTAAAATATAATTTTTAATGCAAACGTGAGTATGAAGGACCAGCTGCTTTGATGATGAGATTGAGAAATAATGAAAAATAAAAGAGTGTTGTGACCTAATAACTAATTGAAACCATCTTTCAATAGGATCAAGATATTCTCATTTCTCTTCTTTGTTTAGGTCACACAACATGTCCTCCTTTTCCATGCTACGTAGATTGTCTTCTTCAAGATGATTGGTCTTTGGGGTATATACATGGTTTGCTGAGAGGCATGCTAAGAAATCCTCAATCTTAGGTTCCCATGGTTCCTCTCCCTCAAATACTATCCATGATTCTTGAGTCTCCTCAACAAATTGACAATAGGAATCCAAAGGGACTTCTAAATCTTTTTGTGGAGAGACAACTAAATTCTTGATTGTTGTCAAGATATGCTCTTCCTGAGAGGTGGATATCCCAGCCACTGCTAGAATGTGGGAAAGTTCTTGGAGGAACATTCTTCAATCTCTTGATCATCCTTGAATTACTCTATCTAGTTGATGATCCTTGTCTCACAACACAACTTAGTACTCGAGGGTTCTTACAACACCCCCAAAAATGATTTATCATAAAAGATTTGAATATTAAAACTATTTGAAAAAATAAAACACACAAAACTTGAAATATTTCTGTTACTGGGATCCTACTATCACCAGGTTATATGTTCTCACAAGTTATCCCATCATAAATAAAACTAAATTTTCATAAAAGAAGGAAAAACACACTTGCATTAAAAGAAGAGAGGACAACCTAACTTTGGAGCAACCCCACCAAAGTGGATGCATGGGCTCTTCCCGCATGAATTATCGTCTTCTCTCTTCCCTTAGGTCATCCATAAAACCAATCCAAAACCATTAAAGCAATCTGATTTAAATACTACCTATTATTGTTTACAACTCCTCGACAACGGTGCCAAAATGTTGGTGCAATTATTTGCATAATATATTACCAAACATAAATTATCAACCGGGATTCGTAATCAGTGGAGTTGATGCACTATATGTGCCGATAACAGATAGATTCCTATGTCTGATGAGTATAGTTCAATCAAGAAACAATTAATAACATAATACTTTGTTTTAGAATATCCAAATGCTTCACACAACTTCAAACTTAGAGGAGAAAACTGATAACAAAATTTCTCAAGAAAATAGTGAATCAAAAGGTTCTTTCTTAGGTGACAATTCTATTCATTAGGGGCTCATGAAATGAAGAGATGAACTTAGATCTAGTTCCCTGTAGCAACTGAAAATAGTAATCAACAATTCACTCTTAGACAAAAAACAATCATAACTCTATTCACTCCAATCAAACCTGTGTAGTACAGAAAATAGTCAATATAATTGAGAGGCTTCATTAAATGGTGCATGAAAGTGAGAGATGAAGTCTGATCTCATTTCCTGTAACAACTCACTTCAAACTTGCAAGATATTCTTATCTAATTATGCACACTCTTCAAAATCAATTGATGCATCACAAACAAAAATTTAATACAATCTTACAATCTTGCAATTCTAGAAGATTACTTCATTCCTACACAGGAAACATAAGTATTAATGAGATGTTCCATTTGATGGCTTATGTAATGTGAATGATGGAATCCCAACTGCTCCTGTTCTGCCACACTTTGCAATCAATTCTAATAGTGAAATCAGAAATGAAATCAAAACAACAAGTACAGAAAAATAGAAATCTATACTAATAATTTACAATGAGCTTACCAAGCTGGATCGGTGGCCCTTGTCGATGCCAAAATGGAAGATTTTCTATCAGCACATGCTAAATGCTAAGAGACACACAGGATCCTTGAATTCAAACTTCCATTGATCTTCAACAAATAAATTTACAAAAAGAGTTGGTTCAGAAATCCAATTTCCAACATACTAATTCCTCTCCTTTGGCTTAGAGCCATCACTCAATTTATATGATTTTTACATTACAAATTTAGATCTATAAAATCCATACAAATCAAAACCATTTTCCATCAATGGAGGTCGAGTAAAACCACTTATCTAATCAAGGAAATGTATTTCCCACGAATCTGGGCATGATCCTGGAATTTCTGGAAAATTGGCAATAATTTAGGACGAATCGTTCCCCCTGAGATGCAGGTCCATACATATGAGATATTTGTATTCTGACACACAAGTCCGAATGAAAACACCTCTCCGGACAAAACCCATGTACCCAACTTTTTATATTCATCGTAATATGCCCGAAAATCGAGGAGAAAATCCAGTACTTGAATGTTGGTGCCGAAATTCTGTAGGTAACTGTTTAGTACAGGAATACACACAATCACACTCCTGAGTACCGGATTAGGCGCATGACTTGGTACTGGAATAAAGAAGAGTGTGTAGTACCGGGATAGGTGGAGCTTTGGGTACCGGATCAAAACTTCTTAGGAGTCAAACGATTAGGATCATACAAAATCAAACATTTAATCGAATTAACTCAAGAAAATTAAACAAATCATGCCTTAATCATAATTTACCCCTTATGCACATGAACAAGGTAATCAAGTGTATTTATGGAGGAAACAGTCAATTAGATACACATAGCATAGGTAAAATTGACTCAGACAGAGATAATATAGGGTAATAGAGGTGTCAATATTGAGGTCTTGTTTTACTTATAGTAAACACAGAGGAAAAAATGCTTACGTAATGAATTTTTGATATAATGTGATTACAGTAGTTGTGATACTAAATTGCAATCAATCACTTATCAAGGAATTACATAAGGAAATTCATAGATATGAAAATATAGAAGAAACACATAACTCAAACTGAACAAAATTTAAAATCTTTGTCTGCACTTGTATTAATACTAAAAAATGAGAGTTTTATGTGTTACATCCGGCAAGAATCCCCCTTGAATAGATCTTGAATCTATGTATTTATACAAAAACTGTCACAACTCAAACAATTGGAATTCTTAAAATAAAAATAACATATATTTGAATAATACAACACTATGTAAAATCTGATGAGCTTCGATGGCGTTCTCCTCTGTCTCTTCATCTGTTGGGCCAAACGCCTCTTTTATTTAGTCCTTTAGGCTGGACACAGTTGTCGTCCTACCTCCTTATTAATTTGGCATACTGTCTTGGTCGTTTTCATATGTTGACATATGTCCCTCAAGATACGCTCAACAATGCAATGAGACACAATCGGGATCATGGAGGAATGACAACCAGATGAGTATCACTGCATGGCTCGTCAAGGAAGAATGAGAATGCAACAGGTGTATGATGATGAATAAGGGATAAGTGAATATTAGAATGTGAATGAATGACATAAGTGGTTGAAGGAAGGTGGAAGGTAGGGAGGGTAAAAATAAAGGGCATTGTGTAGGTTTCTTTATTTGCTTCCACATATGCTTGTTTTCTCATGTTCAATACATTGGTTGCACCTATTCAATAATTCCACTACGAACTTAGAGGGCTTGATCATTTCATTTACATCAAAGGTGATTAATCTCCTCTCTACCTGAGGCAAATTTTCTTGGATCCTTTTTATTTCCTGAGTTGTGGCTTGGAGTTGTGAGCTTGGACTTACTAGCCGCTTATTGATCTTAAGAAGATCAATTTTCTCCATTTCTTGAAGGGTTGTTAGAGTTCCTTCCTTGCTCCTTCTGGAATTATGATGATTCATTTCAATATCAATTGGCCCCGGGGGTTCTGAAATACTACTTTCCTCGAAATCGATCGGCCTCTTGTCTAATGATGGCAGTGCCTCTTGGAAAGCATCTTTTACTTCCTTGGCTAATCTTTCTCTCTGCCAAATGTGTTTCCAAGACCTTTAGGGACATATCACCTCGTAATTGTTTAGAGGGAGAGAACAAAGGAAAATCAGGGGCATCATCTTTATGCACCAATATGATGGCCTCTTGAAACCTAGCTTGGGCTGGGCGAGCTTCTCTTTCCTTAATATAGATTCCCTTTAGAGAAAGGTCTAATGCCTGGTAGCACTTCTAGATGGCATCAACTTTCATAAAAATGTCCCGATGGGCCATTTCCATCTTTTCATTTATTTCCATTGCTTGAGTTCGGAAGGTCGATATATCTACTAAGGTACCTTTGATCAGGTCCAATATATCTCTCAATTTCTCTATCAATTCATCACGCTAAGTGACCAATCCTCGGTTGGTCTTTGAACTTTGATAAAGCTCCTCGAGGTTAGCCTGCAATTGTTGGATTTGTTGTCGATCATGAGCTCTGATTTGCTCAAAGTCTCGGCTCATCCTATTCCTGGTAGTTTGTTCCATGGCATATATTTGATTTTGCAAGTGCTCCACCAATAATCTCTTATGTCATATTTTCTCGGCCAAATTATCCACAGAGCATTGATTTGCAGTGGCAAAAGCACCCAATGAACCTACAACTTCTTTCGCGAATTCCAGATCATCTTGATCATTCCCATTGTACAATATCCTATGCCTTTTAGTTATCACTCCATATTTCTAGTGTGATTCTCTTTTGATGATGGCCTTCCGTTTTTCTGCTAAAAAGGAAATTTGAAGGAGACATTTCTTCGAGCGAGATGGGGTAAGATCATTCACAAAAAAAAAATTGGGATTAGGGGTCTCGAAGCTAGATTGTAGAGGTGTCAATGATGTAATGGGAGTGCCAATCTTCATATATTGTTGTTGTTATGTTGTATTTGAGGTGCCAACAGGGTTAGTTGGTGATAAAGGAGGCACATTTTGTCCCTACTTCAGGAAAGCCTCGAGTTGGGATTTTTCCTGGGGTCCTAGCTGGCTTGAAAATGATGCTTCTAATGTATGTGTCAATACCTCCAAGCTTTTCGGGGTTTCCTCGACTTTATGCTTACCAGAGTGACTAGATTTAGAAACTGTTGACTTGGCTTCCTTAGAAGGGGGAGTGACTACTTTCTCCCCTTATAGTACCTTTAGTAGGTTGTTTCGCCTATGCTTTTGAAAGTTGATAAAACCAACTTGTTGATCTAGGGGCAAGGTTTGGAATCTGTCAGGTACCTCCTCCTAAGACTTAACTCCCCTGAATATTTTGTCATACAAAGAGATTCCATGCACATATCTTTTCATGTTGAATTGGGCTAGGTGATTTTCCACAACCTTGCGTGGGTCGTGTCTTTTGAATTTGATTTCAACCAATTTTCCATCATCCAGAGCCGCAGCCTCCACTTTGGAGTGACCGAAATCCAGTAATGAAAACATGCCAACATGAATGGGGAAATTCGGCCATACCTTTTTCGATGTTTCCTTTAGCTCTTTGCTAATGCCTCATGTTACTGTCTGGTAGGCCACTTCCCTGCATATCAGTTAGTCTGGTAAAAATCGCGGGAGAGCATGGGGGGGACCGAACAACCAAAAACTTTGATATAGGAGAAGTTCTCCTCAATAAACCAATATGTTAGCTTACCCATATTCCCCATAATCTGGTCTGAAATTCAAGGAGGTGGGTGGCCATATAGGGCTATGTGAACATGAATCACACCATTGTGGCAGATTTCATAAAATAAATCCTTGCATTTTTCTTCACATAGCTTGGAATGGTAGAAATGAATGGGCTGGACACTAACCAGAGTGAAACTCCAAATTCATCAATGGGAAGGGTGTCATAAAACAGATGGCGCCCATGATATATTCTGGCATATAAAAGGGGGCAGGTTGTCCCTTTGACTTCATTGTTTTATAGTCTGCAATCTCTTTTTCCAAGTTATCGGACAACATTTTGGCCCAATTGAAAGTAAAACCCTCTACTACCTCGTGCATGATGGATACCCATTCCATCGAAAAATGTCCGGGACTCTTCTTTCTGAACAATCGACATAGAATTAGGGCTACATACACCATGGGAACGTCCAGAGACGTTGTGGAATATATATGATGAGCGTCGGTTTTGAATTTCTCCAGGTTACTCCACCAAGACTTGATTATCTCGAGATAGTTCCTGGCGTACTAGATGCACTCCTTTTGCTTGAACTCCAGAATGAATGCAACATTGAATGTATATCTAAGATTAGGGGACAGTTTGTACATTACTTGCATATGTTATGGTCGGAAAGAGCTGACAATGACCTTCTGATGGTTGACAATGCTCTTGGTCTAGATGTCAACATGCTCTAAGGCCCATCTTATCATGTCGTTATAATGCATGAGTCTCGGTTGTGTCTCTATTTTGTGTAGTTCTGAATGCGCTATATGTATGAATTTAGTTGTGTAAGTATCGTCTTCTTCTTCAGCAGATTCCTCTGGAAAGTTGATAATTTTGTTAAGCCCTAATATTGGCTCATTACCCCTTAATTGGGGCATATTATATTAGTAATGTTATTTTATTTATGTCGGCTTTAGGCCATTAGTTGTAATTATACCTTTTAGTCTCCTATATATACCAAGGAGACATTTTCATTTTGAATCATCTTGTACTTGAACATTTAAGTGGGGTAAAAGGAGGTTGCCCCCTCGAAGAGGCTTATTATCTGAAATTATCTCTTTTTCAAGGCGTTGATTACTTTTTCTGAGGTTTTTCTATGCTATATTGATATTTGGTTCTTAACATATGGTATCAGAGCTCAAGGTCTTGGGGTTTCCCTGCTACATATGAGACACCTTGGCATTTTCACTATAACATTTTTTCTACAATGTTTCAGAAGGAACGTCTTGGACTATATTTAGTAGACAGATCAAGGTATGCTGGGTTAAAAATTAAACTCCCGAGGCCTTATACTTTCGGAGATACAACCTGTACAAGATAGGGTTCTAGAATCATCTTGAAATGAGTCATTGCGGAATTTTCACTATAAAAACTTTTCTATAACGTTTTAGACCCTAAAATCTGGAGGCTATTTACAGAAATTAGTAAGGTATCTGTGGTAAACAATTTAACTTATGGGTCATCTTAAATTTTTAGATACACCTTGTGTAAGATAGGGTATATGAATAGTCCTATTGACTAGTCTCAAGAAGGTGTTCCAGGTAAAACAATCATAACTTCCTCCTAGAGTATCCAAATTGAGTGGGAATGGTTTCATTGGATCGTGGACAGTATGTAGTATTTCTGGTACGAGTTTCAAAATTTCATATCAATTATTTTGTGCAGAGCATGCTATACAAGTGAGATCTCCTGGAAAGGCCAAAAATCGGCAAGTTGTGGAGAAGTTACTGTAAATTCCACTTGGAACATCCAATTTTGATCAGACCTGTGGCATTGTAGAGAAGAAATATCAGAGAACTACATAAAATAAAGTTTCATACCCATAAGGGTGGAAAATTGGGAGATACAACAGAAGACATATTGTCTAGCAGAACCACCTCAAAATCAAGGTTCAAAAGTGATACTTGGCCAACATGCCACCCAAAAAGGGAAATTCTACACCAAATAAGCCTCCAAAAAATCCTACTTGGACTCTTGATGAAGGTGAAGAAATGCGTAGG
>ML792134.1:131801-147642 GCA_009831015.1 Picea engelmannii | reverse complement strand
GAGTACACCCAGTTTTCCATGTTTCATGCTTAAAGAAGGTTATAGGTGACAAGATCTCAGTTCAAACTATATTTCCAGAACTTGATGAGGAAGGAAAAATCATATTGGAGCCTGAAGCCATCACTGACACAAGAATTCGCCAGTTGAGGAAAGGATCCATTTCAGAGTATCTCATTAAATGAAGGAAACTATCGGCTGAAGATTCCACTTGGGAAGATGAGCCTTTTATACAGAAGCATCCAGAGTTACTCAAGCATTGCGGACAACACTTGTCTCAAGGGGAGGGGCATGTTAAGCCCTAATATTGGCTCATTACCCCTTAATTGGGGCATACTATATTAGTAATGTTATTTTATTTATGTCGGCTTTAGGCCATTAGTTGTAATTATACCTCCTAGTCTCCTATATATACCAAGGAGACATTTTCATTTTGAGTCATCTTGTACTTGAACATTTAAGTGGGGTAAAACGAGGTTGCCCCCTTGAAGAGGCTTATTATCTGAAATTATCTCTTTTTCAAGGCGTTGAGTACTTTTTCTGAGGTTTTTCTATGCTATATTGATATTTGGTTCTTAACTTGTCGTGGCCCAGCTTATCATGTCGTTATAAAGCATGAGTCTCAGTAGTGCCTCTATTTTGTGTAGTTCTGAATGTGCTATATGTATGGATTTAGTTGTGTAAGTATCGTCTTCTTCTTCTGCAGAGTCCTCTGGAAAGTTGATGATTTCATGTTCCAGAACCTCAAACACATGTGTCCAATATTTAACAGTGTCCATGGCTCATGGCATGGTGTCCAACAGAACATCCGTATTTGGGTTTGAATCCTCGCCAGTCACATCAATATTTTTCATCATTTTCTGTGGCGCCATAACTTCTAAGGAGACAGAGTGAAATTACCTGTTGTAGAGAAAATTTGTGAATCCTTTAAACATATAAAGCTTGCTAATTGAAAAAATTGAAAATGAATTCAAAGATAACATGTTTTTATTCAAAACATAGTCATCGCTTTTCATATAAATTCGCTGACGAATAATTTATGAAGGTTTGATGGGAAATTCTACCTGGTGATCTGCAATCTACGTTTGAATCATTATCCTTAACTAGTCATAAATGCCACCAACACTTCAACAGTTCGTGTTCGGGGGTTTTCGATGTGACAGAGTGGGAACCTCCGGAATCCCGAATCCGTGAAAAGATTAATCTTCGAATAATAACTTGTAAACTTTTAATTAATCATGTTTAAGATGGTGCATTAACTTCAAGTGTTTGGGAGTTCAGACTCCAGAGATTTTAGGATATGATGTAGGGAAAATGTATGAAATCCAAACCACGGGGTCATTAATTATATATTGATCGTGATTAACTTAATCATTTAATGTTTAATACTTCGGCATTTTGGTACTTCAGTGATTTGTGAATTAGTTCTTTGTTATAATCCTGAAGGATCATCTCTCCCAGTGACGTGTCGAGGAAAGGGAGGTGCCATGTGTCAAATCGAGAAAGACTCAGAAGGTACATGTGTCTTACGACTTGTTCCCTTTCTAAAAAGGTTTATGAAAAGGAATGAGCGGACACTTTCGGGTTTCATAACTTTGGGGTTTTTATTGTTAAGAATTGTTGAAACACCCGAAGCGCGGAGCTCCGAAACGACCATTATAGATTTACCTCTTTAAAAATTAGGCGGCTCCAAAACTTTGGAGGTATTAGGATTGTTCGATCAAAAAGAAAAACTTGTCAATGGTGGAGGTCATGCGCGCCTTATTATTTACCAACTAGCAAAGGAATTTGATTAAATTTAAAATGTCATTTACGAATTTTCCATTTTCTTCGAGTAGAATTATACGAGGTGAAAAGTATATGGCTCAAATGTTCATAATTGTATGTGTTCCAACATAGGCTCCATCTGGGGATCGTGGCACCCTGTGTGACACAAAAGAATAGTATACTGAGTGTATTTATTGGGCAAATGTAGTCATTATTGCATTTATGGGAAACGCTTTTAGGAATTAATCATACACAGAAAAATTGAACTTCAACCAAATCTCAGAAAACCTTCAAAACACCCTCGATTATTGATCTAAAGTTAGACTATTAAAAATTTCCCTTTCCTGAAACTGAGTTCAGAATTGTTTAAGATAATCAAAACGAATTTAACTGAAATATTAGACTTCAACTGACTTTGTTCGCATCAAGGATAAGTAAATGTAATAATTTATTTAGGGAGTCCCTCGTTGGTTCAGAATGTAAATATTACCGGAAAGAGAATTAGATGTCAGAGTATGTTTCGTAGATATGTATGAAAACAATACAGATATCATAGATATTGCTTCACTGCCAGCGAGCTTGTTCAGTACCTCGGTGAAGTTATCTACTTTTCCATTGAATTTCCTTTCACCACTTCAATTAACATTTTTTCATTTTTCCAAGATGAGGGAAACCATTATATGAATTTCCTTTCATCACCTCTTCAAACAAGATGGGGGAAATCAAATTATGAATTTTCTTTCACCATCTTTCTTTTATTTTAATATTTTGAAGTGAGGGCAATCAATCTGTATGTATGATACAAGAGATGATATTTGCTTAAAATTTTAACAACAAGGTTTGTCACAAAAACTTTTTAGATGTACTTCTGCAACTAATTTTCCTTCAAGATTCAATACACCTTCGCCTGTAGGGAGGAATTTATAGGGATTTTGATTTTTAGGGATTGACCTTGAGCAAATTAGTCAAATTAAAATCTGATAGATGAGATAAAGTTATTACGATTATCCTGGACATACTTTCTTTCAGTTAAAATCTAAGGAACATAAAGATTTTCGCCTAATCTTGTTTCAGAGATATGTCTTTAAGTTTTCAGAGTCAAGATGTAATTCTTTTTTTATATGAAGACCCAGGAAAGGTAGCGAAAATAAGGAGGGAATAAAAGCTTAGGGATAGGAAAAATAAAACAAAATGATGATTCAGAGGGCCAGACATAAAAGAATCTCATTCTAACATAAGTTTTTTTATTGATTCTCGAACTTCCTTTCAAGCCCCCTTTTTTATTATTATTTTCTTTTTCTTTTTATTTCATTTTTTATTTCGTTTCTTTGTTTCATTTAGAGAAGGCTTCAAAATTAAGCTGAAAATTCATACTTCTTTGATCTTTGATCAGGTGACAATATCTATATGAGTGGAACCTCCTTTACATCTGATAAGACTTCCTTAAAATTTTAGTTTGAGCTAGCAGGGTAGGATTTCATACCTCATATTTCCTTTGTATTTTCAATTAAGTAAATCATTACTTTGTCACTTGTTTTGAGAGAAAGTGAATGTCTTTGAAAAATGAGTGTTGGATTTCGATGCATCCTTATCTCTCGTCTGACATTATGTATTCTACAAGAGAACAAAATAGGAGGTGTCAGAAAATTCTATAGAATAGAGATGGTATGTAATATATATGCTTTTATATTCTTGTTTTGATTATGTCAAGTAAACCTAGTTTATTTATAGTAAAAGTAAAATTTGTATAATTTACAAAAGAAGAATAAAATTGCAAACCAAAACAAGAACCAAAACCGATATATACAATCGGAATCTGAAATACGATTATTGCATAAAAAAAATTAGGTAACGCCCCTTGATAGGGGCGTCGAGATTTTTCAGTAAGAAGGAATTTTTTCCCTCAGTAGCTGCAATTCTGAATGGCCCGAACCAGAGATGGTCGAACTTTCCATGTTTCCTTGCATTTTATTTTCTAGCGTCCCACTTTAATACTAAATCACCAGGAAGAAACTCCCTATCTTTAGCCTTTTTATCGAAAAGGGCCTTCATAATATCTTGGTATTTTTGGAGTTTATCATCTACTTCGGCCCTATTTTGTTGAACTTTGATTAGTTGATTTATCCTTCTTGTAATGTCATTCATCTCTTTGTTTGCATCCTGCCAGAGCTTCATCATAGGGAGGGAAATATTGATAGGAAAGACAACGTTAGTACCATAAACCAATTGAAAAGGGGACATACTTATTGATTTCTTGGTGTCGATTTGGTTCGCCCATAGGGTGTATTTCAGGTGGACGTGCCAAGCCTTTTTATTTTCCCTCAACACTTTTTTTATTATAGTCATCATTCTCTTTTTAGACGATTCGTCCAACCCATTCCCCTGAGGATAGTAGGTTGTATAATGTCCTAACGCAATGTTGTATTTTTGTTAGAAACTTACCATCGCCATAGATTTGAAATCTTGGGCGTTGTCAGTGACTATTTTCCGAAGACAACCAAATCTAGATAGGATGTTCTCTTCCAAGAAATTTATTACTACCAAATTTGTATCATTCTGAGTTGGAATATATTCTACCCATTTCGTGAAGTAATCAGTAGCGGTTAAAATCCATCTATGTTGACCGTTTGACTGCGGTTGGATCTCTCCGATGAAATCTAGACCCCATTGTTGAAAGGGAGATTCTAATTTGACTGGGATTAAAGGTAGTGCAGGGAGATTTTTATTACCAGAGAAAAGTTGGCAAGAGTTGTAGACTCTAACCTTGGCATTCACATCAGTATCGTTCTTTTGTAGAAGTATCGTTGCAACAATATGTTCAGAAGTGAACGAAAAGATCAGGAATTCCTTTGTATAGTTTGGCCTTGCTAACACTGGTGCTTCCCCTATAGCCTTCTTGACGCACTTGAATGATGATTTATCTTCAGTGGTCCATTTCAATTCGTTGTATTTATTCAACATATCTGTAATAATTTTAATTATTTCAGCAAAATTGCGAATGAATCTTCTCAAAAAAATTATCTTTCCTAAAAAAGATAGAATTTATTTTTTGTTCCTAAGAATATTAATTGTGTCTATAGCCTCAACTATTTTCGGTTCAAACTTGATTCCTTCTTTTGACACTATATGACCCAAGAGATTACCTTCTTTCATAGCGGAATGTGATTTCTTAGGATTAAGAGACAAACCAAACTTTCTGCATTTTTCAAAGGTCTGCCTGAGGTGTAGTAGATGTTATGCATCAGAGTTAGAAAAAATCATCAAATAATCGAGATAAATAACAACAAATTTGTCTTTCTCACCAACAAATTTGATGTCCATTTCTCTCTAGAAATTAGTCCTTGCATTCATCAAACCAAATGGAATTTTATTGTACATAAAAGTTCCCCACGGAGTGCTAAACACAATCTTGTCTCTGTCATCTTCATGGACAAAGATTTGATTGTATATGTAAAAAACATCAATCATAGACATCATGTTATCTCCAACTACCTTTTCTAGAACATGATCCATTTTCGGGAGTGGGTAGTTGTCTTTGAGGGATGACCGATTTAAGTTTCTGAAATATACATAGAACCTTATTTCGCCATTTTTCTTTATGACGGAAACCAAATTCACTACCCATTCAGAATACCTGAGTGGGATGATAATTTTTGCATCAAGAATTTTCTTGACTTCCCTTTCTATCACTGGCAGAAGAATAGGGTTTATATGTTTGAGTTTCCGTCTGAAAGGTTTAATACCATGCTTTAGAGGAATCTTATATTCAATAATAGAGGCGTCATAATTTTTCAGATCACCATAAGACCAGGAAAAAACATCCTTGTATTGCCTAAGAAACTCATCATACTTACTTTTCATTTGGGTCAGAAGGTACTTTGATATCTTGACCATTTTTGGATCTTCGCTAGTTCCCAAATTATAGTTTTCAACTTCCTCGTGTTGAGGACGCAAGGTAGACTTTAAGGGAATGTAATCCTGGTCAAATATCCTTTCTAAGGGGATCATGCCTATGGGAATCTGATTGTTCTAAGAACAAGCATACGGTGGTTCATGATCTTGTCTTGGAATTTTTCTGGGCTCTCCCCTTCTTGCATAATCCAAGCAGGATCATTCTGGTTTTCCTGATCTATGTGAGTTTCAAAAAAATCATCAATAATCTCCAGGAACTGTTTAATTTTTTTGTCGTCTTCAAACACTTTCCAGTGTTGGACATTGTTCAGGATCAAGGGTCTATGTCTCATCTCAATGTGATAATTCAGTTTCAATACAGTGGGCGGTATGAAGGTCGCAACAGCCTTGGCCAAGGATGTTAAATTATGATCTTGATTTCTTATGGGGATTAATTCTTTTATTTTCTTCAATACTTTGATTCTAGCTTAATACACTTCAACAATTTCAAATCATAATAGAATAGCAATAATTATGTAGATAAGTGAACATGCATATCGACAACACATATACCCTGGGGAAACCCTGTATAGGGACAAAAACCCTAGCAAACGATATTCCTTTATTGCATTAATAATGTAAGATCTCTTACAAATATCCACCATGAATGTACTTCTCTTAAAGAGCTTGCCAAGATGACTTTGACCGAACTAGACTCAAGACTTTAGTTGCAACTCAACATTACTAAAATAGAACTAGACTCAAGACTTTAGTTGCAACTCAACATTACACTTTAGTTCTAACATAGAACTAGACTCAAGACTTTAGTTACAACTCTTGACAAGGCAATTAAAAATTCTCTTCATGGTGGATAATGTTTACACGTGCCAATGCACTAGATCAATACAATTACATCATTTGCAATATTAGGAATATTTTTTTTTCTAACTCATAGGAATTTTACATCCAACCTAAATTTTGCTAGATACCTTGACTTTTTCTCATGCCTCACAAGGTTTGACTAGGTTCACAGAGTTTGTATGTTCCCCTTGACTTTTGCACTAGTCTGTCTATGATCACAGAGGTTGTACGTCCCCCTTGACTTTTTCACTAGATTGTCTATGCTCACAGAGGCTGTACATTCCCCCTGAATTTTGCATTAGAATCACATAGCATCTCGTTCGTCCTGAATTTTGGTTTGACTCACAGAGGTTGTCTTTTCCCCCTGTCTTTTGTCAATACCTCACAAGACTAGTTGATTCTCCAAATCTCCCTAGCTAGCTTAAGGGTGGCCCATATAGCCTCTCATTGGAGACTGACTGTCGATGCTGCCAAATTTAACACTCCCTCTCAGCGAGGGAATCATTCTCAGCCACACCAAGCTTGCCTCTCATCTGCACAAACTGTCTCGAGGTCAGAGTCTTGGTTAGGATATTAGCTACATGCTCGCTCGTGGCTATGTACTGTAAATTTATAGTTTTTCTCTGGACCAAGTCTCGGATGTAGTGGTACCTCATGTCAATATGTTTTGACCTGTCATGAAATGTTGGGTTCTCTGTCAATTTTATGCAACTTTGATTATCACAGTGAACCACCATCATCTTGAGATTGTCACCAAACAACCCATAAACCAATTTTCCGAGCCATACTGCTTCCTTGCTAGCATCACTTGCTACAATGTACTCAGCCTCTGTTGTACTCTATGCAATGGATCCCTGCTTTCGACTTGACCAAGAGATCATAGCGGATCCTAAACTGAAGCAGTATCCGGAAGTACTCTTCTGATCCACTGGGCCTTCTGCCCAGTCTGCATCTGCACACCCATGCAGAAATAAACCACCACTCGATGTATATCTCAGACCATAAGTAATGGTCCCTCTAAGATATCTCAAGATGTGCTTTGCTGCCACCCAGTGCCTCTCTCTCAGTTCAGTCATGAAATGAATCATTGCAATCACTGCATAGCATATATCTGGCCTAGTGTGGATCATGTACATCAATGATCCAATCAGCTTCCTATACATGGTTGGATCCACCAAATCTGAACCTGCATCAGAATCATGCAACTTCTTCAGGTTGGTAACCATCGGAGTAGACATGGATTTGTAATCCATCATACCAAACCTATTTAGTACATCCACTGTGTATTTTCCTTGTGCCATAAATATCTCACCCTGTCTTTGCCAAACTTCCAATCCTAGGAAGTAATGCATTAAGCCCAAGTCTTTCATCTCGAATTCTGAGGTTAGCTCCCTCTTACACTAGGCTATTATCCCTTCATTTCCTGTTAGAAAGAGATCATCAACATACATGATTAGTATAACAGGTTGGTTACCTCTTACCTTGAAGTATATATTTGCATCAACATCACTTTTTTGAAAGCCCAGGCTTTTAAGAAAGCCATCAATCCTGTCATACCAAACTCTGGGAGCCTACTTAAGACCATACAAGGCCTTCCTTAGCTTGCATATATGAGTTCCTTTGTTATGCAGTATAAAACCATCTGGTTGTTCCACAAAGACCTCATGTTCAATCTTTCCATTCAAGAATGTTGTTTTTACATCCATCTGATGTAGTTTCCAACCAAGTATGGAAGCTAAAGAAATAATATCTCGAATGGAGGTATACCTGGCTACAGGAGAAAAAGTCTCTTCGTAGTCGATTCCTTATTTTTGAGTGAAGCCTCTGGCTACAAATCTTTCTTTGAACTTTTCCACACTTCCATCAGCTGCATGTTTGATCTGATAGATCCATTTGGAAAAAAACCACTGATTTGTCTGTTGGCCTTGGCACAATGTCCCAAACATTGTTCTTTATAATAGACTTGTATTCCTCAATCATGGCATCCTTCCATACTTGTAATTTATCTGCTTCTTCAAATGAAGAAGGTTCGGCATCACTAATGTTTCTCATTAGTGCAACATAGCCTCCAAACCTATGAGGCATCTTCCTTTCCCTCAAATTTCCTTTGGGAGAAACTATCCTTTTTGCTTCCTGCACTATTTATTTAAGCCACCTTGGCTTCCTTTTGGTTGGAGGTTCTTCAAGAGTTCCTTCTAACACTTCAATGGGTTCTAGGGGATCATTACTTGGCCCTTCATGAGGTTCCTCCCTCTGATCATCTGACTCTTCATTTTCAGAAGAGGGTGAAGTTGGTTGAACTGCTTCTGAATCTTGTTGAAGCTTTCTGGATTTCTTAAATGTGGCTTCCTCATGGAAAGTCACATCTCTGATTACCTCTATTTTCCTCTGACCTGGTATATAAATCCTGTAGGCTTTGGAGTTCTCACTGTACCCCACAAAAACCCCTTTCTTTCCTGAGGGTTCCATATTTTTCCTCTTTTCCTTAGGGACATGAATATACACAGGACATCCAAATATCCTTAGATTCCCTACTTCAGGTTTGATCCATGAGAAGACTTATTCAGGAGTCTTGTCCTTCAAAATAACATGTGGAAACCTATTCTGAATATACACGGCAATGGAGATAGCTTCTGCCCATAAAGAATTTGGCAGATCCTAGTCAAACATCATTGCTTTCACTGCCTCACAAATAGTCCTATTTTTCCTCTCAGCAACACCATTTTGATGAGGGTTATATGGCATGATCAACTGTCTCTTGATTCCTGTTGACTTGTAGAAATCCTCAAATTGGAGAGTTTCAAACTCTCCTCCATTGTTTGTTCTAAGGATTATGATCTGTTTCCCTGTCTGCTTTTCAATAAAGGCTTTATATTCTTTGAATTTATCAAATGTGTCACTTTTAGCTTTAAGAAAATATATCCAACATTTTCTTGAGTAATCATCAATAAAAATGACATAATACAAACAACCACTGAGTGAGGGAGATAACATGAAACCACATACATCAGAATGAACCAGATCTAAGATGCTCTGAGCTCTGTTGTCACTACTAGGAAATGCTTTCTTTATATTTTTACCTAGAGAAATAGAGGGCATGCCACATACCATGTTCTGTAGATCAAGAAGAGATTTGTAATGAAGATGTCCAAGTATTATGTGCCACAAATCGCTGGAGCTAGTCGCATCATGAGCCAATGCCTGAACTAATTGTCCTGACATGACATACAGTCCTCCACTGCGAGTTCCAATGGGTTCTATTGTACTTAAGTGGCTACCTTTAGCCCATAGTAGTGCCTTCCTGTCCTTGAAGATCACTCAATATCCCTTGTCCTCAAGGGTTGAAACTGATAGTAGATTATTCTTAAGTCGTGGAACATATAATACTTCATCAACATGAAGTCTAGCCTCAGATTCCAATCTGAAGGAGATAGAGCCTACTCCCTCTATCTTGTAACATTTTTCATCCCCGAGCTTGACATGCTCTAGAAAATATTTTTTCTAGAAATCTGAGAGGATCTCCTTGTACCCTGTCATGTGCTTTGATGCACCACTGTCTACTAACCAATTTTTTGGCCCCGTAGAAAATGAACTGGATAAAGCAAAAACAAAATAATATTCTTTCCTATTTTCTTTCTCATTAGGACTTTTCTGATTTCTTTTGGATTCATCATCCTCAGCAGTTGAGGCATGATGTTTCCCTTTCCTAGGATATTTTTTTCTAAACCAACAATCTTTAGAAAAATGACCCAACTTATTACAACTAAAGCATTTAATCTTATATGTATCAATATTCTTTCCTTTGAATGTACCTTTGATGTTTGGATTCCATTGAGAGCCTTTCTGGAAAGTGCCTTTATTATTTCCCTTGAATCTTGATGCTAAAGATGAGTGCTCTTCTTTCATTGGCTCGCTCCTGGTAGTTGTGTGACTCTCCTCCTAGAGGAAATCATGATATAACCTATCAAACATGGGTTGAATCTCTCTCCCACTTACACTAGATAAGAATGTCTCCCATGAAGAAGGAATACCGTAAAAAATGGCCTGCACTAAATCATCATCGTCCACTGTCACCCCTGTGACCAAAAGATGATCTCTGATTTGAGCTATCCTGGAATAGAAAGATGCCACTGATTCACCTTTCTCCATCTTTAAATACTTAAGCTTTTTCTTAAGTGTCCTCTTCTGACTTGGAACCTGTTTCTCATACATATTCACCAAGGTATCCATACAGTCCTTGGAAATCATCAACGAAGTCATTACAGGGATTATACTATCTTTGAATAAGTCAAAGATGATTCGCTTGGCGTTTTCTTGACTCTTCCTGAAAGTTGTTCTTCCTGCATTATTCATTGGTTCCTCCACCACTATGGTCACATACTTCTAAAGATCATGCTCTTGCAAGATTTTTGTTATACGGAGCTTCCACACATTAAAGTTGGTAGCTCCTTGGAACCTATCTTCGTCCCTGACTGAAATGGAGGATGCCATGGTCCTCACATTGGAAAATTAATCAAGCTCATTTGGATCTGTGTGTACCTGTTGTTGCAATTCAACACATTTAACACACCCTAAGCTCTGATACCATGTTAAATTATGAGCTTGATTTATTATGTGGATTAATTCTTTTATTTTCTTCAATACTTTGATTCCAGCTTAATACACTTCAACAATTTCAAATCGTAATCGAATATCAATAATTATGTAGATAAGTAAACATGCATATCAACAACACATATACCCTGGGGAAACCCTGTACAGGGAGAAAAACCCCAGAAAACAATATTCCTTTATTGCATTAATAATGTAAGATCTCTTACAAATATCCACCATGAATGTACTACTCTCAAAGAGCTTTCCAAGATGACCCTGACTGAACTAGACTCAAGACATGAGTTGCAACTCAACATTACACTTTAGGTCTAACATAGAACTAGACTCAAGACTTTAGTTACAACTCTTGACAAGGCAATTCGAAATTCTCTTCATGGTGGATAATGCTTACACATGCCAACATACTAGATCAATACAATTACATCATTTGCAATATTAGGAATATTGTTTGTTTCTTGCTCATAGGAATTTTACATTCAACCTAACTTTTTCTAGATACCTTGACTTTTTCTCATGGCTCACAAGGTTTGACTAGGCTCACAAAGGTTTTTTGTTCCCCCTGACTTTTTCACTAGTCTGTCTATGCTCACAGAGATTGTATGTTCCGCCCGAATTTTGCACTAAACTATCTATGCTCACAGAGGTTGTACGTTCCCCCTGAATTTTGCATTAGACTCACACAGCATCTCATTCATCCTAACTTTTGGTTTGACTCACAGAGGTTGTATGTTCCCCCTGGCTTTTGTCAATACCTCACAATACTGGTTTATTCTCCAAATCTCCCTAGCTAGCCTTAGGGTGGACCATATGGCCTCTCATTGGAGAATGTATGTCGATGCTGCCAAATTTAACACTCCCTCTCAGCGAGGGAGTCATTCTCAGCCACACCAAGATTCCCTCTCAGCTACACAAATTGTCTCGAGGTTAGAGGCTTGGTTAGGATATTAGCTACCTGCTCGCTCGTGGCTATGTACTGTAAGTTTATAGTTTTTCTCTGGACCAAGTCTCGGATGTAGTGGTACCTCATGTCAATATGTTTTGACCTGTCATGAAATACTAAGTTCTCTATCAATTTTATGCAACTTTTATTATCACAGTGAACCACCGTCGTCTCGATCTTGGCACCAAACAACCCAGAAACCAATTTTCTGAGCCATACTCAGCCTCTGTTGTACTCTGTGAAATGGATCTCTTCTTTCGGCTTGACCAAGAGATCATAGCGGATCCTAAACTGAAGAAGTATCCAAAAGTACTCTTCCAATCCACTGGGCTTCCTGCCCAGTCAACATCTGCATACCCATGCAAAAATAAACCACCATTGGATGTATATCTCAGACCATAAGTAATTGTCCCTCTGAGATATCTCAAGATATGCTTTGTTGCCACCCAATGTCTATGTCTTGGTTCAGTCATGAAATAACTCATTGTAATCACTGCATAGCATATATCTGGCCTAGTGTGGATCATGTACATCAATGATCCAATCAGCTTCCTATACATGGTGGGATCCACCAAATCTGAACCTGTATCAGAATCATGCAGCTTCTTCAGGTTGGTAATCATAGGAGTAGACATGGATTTGAAATCCATCATACCAAACCTATTTAGTACATCCACTGTGTATTTTCCTTGTGCCAGAAATATCTCGCCCTATCTTTGCCACACTTCCAATCCTAGGAAGTAATGCATCAAGCCTAAGTCTTTCATCTCGAATTCTGAGGTTAGCTCCCTCTTACACCAGGCTATTAGCCCTTCATTTCATGTTATAAAGAGATCATCAACATACAAGATTAGTATAACAGGTTGGTTACCTCTTACCTTAAAGTATAGATTTGCATCAGCATCACTTTTCTGAAAGCCCAGGCTTTTAAGAAAGTCATCAATAATGTCATACCAAACTCTGGGAGCCTACTTAAGACCATACAAGTCCTTCCTTAGCTTGCATACATGAGTGCCTTTGTTATGTAGTATAAAACCATCTGGTTGTTCCACAAAGACCTCATGTTCAATCTTTCCATTCAATAATGTTGTTTTTACATCCATTTGATGTAGTTTCCAACCAAGTACAGAAGCTAAAGAAATAATAGCTCAAGTGGAGGTATACCTGGCTAGGGGAGAAAAGGTCTCTTCATAGTCGATTCCTTCTTTCTGAGTGAATCCTCTGGCTACAAATCTTGCTTTGAAATTTTCCACACTTCCATCAGCCGCATGTTTGATCTTATAGATCCATTTGGAAGAAACCATTGATTTGTCTTTTGTCCTTGGCACAATGTCCCAAACATTGGTCTTTATAATAGACATGTATTCCTCAAGCATGGAATCCTTCCATACTTGTGATTTATCTGTTTCTTCAAATGAAGAAGGTTTGGCATCACTAATGTTTCTCATTAGTGCAACATAGCCTCCAAATCTATGAGGCCTCTTCCTTTCCCTGAAAGTTCCTTTGGGAGCAACTATCCTTTCTGCTTCCTGCACTATTTCTTTAAGCCACACTAGCTTCCTTTTGGTTGGAGGTTCTTCAAGATTTATTTCTAACACTTCAACGGGTTCTAGGGGCTCGTTACTTGGCCCTTCACGAGGTTCCTCCCTCTGATCATCTGACTCTTCATTTTCAGAAGAGGGTGAAGTTGGATGAACTGCCTCTGAATCCTTCTGAAGCTCTCTGGATTTCTTAAATGTGGCTTCCTCATGGAAAGTCACATCTCTACTTACCTCTATTTGCCTCTGAACTGGTACATAAATCCTGTAAGCTTTGGAGTTTTCACTGTACCCCACAAAAACCCCTTTCTTGACTGAGGGTTCCATCTTTGTCCTCTTTTCCTTAGGAACATGAATATACATAGGACATCCAAATATCCTTATATTCCCTACTTTAGTTTTGATCCCTGAGAATACTTCTTCATGAGTCTTGTCCTTCAAAATAGCATGTGGAAACCTGTTCTGAATATACACGGCAGTGGAGGTATCTTCTGCCCATAAAGAATTTGGCAGATCCTGGTCAAACATCATTGTTTTCGCTACCTCACAAATAGTCCTATTTTTCCTCTCAACAACACCATTTTGTTGAGGGTTATATGGCACGATCAAATGTCTCTTGATTCCTGCTAACTTGTAGAAATCCTCAAACTGAAGAGATTCAAACTCTCCTCCATTGTCTGTTCTAAGGATTTTGATGTGTTTCCCGGTCTGCTTTTTCAATAAAGGCTTTATATTCTTTGAATTTATCAAGTGTGTCACTTTTATCTTTAAGAAAATATATCCAACATTTTCTTGACTAATCATCAATAAAAATGACATAATACAAACAACCAATGAGTGAGGGAGATGACATGGGACCACATACATCAGAATGAACCAAATCTAAGATGCCCTGAGTTCTATTGTCACTACTAGGAAATGCTTTCTTTATATTTTTACCTAGCATGCATCCCTTACAAATTTCATTTTTACTAAGAAAAATAGAAGGCATTCCACATACCATGTTATGTAGATCTGGAAGAGATTTTTAATGAAGATGTCCAAGTCTTATGTGCCACAACTCGTTGGAGATAGTCGCATCATGAGCCAATGCCTGAACTGACTGTCCTGACATGACGTACAATCCTCCACTGCGAGTTCCAATGGGTTATGTTGTACTTAAGTGGCTACCTTTAGCCCATAGTAGTGCCTTTTTGTCCTTGAATACCACCCAATATCCCTTGTCCTCAAGGGTTGCAACTGATAGTAGATTCTTCTTGAGCCCTAGAACATATAATACTTCATCATAATGAAGTCTAGCCCTAGATTCCAATTTGAAGGAGATGGAACCTACTCCCTCTATCTTGTAACATTTTTCATCCCCAAGATCGACCTTCTCTGAAAAATATTTTGTCTCAAAATATGAGAGGATCTCGTTGTACCGTGTCATGTGCTTTGATGCACCACTGTCTACTAACCAAGTTTTCCGCCTCGTAGAAACTAAACTGGATAAAGCAAAAACAAAATAATATTCTTTCATATTTTCTTTCTCATTAGAAGGACTTTTCTGATTTCTTTTGGATTCGTCATCCTCAACAGTTGAGGCATGATGTTTCCCTTTCCTAGGATATTTCTTTCTAAACCAACAATCTTTAGCAAAATGACCCAAATTATTACAACTAAAGCATTTAATCTTAGATGTATCAATATTCTTGCCTTTGAATGTACCTTTGATGTTTGGCTTCCATTGAGAGCCTTTTTGGAAAGTGCCTTTATTCTTTCCCTTGAATCTTGATGTTAAATCTGAGTGCTCTTCTTTCGTTGGCTCACTCCTGGTAGCTATGTGACTCCCTTCCTAGAGGCAATCATGCCATAACCTCTCAAACATGGGTTGAATCTCTCTCCCACTTACACTGGATAAGAAGGTCTCCCATGAAGAAGTAAGACCGTAAAAAATGGCCTGCACTAAATCATCATCGTCCACTGTCACCCCTGTGACCAAAAGATGATCTCTGATCTGAGCTATCCTGGAACAAAAAGATGCCACTGATTCACCTTTCTCCATATTTAAATACTTGATCTTGTGCTTAAGTGTCTGTTGAGTCCATTTGTGTGCTTCCATAAACCATACTTTTGCCTCTTTATTTGCCCATTTTTCCTTCATTTTATTCCACATTTCCCATAAAACAACCTATCCAAGGTATATTTGTCATCCTTTAACTTCAGAATTGAATTTTCTAAATTTTTGCATTAA
>ML792134.1:85731-120395 GCA_009831015.1 Picea engelmannii | reverse complement strand
TAGATAGGTTTTTGGGTTATCTCCATAAAAGATAAAAACTATCTCTAAAATCCATATACTTTGGACATGCCTCTAAGTCTTACAAACACCGGATTGACAATCATTTACACTCTAATTTGCTAGGGTAGATTAGAGCTCAACAGTTTCCTCTTCTGACTTGGAGCCTATTTCTCATACAGATTCACCAGGGTATCCATACAGTCCTTGGAAGTCATCAATGAAGTCATTGTAAGCATTATATTGTCTTTGATTGAGTCAAAGATGATTCGCTTGGCCTTTGCTTGACTCTTCCTAAAAGTCGTTCTTCCTGCATTATTCGTTGGTTCCTCCACCACTATGGTCACATACTGCTCAAGATCATGCTCTTCCAAGATTTTTATTATACGGAGCTTCCACACATTAAAGTTGGTAGCTCCTTGGAGCCTATCTTCAGCCCTGACTGAAATGGAGGATGCCATGGTCCTCACACTGGAAACTTAATCAAGCTTGCTTGGATCTATTTTTACCTGTTGCTACACTTCAACGTGTTTAACACACCCTAAGCTCTAATACCATGTTAAATTATGAGCTTGATTTCTTATGTGGATTAATTCTTTTATTTTCGTCAATATTTTTTATTCCAACTTAATACACTTCAACAATTTCAAATCATAATCGAATAGCAATAATTATGTCGATAAGTAAACATGCATATCAACAACACATATACCCTGGGGAAACCCTGTACAGGGAGAAAAACCCCAACAAACGATATTTCTTTATTGCATTAATAATGTAAGATCTCTTACAAATATCCACCATGAATGTGCTTCTCTCAAAGAGATTGCCAAGATGACTCTGACTGAACTAGACTCAAGACTTTAGTTGCAACTCAACATTAATAAAATAGAACTAGACTCAAGACTTTAGTTGCAACTCAACATTACACTTTAGTTCTAACATAGAACTAGACTCAAGACTTTAGTTACAACTCTTGACAAGGCAATTTGAAATTCTCTTCATGGTGGATAATGTTTACACGTGCTAATGCACTAGATCAATACAATTACATCATTTGCAATATTAGGAATATTGTTTGTTTCTAGCTCATAGGAATTTTACATTCAACCTAACTTTTGTTAGATACCTTGACATTTTCTCATGGCTCACAAGGTTTGACTGGGCTCACAGAGGTTGTATGTTCCCCTTGAATTTTTCACTAGTCTGTCTATGCTCACAGAGGTTGTACGTTTCCCCTGACTTTTGCACTAGACTGTCTATGCTCATAGAGTTTTTACGTTTCCCCTCACTTTTTCATTAGACTCACATAGCATCTCATCCGTCTTGACTTTTGGTTTGACTCACAGAGGTTGCTCGTTCCCCCTGGCTTTTGTCAATACCTCACAAGACTGGTTGATTCTCCAAATCTCCTTGGCTAGCCTCAGGGTCGCCCATATGGCCTCTCATTACAGAATGACTGTCGATGTTGCCAAATTTAACAAAGGAATCAACTTGTTGGTTCTCCATTTTGGGAATAGAGTGTATGTTAAAAGATGAGAAGAAATTTTCTATAAGATCTTGAGTGCAATTCCTGTATGATCCCAGCCTTGGGTGCTTATCTTGATACTGTTGTCTTACTTGTTTTACAATAAGCTCTGCATCAGATGTTCGATTTTGAACTTCCTAGTAGCTTCTAATCCTAAAACTAAAGCTTCATATTCACAGACATTATTCATATAATCGATATCCCATTGTAACCTATAAGAGAAGGGAATAACATACTCATCACCTGGTGCTACGAACAAAACTCCAACTCCTGCTCCTTCGCAAGATGAGGCACCAACGAAGAACATTTTCCACATTCCTTCTCTACTATTTACATTTTTATTTGTTATTTCTATTTTTTTATTTTCTTCTTCTGTACATTCTTTGAAATCATCATCTATAGATAATATACAATTTCCTAAGTCTCGATCAGCGACGTAGACTGGGTAATTATTGGGGTTTTGCAGGTCACTTACAGTATACTCCAGTCTAGTTTCTCTGTACAGTCACGTGAATAGCCCACCAAAAATTGGTATCGTGGCGTAAGTCATGTCCAGTTGAACTAATCCTCCTAATTTGGCCCCGCAAGACCTGGATAGAAGCATACCATACTTGGTCGGGACATCAGCAACGACGACATCCATAAGGACACCTTTTACAGGGATTTGAGCAAGATTTACTACTAGATCCTTAATCATGCCAAGACACTTAACTTTTCTGGAATCAAACGAGTACAACTCTTGATAAGGTCTAGTAATTTTGAGGCCTAATTTCTCCATGATAATTTTAGGTGTTAAATTATGAGAGTCCCCAGAATCTAACATAAAGTTGTGGAGTGAATGGTCGTGCACAGTTAGTGTAATATAAAATGGAGCAACAAAATCCTTGGTGTTTTTGATGTGTGGACCAAACATGATCGTAGGTCTTTCATCTTGTAGATTAATAACATCTGTGTGACATTCAAAATCAGAAAAATTTATCACTTTAGAAATTTGCTTTTTATAAATTGTATTTCTTGCAAGCTCAACCAAACGCATGGGGATTTTAATTTTATTAAGTTGGTTTTCTACACTGAAACCTCCGATTTTTTTTTTCGATTCCTTTGGTTGGAATTTATGTTTTTGTATTTTATGGTTTTTTAGTTTGCGTTGTTCTTGTTTCAACTAGTTTTGTTCGGTCAGCTTGTGTTTCAGTTGGCGGTTTAGTAATTGTTGCCTCATTCATTTTATTTCGTGACACAATCTTTTTCGATGGAACATTCGCAGTATTTTCTTCTCTGGGCCTTAAATCGTACTTTTGTTGGATTTTATCCATTATTGAGTCAGAGAGCCCTTGAGAAGCAGAGTCCCCTAGATTATTAATTCTTTCATCATTATTAAATAAGGATTCTAGATCTAAAGACTTTGCATAATCCTGTCTCATTAAATGCGGCTCGAGATCATCACTAAGGTTGTTCAGATCTTCTTCTAACTCCTCATAATTTTGCATGCCATCCCTCTGCATAAAATTTCCAATTTTAAATGGGGCTTGGATCTTTTGATCTTCATTTTTTATTTGTCTCTGTTGCATCCGGGGGTTAGGTTTTCTCTTGAACTGATTCCTAACATAAGTATTAGGTTTGGCTTGATCTAGCTCCATTTTGGATATTTTGTTTGATAAATCTTTGATTATCTTGGCCATCTCATCCATCTTTTCTTCTGCAGACTTGTCGAATCCAGAGGGTCCTGCTTGTTCTTTGAAACATCTAGTTTCTCTAGTTCCCATTTCAACCTTAGTTTTTAATTTCTCAGATTCCATCATGTTAGATTCAATTTCTATGGCATCATCTTGCATTCCCGCTAGAGTGGAAGATCTTCTTTCTCTTAAGAGGAGGGCAAAGTCGAGTTCAAAATCCCCTGCAAAAGTTACCTTTGCCACGGGTTGAGAGGGTTTGACTTCAGTTGGGATTTTGTTGTATAGTTTTTTGAACCTCTAAGTAAATTCAAGAACTGATTCATAATTCTTTTTTCTTAAATCCCTGAATTCAATGAGATAATAGAGATGGTCCTTATTCTCCCCCCATTGTCTTAGGAAGTCATTTTCTAGATCATCATATGATCATATGGAACCTACCGGGAGTCCTCAGAACCAGGTTCTCACTTGTCCTTTGAAGGTTTGTACTAACAACCTTGAGTAAAAATCTTTGTTTTCGATGCCAAGGATATCAGAAAACAGATCAAAAAAGGCTATGTGTTCGGTCACGATTAAATCTCCTTCTTCCATGAATTTTGGTAGGTTTTTCATATAAGTTTCGGGAAAATCATGAAGGATGGCAGGGAGGACCAAGGGAGCGTACCTAGAAGCTACCTTGGAAAATATTCTAGAAGGCGGAGCCTATCCTTGACCTTTTCCACCTACTCCTCCACGTCTGGTTCCATCAACACCACCCTTTGGAAGTCTAGGAGATGAACTTCAGGGGCTAAAGAGGGGATTTTCAAAAACTTTGAGGGACTAAAGTGTTGACCTTTCGACTACTTCGGGGTGTGGTGAAGTGAACTCGGGAAAGAGACCTCAAGGAGATGGAAACTCTATACGAGGGGGAAAAGGGAAATGCAGGCTAGTTTCCTCAAACTTACAAGATGTATATACAGGAGAACCGATAGGGGATGAATCAGGAAATATATTCTTTAGAGTTTCGAGAAACTGGAATTTTTCCTTTAGGGAAGGAGATAACCGACAGGATATCAATAACAACAGGTATCAAAAGGGATCCTTTGTTCTTACTGGTGAAAGTATCAGTCACGTCAATCTCAACCTTTGGAGCTTTGATTTTATCCTTGAGCTCACTAGTTGATGCCTTTACGGAATGGATTTGTTTAAAGCTTTATTTAGAGGTTAGTTCTTCAGTATGAACCTTAGCATTAACTTGTGTAACTTTGGGTTGATAAACATTACATGTTGATGCAACATTCTATTTGAGGTATCCCTTTGGTTTTAATAGTTTTTCGGGATCTGACACTGGTGTGGTTTGCTTATCGTCTGCATTTTTTTCTGGTATTCTTTTGACCGAATGCCAGTTTTTTCTACGGTGGAGCCTGCAAGTTAAAAATAAAAATAAGCCTTACTTATGTGTTCAATCTTTGTTCACCATCAAAGATAGAAACTTACCTTGTTGTTTTCCCAGGGAAAATAAATCTGTTTCTTCATCCCTGGAAACGACACCAAAAAGATGTTGTTCCTGAGATTAAACTTAAGGCTCAAAGAGTAATTTCAGGCATCAGGAATGAATAAACATAATCTTTTAAAAGAGTGATTTTTCTGCCATTAGTTATATAAGAAATGATCCTTTAATGAAATTAATAGTAAGACAGTACAAAGGCAGTATTTCGTTGTCTGGGTCACAATTATAATATCAATTGGTGTGGGAGAAACTTACAAAACCATTAAACAAAGATAGGAATCAATGGCATATCAATCTCACCTTGTTTGTGGTAGAAGAAAGTAAATAGTGCACCCTTGAACAGGATATGAGATGCAGTAATTCAAAAACCTTGCAGGTCTTGTTTTACTTATAGTAAACACAGAGGAAAAACTGCTTACTTAATGAATTGTTGATATAATATGATTACAATAGTTGTGATACTAAATTGCAATCAATCACTTATCAAGGAATTACATAAATAAATTCAGAGATATGAAAATACAGAAGAAACACATAACTCAAACTGAACAAAAATTGGAATCTTTGTCTGCACTTGTATTAATACTAAAAAATGAGAGTTTTCTCTATTACATCCAGCAAGAAGCCCCCCTGAATAGATCTTGAATCTATGTATTTATACAAAAACTATCATAACTAAAAAGGTTGGACTTCTTAAAATAAAAATAGCATATATTTGAATAAGACAACATTATGTAAAATATGATGATATTTGCTAGCGTTCTCCTCTATCTCTTCATCTGTTGGGCCAAACACCTCTTTTCTTTAGTCCTTAGGCTGGACACAGCTGTCGTCCGGCCTCCTTAGTAATTAAACATGTTGTTTTGGTCATTTTCATATGTTGACATATGTCCCTCAAGATACGCTCAACAATGCAATGAGACACATTCGGGATCAGGGAGGAATGACAACTGGATGAGTAGCACTGCATGGTTAGTCAAGGACTGTATAGTGGGCATAAAACGAGTAACCATTTGTGGGAACAATGACAATGGAACAACTGTATGATGATCAATAAGGGATAAGTGAATATTAGAATGTGAATGAATGAGATAAGTGGTTGAAGGAAGGTGGAAGGTAGGGAGGGTAAAACGAAAGGGAACAGTGTAGGTTTCCTTATTTGCTTCCAGATATGATTTCTTTCACATATTCAATACATTGGTTGCACCTATTCAATAATTCCACTATGAACTTAGAGGGATTGATTGTTTCATTTACCTCAAAGGTCAATAATCTCCTCTCTACCCGAGGCAACTTTTCTTGGATCATTTTTATTTCTTGAGTTGTGGCTTGGAGTTGTGAGCTTGGACTTACTAGCCACTTATTGATCTTAGGAAGATCAATTTGCTCCATTTCCTGAAGGGTTGTTAGAGTTCCTTCCTTGCTCCTTCTGGAATTATGTTGATTCATTTCAATATCAATTTTCCCCAGGGCTTCTGAAATACTACTTTCCTCGAAATCGATCAGCCTCTTGTCTAATGATGGCAGTGCCTCCTGGAAAGCGTCTTTTACTTCCTTGGCTAATCTTTTGATCTCTGCCAAATTTGTTTCCAATACCTTTAGGGACATATCACCTCGTAATTGTTCAGAGGGAGAGAATAGAGGAAAATCAGGGGCTTCATCTTTATGAACCAATATGATGGCCTCTTGAAACCTAGCTCGGGTTGAGCGAGTTTCTCTTTCTTTAATATAGATTCCCTTTAGAGAAAGTTCTACTGCCTGGTAGTACTTCTAGATGGCATCAACTTTCATAAAAAGGTCCTGATCGGCCATTTCCAACTTTTCATTTATTTCCAGTGCTTGAGTTCAGAAGGCCGAGATATCTACTTAGGTACCTTCGATCAGGTCCAATATAGCTCACAATTGATCTATCAATTCATCATGCTAAGTGACCAATCCTCGGTTGGTCTATGAGCTTTTATGGAGCTCCTCGAGGTTAGCCTACAACTGTTGGATTTGTTGTCAATCATGAGCTCTGATTTGCTCGAAGTCTCGGCTCATCCTATTCCTGGTAGTTTGTTCCATGGCATATATTTGATTTTGCAAGTGCTCCACCAATAATCTCTTATGTCATATTTGATCGGCCAAATTATCCACAGACCATTGATTTGCAGTGGCAAAAGCACCCAATGAACTTACAACTTCTTTCGCGAATTCTAGACCACCTTGATCATTCTCATCGTACAACATCCTCTGCCTTTTAGTTATCACTCCATATTTATGGTGTGATTCCCTTTTGACGATGGACTTCTGTTTTCTGCTAAAAAATAAATCCGAAGGAGGCATTTCTTCGAGCGAGATGGGGGTAAGATCATTCCCAAAAGAAATTTTGGGATTAGGGGTCTCGAAGCTAGATTGCAGAGGTGTCAATGATGTAATGGGAGTGCCAATCTCTGTAGACTATTGTTGTTCTGTTGTATTTGAGGTGCCATCAGGGGTAGTTGGTGATAAAGGAGGCACATTTTGTCCCTACTTCAGGAAAGCCTCGAGTTGGGATTTTCCTTGGGAGGCTAGCTGGCTTGATAATGATGCTTCTAATTTCTGTGTCAATACCTCCAAGATTTTCTGGGTTTCCTCGACTTTATTCTTACCAGAGTGACTAGATTTAGAAACTGTTGACTTGGCTTACTTAGAAGGGGGAGTGGCTACTTTCTCCCCTTATAGTACCTTCGGTAGGTTGTTTCTCCTGTGCTTTTGAAAGATGATAAAATCAACTTGTTGATCTGGGGGAAAGGTTTGGAATCTGTCATTTACCTCATCATAAGAACTCCCCTGAATATTTCGTCATACGAGGAGATTTCGTGCACATTTATTTTCATCTTGAACTGGGCTAAGTGATTTTCCAAAACCTTGTGTGGGTCGTGTCTTTTGAATTCAATGTCAACCAATTTGACATAATCCAGAGTCGTAGCCTCCACTTTGGAGTGATCGAAATCGAATAATGAAAATATGCCAACCTGAATGGGGAAACTCATCCATACCTTTTTCCGTGTTGCCTTTAGCTCTTTGTTGATGCCTCATGTTATTTTCTGGTAGGCCACTTCCCTGCATACCAGTCAGTCCAGTAAAAATCGTGGGAGAGAATGGGGGGGGGGACCGAACACCCAAAAACTCTGATATAGGAGAAGTTATCCTCAATAAACCAATCTGCTAGCTTACCCAGATTCTCGATAATTCGATCTGAAATTTGAGGAGGTGGGTGACCATACAGGGCTATGTGAACATGAATCACTACATTGTGGAAAATTTCATAAAAGAAATCCTTGGATTTTTCTTCCCATATCTTGGAATGGTAGAAATGAATGGGCTCAACACTGGTCAGAGTCCAGCTCTAATTCATCAATGGGAAGGGTGTCCTAAAATAGATGGTGTCCTAATTCCACCAACACTTCGATGGTTCGTGTTCGGGAGTTTTCGATGTGACAGAGTGGGAAACTCTCAAATCCCGAATCCTCAAAAAGATTAATCTTCAAATAATCACTTGTAAACTTTTAATTAATCACTTTTAATATGGTGCATTAACTTCAAGTGTTTCAGGAGTTCAGACTCCGGAGATTTTAGCATATGATAGAGGGGAAACACCCGAAATATGAACCGCGGGGTCATTAATTATATCATGATCGTGATTAACTTAATAATTTAATGTTCAATGCTTCGACATTTTGGTACTTCGGTGATTTGTGAATTAGTTCTTTGTTAGAATCTCGAAGGATCATTTCCCGTAGTGACGTGTCACAGCCTAGGTCATTCTGACGTGTCGAGGAAAGGGAGGTGCCATGTGTCAACTCAGGAAAGACTCGAAAGGTACATGTGTCTTACGACTTGTGCACTTTCTAAAAAGGTTTAGGAAAAGCAATGAGAAGACACTTTTGGGTTTGGAGCTTCGGGGTTTTTATTGTTAATACTTGTTGCAAAATATGAAGCGCAGAACTTCGAAATTACTATTATAGATTTACCTCTTTAAAAATTAGGCAGCTCCAAAACTCTGGAGGTATTAGGATCGTTCGATCAAAAGGAAAAACTCGTCAACGACGAATGTCTTGCGCTCCTTATTATTTACCAACCAACAAAGGAATTTGATTAAATTTAAAATGTCACTTACCAAATTTTTGTTTTCTTCGAGTAGAATTATACAAGGTGAAAAGTATAGGGCTCAAATGTTCATAATTGTATGCGTTCCAACACATAAGATGAGACAGTCAAGGTGACCACAAGGGGTAGTGCAACATATATGGGACCCAATGGTTGGAATCCCAACCCCACCTAAAAGGGGTTGTGGCTAGTTGAGCTATGCAAGGCTCGATTGTAGCTATGTTAGACATAGGGAAGACTCTCATCCCATGTGCGAGGGTTCTTGGAATTATACATGTGTATGACATGCATGATCATTCAATTTATGACCTCGGTTTGGCCATCTTCCTGGGGGTGGAAGGTCATGGATTTGTTGAGCTTGGTGTCCAGCAGTGACTAGAGGCTCGACGAGAATGTGTTGAAAAATTGATTGTCACGATATGATAAAAAATTGTGGGATTCCAAAATGTACCCAGACTCGTTCAAAGAAGATCTTGGCAATGGCCTCTACTGTGATTCTCTTCTTGCAGGCGGCCATAATCGCCATCTTAGAAAAGCAATCAACAACCACAAAAACACAATCATTTCCCTGCTTGGTGGACAGGAGGCCCGACATGTAGTCCATGGAGATGTATTCCCATGGTCTGTCAGAAGTAGGAAGAGGGGTGTACAAGCCACGTTTCTTAGTGGTAGGTTTGGTAATAGCGTATAAGGCAATGCAGGACCTAATATACTCGCTGATTTCATATCGAAGTTTCGGCTAGTAGAAATTTTCTGCAACATTTCCATTGTCTTTTCGATGTCGCAGTGTCCTACCACCCGACCGTGGTGGGATTCCTAGATTAGATTCACTCTCTCGCTTGATGGAATGCATATGTGACCTAGACGACAAAGAAGGCCATCCTGAAGATGGAAATTAGCGAAAACTTTGTTTGCATCCAATATTTGGTAGGTGGTGGCGAAGTCTGGGTCTGTCTCATAGAGTTGGGGCCATCCAGGGGTCTCATGGCCACAAGAGTATAGCATCGCGGTGAGTGCCACGACTGGCGGTCTACTGAGGCAATCAGGGACGTGGTTGGTGCTTCATGTTTTATACTTGATGTTGAGGTGGAATTGATGCAAGTATGTGGACCACTTATGATGGCGGTCATTCTGCAATCTGCCTTGTGTTTGCATGAACTGCAGTGGCTTATGATCAGTGTGGATGATTGTCTCCTTCCCAAGAATGTAAGGTCTCCATTGGCGACAAGCTTGCATAATGGAGTACATTTCTTTGTCGTAAGTAGGGTACTTACAAACAACATCTGATAGTGTCTCACTATGATAGGCCACGCGATGGTTGTGCTGAGTGAGAACGATGCACACAACATAGTCCAAAGCATTTGTATCGATCTCAAAGGGATGATGCAGTTCCAGTAGTGAAAGTACTGGGGTTGAGAATAATAGTTGCTTAAAATCATTGAACGCTTGTTTTTGGGACTAGCCCCACACAAATTTCACCTTACCACCACCCTTGGTTACTTGGCTGAGGGCCCATGCAATATGAGAGAATCCCAACACGAACCTGCGGTAGAAATTGGCAAGGCCCAAGAAGCTTTGAAGCTCATTGAGTGTGGTTGGGGATGGTCAGTCACGGATGACGTGGATGTTGGTTGGATCCACATGTACACCATGTTGATCAATGATGTATCCTAGGTAATGGACCTTGTCCATGTCGAAGGAGCATTTTTCCAAGTTGGCGTATAACTTGTGTTGCCGCAGGGTGTGCAAAACCTGTTGAATATGCTGCAAGTTTTCTGCCCAAGTCTTGATGTAAATGAGAATGTCATCTAGATACACCACTACAAAAGTATTGGTGAATGGTCGCAATATATCGTCCATCATCCTCATGAAAGTGGTTGGAGCATTTGTCAAGCCAAAGGGCATGACCAACCATTCGAAAAGACCTTCCTTTGACTTGAAAGCGATCTTCCATACATCTGTCTTTTCTATCGGGACCTGGTGGTATCCAAAATTCATATCAATATTAATGAAGTATTTAGCCCCCATGAGTTGATCAAGGGCATTGTCAATTCGGGGAATCAGGTACTGGTTTCTGACTGTGATTTTATTCAGGGCCCAATAATCAATGCAGAGTCGTCAGGTTCCATCTTTCTTTTGTACTAGTATGATTGGGCTCCTGCAAGATGATGAGTTGGGATGGACATGCCCCTTGTGGAGAAGTTCTTGGATATGCCTCTTGATCTCCTCATTCTCTAACAAAGAGCGTTGGTAGATTGTCTCATTAGGAAGCGGTGAACCTGGGCTCAGATCGATGGGGTGCTTGACCTGACAGTGTAGAGGTACCCTGGTAGATCCACTCAATTTTTTTGTGTGGAGAGGTCGGTCGCAGAGACCCTGGATGTGGCTGCGATATTTCACTCATTCTGAGAGTGAATAACGAACAATACAAACTTGTTGGCAGCCAAATCACATTTTCCCATTGTCTTGTAAGATGCCTACACCAATGTTTTGCAAACATCGATTTTTTGTCACAACTTTCAAATGAACGACACTTTTATTCTTTGCGCATTTTTACACACTTATTTTTGTTTTGTTTTCACGACTGTAAGCGTGAAAACATTGGTCTTTCGAAGCCGCATTAGAATCACTATTTGAACTGTTTTTATCTTTCTTGTCAGTATGCCTATTGCATTTACATTTCGTTTATCGCTATGCAGTTTGCAAAAGCCCTTTCGATCTGTACTCATTGGACATTCTTGGGTGGATTTTGTGACTTTGTCTTGCTAAGTTTGTAATGCATTGGCATTTGGATTTATGTGTTTTGATCTACTTGATCATTGGTTTCATGAAAAAATGCGATGTTATGATTAAACCCTTGATATATTTCATTTGGTATGACACCTAGTTTCAAACATATTCGCACATTGGTTAAACTATTGATATCAGTTGATACATTGGCGCAGGGTTAAATATTTGATTTTGGTTTCAAATTGAATAATTGATGGTTTAAAACTTTGGCACAATGTTGATTGCGCGTTGGTTTATGAACTTACCATTTGATTCATTGGTCGGCCGAGTGACATGACTGTTGAGTTATGTTATAATGGGTAGAACAACTATAAGCCGGTGGTTGTACTATGGCAATAACTATTTTGCATGGTGTTAGGACCTCATATTGTACCTTTTTGCCCATACCTTTTGCCATTATTATACCCTGGATCACCTGTATTTAGACTTATACTATCATTCCATCTGATCATTCCAAGGTATATAACGTCCTTTCTCATTACTACACGTTTAATCTATTTTGCATGATATTTTACATCACTCTCGTACTTAACTATTGATTAGAAATGCACAAGTGTCCAAAACTGCAGATTTGTATTCAAGGCCTATTGCTGAAACACAGAACCGATGTTGAAACACGGGGCTGCTACACAGTCCGAGCTCACAGATGCTGAGACACGGAGCTGCTACACAGTCCGAGGTCACAGATGCTGAGACACGGGGCTGCTACACAGTCTGAGGTCGCAGATGCTGAGACACGAAGTTGCTACACAGTCCGAGGTCGCAAGATGATGAAACACGAGCTATCATACAGTCCAGAGTTGCAGATGTTGAAACAAAGAAGAAACTGACAGAACCAACGATGCTGAAACACAAGGAAGCCGCCACAGTCAGCAGTCAACAGTCAGAGCGCAATTCACGAAGCTGAAACAACATCAACAATGATGAAAGGAAGCTATTACACCAGCCGTAACAGCAATACCTCATTCAGCATTCGGTTGCGTGAAATCAGGACATCCTATGCTGATTTAGAAAGAAGATTCGATTTAGTGTAGGATTCAGATATGCTTTGTAATGATTGTATCGAAGGGATTTCCTCTTTAAATTAAAGGGAAATCACCATTCGAGATATCCAAGTTTTGATGTATTGAAGCAACTCCAGAGGAGCGGGACGTATTCTATTCTTTCAATTTGTAATGTGATATTTCGACAGATGAATATAAGACTGCTTTGATTATTCATCTCTAGCTTTCCAGTTCTAGGGGAATCTTGTGAGAAGGGAGGGCCCACCTTCATCACAAGATTCACCCATTAGATAGAGGTGTGTTAGCATAATTTCTATCCATGCTTTGTTTATTGTCGTGTGCTGAAACACTGTTTTATGAATTTCTCTTTGCTGAAACACTACTGACTCTGTCTTGATTTATTGAATAGAATTTGTGATTCTTTTATCAGCAATCTTGTGTGATGATTTTATGCTAGCAGAGATTTGATTAAGGGTTCTTGCTCAGACATAAAGGAATTGGAACATCATACCCTCTGTAGGATTTGTTTACTGCTGCAAGTGTGCTAGTCAGAGGTTTGGTTAAAGGGTTCCTACTTAGACAGGAAGGAATCACAACACCTTTCCCTCTGTAGATTTCATTTCCTGCTGTGTGCTAGCCACAGGTTCGATTAAGAGGTTCCTGCTCAGATAGGAAGGAATCTGATTGCCTCGATCTCTGTAGGTTTCATTTCCTTCAGCAAGTGTGCTAGTCAGAGAATTGGTTAAAAGGTTCCTACTCAGACAGGAAGGAATCACAACACCTTGTCCTCTGTAGATTTCATTTCCCTCTGCAAGTGTGTTANCCAGGGATAGGGTTAAGGGTTCCTACTCAGAAAGGAAGGAACCAAAACACCCTGTTTTCTGCAGATCTTCATTGGTGCTAGCCAGAACTGGGTTAGTAATCCCTGCTCAGAAAGGAAGGGATCAGACTGCTCTGTCTCTGTAAACCTCAACCTCACAAGTGTGCTAACAGAAGTAAGGCTCAAAGTTCCTACTTATAAAGGAAGGAACTAAGTGGCTTTGTTTTCTGTCAATTAGAGTTAATTGTTTTCTGCATTGATATTTTCATGAAAGAGTGTTAATGCTGAAGTCTCTGTTGAGAGTAAGGGTCCTATTCTCTGATTGCAGAATAGTTGTTCTTTCCCATTGCAAGTATTGTTTTAAATGTAATCCAGGATTCTTAATTTGATCTTTAAAGGTTTGCAATAGGGAAGTTACTTTCTTGTAATTTAATACAGAACTTCAGTTTATTTAAGCAAGTAAGATTAGTATAAGTTTCTTTACTACAACACTAAGATGCTTTTGGAATTGAGCATATATAGTGCGCAGCTATCTTTGAAACAAAAGACTTCCCTGGGTTGATAATTTATGTTTCACTTAGTTGTTTAAAATTAATTAAGCAATTATAGTGACCAACACATGGCAGAGATAAACTCCACAACCTTTGCACAATGGCATTTATGCCTATTCCTTATTCACCGTTTACCTCTGTTAGCTCGGATATCCCGGCATGCATTTTACTCCTGTGTGTGCTATGACCCAAACCCTGAACTTACCGTGTGCTTGACTCCATGGCACCAGTCGTGCGAATCGAGCCAAATGGAAACCAAGCCTTGTTAATGTTTGACAATACTCGAAAAGACTTGGAGGCTAACGGTTGGCTCACCTTCGTGCAGAGATTTGAGGGTTTTAACTTATTTGTGGCACAACAGTTCGCTCTAAATTTCGATGGCTATAGAGCCAAGGTGGGTGACATCCAGTTGGAAATCGACGAGGGATTTATCAGTTCTGCTACAGGGTTACCTACCACGGGTCAGCGTTGGTTCAAAAATTTGAAAGTGGAAGAGGTTCCATGGCCGCTGTTGTTTCTCTCGCGCAAAGTCACCTCTTGTGACAGAGGTATGCCCATATCTATGCTTAAACCACGATGGCACGACCTTTTGACAGTAGTCAAGCAGTTCGTGACCTGTGAAGGTCGATACAGACTCGTTTTTCTCTACCACCTGCGGTTGCTAATGAAGTTTATAGGGTATCCGTTGAATATGCCTTTCTACTTTCAGCACAACTTATATAAAATGTCGAAAAGGTTTAAAAAGGAGAAGGCTGACAGTAGCCTGTTCCACCATGGGCTTATTAAACTTATCATTGTTTATCACTTGAGTTTACATGGTGATAGCTGGAGAGATTTCGTCGCTTGAAATGGTTTCGATGACACGGACCCTATACAGGTTGACAAGCATGTGGTGAATGAAACCAAGGACGGGCCACCCGTGCCCTTCCATATCCTATTGCCCACTCCTAAGCCTTCGGTCGACCCTCCTATTGACTTACTAGACGTTGGAACTGAGAAGGCCGAGACTATTAAAAATCCTGTAAGCAAAACACCCAAGGCAAACCCTACTGCTAATGCCAAGGGTAAAAAGAATGCTCGGCTTATTTCAAGGATGGCTAGAAACAAACCTAAACCCTCTGCTGAGTCAAATCCTATAATCCTTAGTGAGGATTTGGATTCTGACGTAGAACGTTTCCTAGCCAGTGAGTACCCTTACTCATAGGGCTTATGCCCCGAACCACCTTATGATTTCATGACGAATCTTCCCCCCTGCCTAAGGAATAACCCTGGCTACCCTGGTATTAAATTTCCTAATGAAACCCTCAACAATACATCCAAACCCTCGCCTTCTCTTTCAAAACCCACACAGTCGTCATGTGACCAATGTGAGTTATGGTTGGAATGATACTACATTGACGTTCCCCTACTTCAATCGAAAATTCGATCGCTGGAAAGTCAAGTTGCAGTGTTGACCAGCCAAAGAGACCAACTCCAAGCAACTGATAAGAAGCAGAAGACAACTGGCTCCATCGTTTTCAAGAATGTTGAATCGGCCACAACCATTATCAACTCCAAATTGTCGTGATCCAGCCATACAGGTATGAATTTTGATATCATTTTAGTTTTGTGGATGATCAAGATTAATATAATGATTTGAATTCTGTTTTCAAAGAGCTCTGTTTCTCATTCAAATGCCTCTATAATTCTGTGTTCATCCTGTACATTGTTTCGCTTTGCTAAAAATAAATGGAGTTTCGTTTTGATACATGATTTGATCATTCCCAGTTTAGTCACTAATAGATTTTCATCAGGATTTGATTGGTTTTTTATTGGATTTGATTTGATTGAGTTAACGAAACTCATGGTCTGTTTTCAATTGAATTCGTTTTGCATCTACTCCGAACAGGAAGTTTTTCTATGCTCAATTTAGAATATGATCATGTTGGGATTCGATTTCGTTATGGTTCATATGCTTCGATTGGAAAGCGATTTCAATAAGTTTGATTGTTACGATCTTGTGATATGTCATGTAATCTTCTCAAAACATGAATACAACTCTGTTCGGTTTCAATTTGGAAGGAACTGTTCTATTTCGTATGAAAACAATGCTCTCAGTTAAGCCTGCGCAAATGCGCCCGAATCGTGGAATGGTTTGGATTCATAATGACTATGTTAAAACCTTTTCTGTTCGATTCACTCTTTGGATTATCCAATATCTTGAGTTGGAAAGATTGTTTTATGAGTTTTATTCATGTTTTAATTGTTGCTCTGTTTGATTTGTAAAAACAAATTGATCAACATCCGTCAAATCCGATTATAATTCATTGTCAAATGAACGATTTTGATCAAAGTCAATTGATCTTGTTTGTCCAATTTGCAATAATGAATTACGAATTATGTTACCAGTCAATTGATCCTGTTATGATTTTATTTGAATTGATTTCCGCGCCAGTTTGAATTGATCTATTCGTGGCATGAATCGTTTGCTATATCAATGCAGTTATAACGATTTGAAAATGATCTTGTCGAATTCATAGCTCCTGTTGATAAGGCAGCATAATAGTTGCTTCCGATTTGTTTTGAATATGTTGAATTTGATTTGATATGGAATGATTGCATTGTTGTTCCATATAATTTTGTCACCCGACTTTGTGGTAACAAACAAAACAGAGTACGCCTATCTCTGTAGTCTTTTAATTAATTTGGATCCTGTTTGATTTCGAATGGTATAACAACTTCAAATTGAATGATTCGTTTTCAAATAGTTATTGGATGTTAATTGAATTTAATTCTTTGAAAGATTTTCAATCGATTTTAATGTTGATTCTGTGTCTTATTTAGACCAGCTACAGAATCGCAAGATTCTGTAGCTAGTCTATAGGATTAGATTTTTATCATTTTGTTAATAAAGAATCCTTCTAACTTGTTCACTTTTGGCCCTTTTTAGGTAAATCCGAATTGAATGGGACATGTTGGACAGGCTAGAGGAGTATTTATGTATTTTAGTTTTACTTTAGATTCCTAGTTTAGTTAAACTGGGGATATCTGCCCAGATTTATGTAAACAGTTTGATAACTTCCACAGGGAGGTTTTACCCTGTGGAAAAACTTATAAATACTTATTATTTTTGTAATAAGGATCATCCTCACTTGTGGGAGAACCAGGATTATGGATTTCTAATACAAACTGAGACAGAAGTTGATGTTCTACTACAACTTTCACTTTCATAATATCAATCTTTTGTTTCATGTTTTTGCATATCAATTTGCATTTGATTAGTGACTACTTTAGCTATCATGGTCTTTTGCAGAATGATATGATTGAATTAATGTGATCCATTCCTGATTTCTTTCACTAATTTAAAGAATACAGCAATTACATAGTTCAGTTTATGAATGACAGATTTATCTTCTTCATCAATTGAACTATTATGTATAGATCTTTGCATACAGGTTTATCTAACTGTGAAGATTTATAAATTATAAGATTGTTGTTATTTTTATGTCTTGTTTGTCCTGTAATCAAAATTGTAGAGCACTGTAGCGTATCATTTACGAGAAGCTTCCGGATAATTCAGTGCGGGTTTCCTCCCTCTGATAAGCTAAGACAATCTTCATACATAGGACAAATCTGGAGTATTTCTCCAGGTCAATTTGTGATTATTTTATTATTATTAATTTCTTTAGTATATTATTAGGATTTTAGTTAGTTATATTTGTAGTTTAGATTAGTGTTTTATTTTAGTTAGTTTTCTGTTTTATTACTGTTCATAAAATTATAAAATCACAAAAATATATTTCTTTGTCTTAGGGCAGAATATAAATGAATTTTTCAGGTTTTATTTAAATCTGTAAATTGTAGATATTGTATATTTTGTGAATAAGTTATATTTCAGTTAGTAGTTAGTAGATTGTATATATAGAATAGTTAGATTAGTTTAGTTTGTTTTAATAATTAGTTTTAGTTTAGTTTGTTTAATAGTTAGTTTTAGTTAGATTAGTTTATTAGTTAGTTTTATTTGTTTTTAGTTAGTTTAGTTAGTTTAGAATAGTTTTTCTTTTTTTCTTAGGACCTTAGATCGGCTAACAGAGCCGCTAAACCTGTCAGGGTGGTTCATCCCAAACGGCTTGGGTTATTAGACAACCCTGGACCGGTTCCACTCTTCCAGTTGACGGACGGTCGATTTTGCCCGTCAACAAATGGCGCTAGAAGGAGGGCATGAATTTAATTAATGGCACGAGGCGGTCGCAAGACTCCTCCACCACCTAATCGTTCACCTATAGTGACTAGAAGCCATTCAAACGCTAATACCCCCCCTCAAACAACAACTACTTCAACCGACGATCCTCATATCACAGTTGAGCCATCAACCCCTAATCTGACTAGTCTCAGTTTCGTTGCTATTGAAATCCTCCCCAGACCCACTTCAAGTAAAACACAACCCAAAAACTTTGATTTAGAAAACTTAACTAAAGTTGTTCAAAAACTGTCTAATCAAGTTATAGACTTGAAAAGGTCGACCAAAGAAGCTTCTTCAAGCAAAGGGCCTTACAAACCCCTGTTCCGGAAGCCTTTTCCCACCAACCGACCTAACCCAAACACCGAAGGCCTAAATCTAGAAAGTTTGCAATGTGCCCTGCAAACAATTCTAGAAGCCCAAGATAACTTGATGCCTCCTGAGATTCCTGAGGAGGTAGTTGAACAAGAGACAGTTCAAGAAGAAGAGTCTTCTCCAAACATTTTTGGACACTTCTCGGATAGCATCTTTCAAGCTAACTTCGAGACAGTTCATCCTTATAATACCAGGAGTAAGACAACAAATAAACCTTCTTCCGAAAATACTACAACTTCGCCTCCAAAGAAATCTAAATCATCTGAGACTAAACAGAGTAATGTGAGCCCTAACTTAGATTATGATGTTGTTGAAGATCTTAAAAAGTTAAGGGCTAACATTTCTATTTATGAGTTATTGAAGTTTCCATTTCTGCTTCAAAAAATGTTGCAAAATATTTCAGAGAACGACAAAAATGGTAATTCTAATGGTAACAAGGTTGTGCAAAACAAAGTTCCCCAGAAGACTTCCACTAAAAACACTCCTGATCTTCAAGATAAAGGAAGCCTCCCTGTAAGTAATGTGAATAATGTAAATAATGTAGATAAAGTAGTTTTAGAAACTGTGAGTAAAAAGCCACAAGCTACTACTCTTAGTACTCGCAAAAATGTACCTCCTTTCCTATTAACTTTCGAGATTTTTAATAGAAACGTGCACAATTGCATGGTAGAATCAGGGGCGTCATCCAATGTGATGCCATGGTCTGTCTGCCAAAAGATAAACACAAAAGTTGAAACCTCTACTTTAAAAATCATACAACTTGATCTGACAAATGTCAAAGTTATAGGCGAACTAAAGAATGTGCTTATTATATTATCGTCTAACCCCAAGGTTCATCAAGTTATTGATATAATTGTTGTGGATATTCCAGAAGTGTATGGTCTGTTTTTAAGCAGGGACTGGTAAGAACAACTACATGGTTATTTCACAACAGACTGGTCTCATCTATGGCTTCCATAAAACGACAAGCCTAATAAAATCAAAGTGAATCGTGAGCGCTACCTTAAGTTCACGGTCACAGATTTGAACGATCCCAACGAACCATATACACCTTCTGCTGATTCACCTGAAGTACAAGGGATGGACAACTTCTTCGGCAATTTCATGGCCGAGGATTCACCTATCACCAATTCAGAACAACAGTCCGAGATTGTAGCATATACATAGCCAACAACTTCCACACAAAGGTCCCATGTACCCGATGCAAATCAAATTTGGTCTCTGTATTTCGACGGGTCAAAATCCAAAGGAGGAGTCAGAGCAGGCTGCGTCATTATCGATCCGGCAGGTAACAAAACATTGATAGCATGTAGGTTGGAATTTGAATGTACTAACAATACTGTAGAATATGAGGCTTTACTGCAAGGTCTCAGAAAAGCTTTGGATATGAACATTCAAAATTTAACCGTCTTTGGCGACTCTGAAATAGTGGTTAGACAGGTAAGTGATTCTATCCACTGTCTGTCTCCGCATCTCAAAATCTACCAGTCTGAGGTATGGAACTTAATGAATAAATTTTTTTCTTTCAATATAAATTCCATTCCTAGATTGAATAACTTTGAAGTAGATTTATTAGCTAATGTGGCTTCTAAACTTCTTCCTGCAGAAGGCTTGTCCCCAGATGCATTCTCAGTTGAGCTATTGTTTCGGCCATCCATTCCCGACAACATTACGAACTGGAGTTTTTTTACGACGATCAGCAGATCATCAACTTTCTGCACATGCAAGAAACCTTTCAAGGCGCGGTGATAGATGAACGCATGCACAACGACAATTTGCATGATTTTACGGTAACACCTGATCTGAAAACTCCTGAAGCTCTGTCGGACATGGTAAATTCCATACCCAAATCTGTAATTAGATTAGAGAAGTTTTACGATTTTCAAGATAAATTTAAAAACACGGTCAATTGTAAAACCAATAGTTCCTCGTTATTTTATGAAAAAGTAAACTTAGGAACTAATGAAAATCCTCAGTGCATTAATCTAGGGTTGGGATGTTCTCAACAAGAAAAAGATGCATTCATTAAATTGTTCAAAGAATTTAAAGATGTCTTTGCATGGACGTATGATGATCTTAAAACTTTCGATCCTAATATCATACAGCATGTCATCCCGATGAAGCCCCAAACCTTACCCTTCCAACAAAAATTGAGGAAAATGCATACTAAACTAGAACCAACCGTTCAAAAAGAATTGAATAAGCTCCTTAATGCTAAAATAATTTTTCCTGTTAGGCACACTCAATGGGTTTCCAACCTTGTTCCAGTCCGGAAGAAAAATGGGGAGATCCGACTCTGCGTCGATTTTTGAAACCTCAATAGAGCGTCTGATAAAGACAACTATCCTGTCCCGCCCATGGAACAAATCCTTCAATAGGTATCTGGTTCCGAGAGGCTATCCCTGTTGGATGGTTTCTCAGGGTATAATCAAGTCTTGATGTCTCCACCAGACCAACTCAAAACTACCTTCCGTACCCCGTGGGGCACTTATGCTTATCGTAAAATGCCCTTTGGATTGATTAATGTTGGTGCCACCTTTCAGAGAGCAATGGACATCACTTTCTGAGGCTTAATCAATCAGTTCGTTGTAGTTTACTTGGATGATGTGACTATATATTCTAAAAACAAAGATGATCATCTAGCTCACTTACGAGCCGTTCTACTACGATGTCGTAAGTAAGACATCTCCCTGAATCCTAAAAAGTCCATCTTTGCAGTAGAATAGGGTAAACTCTTAGGATTCATTGTGTCTAGCGAAGGAATGATTATTGACCCTGATAGGACTCAAGTCATTGCAAAACTTCCCCCTCCTACATCCAAAAAATCCATGTAGTCTTTCTTAGGCAAGATTAACTTCGTGAGGAGATTCGTCCCCAGTTTCTATGAAATGGTCAGGCCTTTACAGAGTTTGATTAAGAAAGACACCCAATATCACTAGGGACCCATAGAAAATCAAGATTTTAATGCAATAAAGAAGGCCATAATAGATGCTCTGTCTCTCATGAGCCCTGACTTCTCTCAAGATTTTACACTCTATACTTTTGCTTCTGACCATTCCTATGTCGTCGTCCTAACTCAGAAGAATGTCGAGAACCACGAAGTACCCATCGCCTTTATGAGCTCTGCTTTCAAAGGCATTGCACTTAACTACCCAGTGGTAGATCAGCAAGCTTACGCTGTTTTCAAAGCAGTCAAACACTTTCGGTCCTATATTTTGAAGTCAAGGATGAAAGTCATTGTCCCTTACCCAGCCGTGAGGAACTTGTTAGTGCATAAGGAGTTAGGGGAAAAGAGAGCTAACTGGGTCACCTCCTTGCAGGAGTATGAATTAGAAATCACCCCAGCTCAGATTGTGAGAGGCCAAGGGTTGTGTAAGTTGGTTGCTGATTCGAAGACAGGACAACAAGAAGAAAGTGATACATCAAACCTAGAACAATGCGATCAAAGTCTAATCTGTTGCGCACAAAACCTTGTTAGTCCTTGGTACGACGATATTAGATTCTGTCTTGAACATGGGTCAACACCTCGTCACTTAGATCCCCCTAAGAGAAGAGCGTTGAGGTTAAAGTCTGCCTCCTTTCATTTGATTAATGGTATCCTGTTTTGTCAAAATTTTGATGGCATACTGATGCACTGCCTCGAAAAAGATGAAGCAGAAAAATTCTTGCTCAAGTTGCATGTAGGAGAAGCTGGCGGTCATTTTGGTGGTGACACCACTGCTCATAAAGTTCTAAGAGCTAGTTATTACTGGCCTAGTCTTTTTAGAGACTCCCATGCCTTGTGTCGTAAATGTATCATCTGTCAGAAAGCATCGGGGCGGTTACAAAAACCAGACTTTCCTTTGCAACCCGTTTAAGTAGATTCTCCTTTCCAGTAGTGGGGCCTTGATATCATAGGTCCAATCAACCCTCCATCCTCCAAACATCACAAGTTTATTATGACAGCCACGGATTACTTTACCCGATGGTCTGAAGCTGCTACGTTAAGAACTGTCAAGACTAGTCAGGTAATCACCTTTCTAAATTCGAATATTATCACTCGTTTCGGTATCCCTGACTGTTTAGTTTTCGATAATGCTTCTTACTTTTCCTCTCTTGAGATGAGCGAGTTCTCTTTGGAAAAAGGAATTAAACTAAAGTATTTTTCTAGTTACTACCCCCAGGGCAACGGATTGGCAAAATCAACAAACAAGAACTTGATTAAAATTATCAAGAGAACTGTAGTTGAAAATCACAAAAATTGGCACAATGCGCTCCTGAACGCGTTGTGGGATGATAGAGTAATGCCAAAATATGTTGTAGGTAACTCCCCCTTTTTTCTCGTTTATGGCTGAGAAGCAATTCTTCCACCTCACATTCTTCTTCCTTCGCTTCAGTTGTCACATAAAGTTCAAGAATAAGATTGTCCCCCTCTAGAAAACGGAATTAACGCTTTGATGAAGCTAGAAGAGGTAAGAGCCCAAGCTAAACGTAAGTTATATCAACATCAACAATTGGTCAAAAGATGGTTCGATTCTAACTCTTCTTCTGATAGGGATTTTGGTGTAGGTGATCTCGTCTTGAAATGGGACAAACAACATGAGGGAAAGGGAGAACACACAAAATTTCAAAACTTATGGCTTGGACCGTTTTTAATTGCTGAAAAGTTGGGTCCTAGTTCTTTTCGATTGCAGAATCTTGAAGGGCAGCTTGACACCTACCCAGTGAATGGCCAAGCCTTGAAAAGATACTTTGCTTGATCACAACCCTTGTATTTTATGTACATATCTTGATTTTTGTGTGCTTTTTCATTTGCTTTTTAGTTTTTGATTTTTCTTTGAATTTATCAGTTGATGTTTTCCTTTCAAATACACATACCTGTACACTGAACTATGCAGACCTAAGAAAATTCCTTCGTTGAAATAACTGCTAAGAGACTTTGTATAAACATCAATGGTATTTCTAAAATTTATATTTATGTTGGTTGTTTAAAAGGATATGGTTTATTTCAATCTCTGAGTAAAGTTCGTCATGATCATCCATTATCTTTTTACGCTGTCCCTATTCCATAAAGGAATGACTCAGAAGATGTCTCCCTGCCTTAGGAAGTTGTTTTGTGAATAAAACATCTCTGGATCTAAATAGAGGATAGTCCTAAAAAATTCTGATGAGGTCTAAAAAATATGAAAAATCATGATTTTCAGCGTCACCCCGCTCAGCTATATATCTATGAAAAACAAAATTATTAATAAAGAGTTGTGGGAAGTGCTTGTAAACCCGCCAGGATACTGAACAGGTTTGTTGGCAGCGGGTAAATGCATGCATGGCGCCAAGACAACTTCGTCGAGGTACTGAACAAGCCCGCTGGCAGTGAAGCAATGTCGGGTATATGAAAATTTGTAAATAAGAATCCTCTTAACATCCTTTATTTTGATCCAGAACTTCTTGGCAAAATACATATGTCAGAGTGGGTTAAATGGAAACCCTGTCGAGGCTATGGACGCCTGCTGGCAGCAGTGGCTATGCCAACAGTATAGAAGATTTTATCTTTAATATCGTGACTTGATGATCTTAAGACTGTTATCAGTTTTCATCTTTTGAAACACTGCTGGAATAGTTGGTTAATGATGATGTTTATACTATTTTCTGGTTGTTGTTTTTGAGTTGAAATTATCTTTGTTGTCCTAATCTGAATTTACTCTTTTTTGGCAGAGATAACTACTTCTACCAGTGTGTCGCCATTGTTGGCAGCCAAATCACATTTTTCCATTGTCTTGTAAGCTGCCTACACCAATGTTTTGCAAACATCGATTTTTTGTCGCAACTTTCAAATGAACGACACTTTTATTCTTTGCGCCTTTTTACACACTTATTTTCGTTTTGTTTTCACGACTGTAAGCGTGAAAACATTGGTCTTTCGAAGCCGCATTGGAATCACTATTTGAACTATCATTATCTTTCTTTTCAGTATGCCTATTGCGTTTACATTTCATTTATCTCTATGCAGTTTGCAAAAGCCCTTTTGATCTGTACTCATTGGACATTCTTGGGTGGATTCTGTGACTTTGTCTCACTAAGTTTGTAATGCATTGACATTTGGATTTATGTGTTTTGATCTACTTGATCATTGGTTTCATGAAAATATGTCGATGTTATGATTAAACCCTTGATATATTTCATTTGGTATGACACCTAGTTTCAAACATATTCGCACATTGGTTAAACTATTGATATCAGTTGATACATTGGCGCAGGGTTAAATATTTGATTTTGGTTTCAAATTGAATAATTGATGGTTTAAAACTTTGGCACAACGTTGATTGCGCGTTGGTTTATGCACTTACCATTTGATTCATTGGTCGGCCGAGTGACATGACTGTTGACTTATGTTATAATGGGTAGAACAACTATAAGCCAACGGTTGTACTATGGCAATAACTATTTTGCATGGCAGAGATAAACTCCACCACCTTCGCACGATGGAATTTATGCCTATCCCTTATTCACCGTTTACCTATGTTAGCTCGGATAGCCCGTCATACATTTTACTCCTGTGTGTGCTATGACCCAAACCCTGAACATACCGTGTGCTCGGCTCCATGGCACCAATCATGCGAATTGAGCCAAATGGTAACCAAGCCTTGTTAATATTTGACAATGCTCGGAAAGACTTGGAGGCTAATGGTTGGCTCACCTTCATGCAGAGATTTGAGGTTTTTAACTTATTTGTGGCACAACAGTTTGCTCTAACTTTCGATGGATGTAGAGCCAAGGTGGGTGACATCCAGTTGGAAATCGATGAGGGATTTATCAGTTCTGCTATAGGGTTACCTGCCACGGGTCAACGTTGGTTCAAAAATTCAAAAGTGGAAGAGGTTCAATGGCTGTTGTTGTTTCTCTCGCTCAAAGTCACCTCTTGTGACAGAGGTATGCCCATATCTATGCTTAAACCACGATGGCACGACCTTTTGATAGTAGTCAAGCATTTCGTGACCTGTGAAGGTCGATACGGACTCATTTTTCTCTACCACCTGCGGTTGCTAATGAATTTTATAGGGTATCTGTTGAATATGCCTTTCTACTTTCAGTGCAGCTTATATAAAATGTCAAAAATGTTTAAAAAGGAGAAGGATGACAGTAGCCTATTCCACCATGGGCTTATTAAACTTATCATTGTTTATCACTTGAGTTTACATGGTGATAGCTGGAGAGCTTTCGTTGCTCGAAATGGTTTCGATGACATGGACCCTATACAGGTTGACAAGCCCGTGGTGAATGAAACCAAGGCCGGGCCACCCGTGCCCTTCCATATCCTATTGCCCACTCCTAAGCCTTCGGTCGACCCTCCTATTGACTTACCAGATGTTGGAACTGAGAAGGTCGAGACTATTAAAAAGCCTGTAAGAAAAAATCCCAAGGCAAACCCTACTGCTAATGCCAAGGGTAAAAAGAACGCTCGGCTTATTTCAAGGATGGCTAGAAACAAACCTAAACCCTTTGCTGAGTCAAAGCCTATAATCCTTAGTGAGGATTCAGATTCTGACGTAGAACGTTTCCTAGCCAGTGAGTACCCTTACTCACAGGGCTTATGCCCCAAACCACCTTATGATTTCATGACGAATCTTCCCCCCTGCCTAAGGAATAACCTTGGCTACCCTGGTATTAAATTTCCTAATGAAACCCTCAACAATACATCCAAACCCTTGCCTTCTCTTTCAAAACCCACACAGCCGTCATGTGACCAATGTGAGTTATGGTTGGAACGATACTACATTGACGTTCCCCTACTTCAATCGAAAATTCGATCGCTGGAAAGTCAAGTTGCAGTGTTGACCAGCCAAAGAGACCAACTCCAAGCAACTGATAAGAAGCAAAATACAACTGGCTCCATCGTTTTCAAGAATGTTGAACCGGCCACAGCCGTTATCAACTCCAAATTGACGAGATGCAGCCATACAGGTATGAATTTTGATATCGTTTTAGTTTTGTGGATGATCAAGGTTAATATAATGATTTGAATTTTGTTTTCAAAGAGCTATGTTTCTCATTCAAATGCCTTTGTCATTCGGTGTTCAACTTGTACATTGTTTTGCTTTGCTAAAAATAAATGGAGTTTCGTTTTGATACATGATTTGATCATTCCCGGTTTAGTCACTGGTAGATTTTCATCAGGATTTGATTGGTTTTTTATTGGATTTGATTTGATTGAGTTAACGAAATTCATGGCCTATTTTCAATTGAATTCGTTTTGCATCTACTTCGAACATGAAGTTTTTTATGCTCAATTTAGAATATGATCATGTTTGGATTCGATTTCGTTATAGTTCATATGCTGCGATTGGAAAGCGATTTCAATAAGTTTGATTGTTACGATCTTGTGATATGTCATGTAATCTTCTCAAAACAGGAATACAACTATGTTCGGTTTCAATTTGGAAGGAACTGTTATGTTTCGTATGAAAACAATGCTCTTAGTTAAGCCTGTGCAAATGCGCCCAAATCGTTGAATGGTTTGGATTCGTAATGACTATGTTAAAACCTTTTTTGTTCGATTCGCTCTTTGGATTATCCCATATCTTGAGTTGGAAAGATTGTTTTATGAGTTGTATTCATGTTTTAATTGTTGCTCTGTTTGATTTGTAAAAACAAATTGATCAACATCCGTCAAATCCGATTATAATTCATTGTCAAATGAACGATTTTGATCAAAGTCAATTGATCTTGTTTGTCCAATTTGCAATAACGAATTACGAATTCTGTTACCAGTCAATCGATCCTATTATGATTTTATTTGAATTGATTTTCGCGCCAGTTTGAATTGATTTATTCGTGGCATGAATCGTTTGCTATATCAATGCAGTTATAATGATTTGAAAATGATCTTGTTGAATTCATATCTCCTGTTGATAAGGCAGCATAACAGTTGCTTCTGATTTGTTTTGATTATGTTGAATTTGATTTGATATGGAACGATTGTATTGTTGTTCCATATAATTTTGTCACCCGACTTTTTGGTAACAAACAAAACAGAGTACGCCTATCTTTGTAATCTTTTAATTAATTTGGATCCTGTTTGATTTCGAATGGTATAACAAATTCAAATTGAATGATTCGTTTTCAAATAGTTATTGGATGTTAATTGAATTTAATTCTTTGAAATATTTTCAATCGATTTTAATGTTGATTCTGTGTCTTATTTAGACCAGCTACATAATCGCAAGATTCTGTAGCTAGTCTATAGGATTAGGTTTTTATCATTTTGTTAGTAAAGAATCCTTCTAACTTGTTCACTTTTGGCCCTTTTCAGGTAAATCCGAATTGAATGGGACATGTTGGACAGGCTAGAGGAATATTTGTGTATTTTAGTTTTACTTTAGATTCCTAGTTTAGTTAAACTGGGGATATCTGCCCAGATTTATGTAAACAGTTTGATAACTTCCACATGGAGGTTTTACCCTGTGGAAAAACTTATAAATACTTATTATTTTTGTAATAAGGATCATCCTCACTTGTGGGAGAACCAGGATTATGGATTACTAATACAAGCTGAGACAGAAGTTGATGTTCTGCTACAGCTTTCGCTTTCATAATATCAATCTTTTGTTTCATGTTTTTGCATATCAACTTGCATTTGATTAGTGACTACTTTAGCTATCATGGTCTTTTGCAGAATGATATGATTGAATTAATGTGATCCATTCCTGATTTCTTTCACTAATTTAAAGAATACAACAATTACTTGGTTCAGTTTATGAATGACAGATTTCTCTTCTTCATCAATTGAACTATTATGTATAGATCTTTGCATACAGGTTTATCTAACTGTGAAGATTTATAAATTATAAGATTGTTGTTATTTTTATGTCTTGTTTGTCCTGTAATCAAAATTGTAGAGCATTGTAGTGTATCGTTTACGAGAAGCTTCCAGATAATTCAGTGTGGGTTTCCTCCCTCTAATCAGCTAAGACAATCTTCATACACAGGACAAATCTGGAGTATTTCTCCAGGTCAGTTTGTGATTATTTTTTTATTATTAATTTCTTTAGTATATTATTAGGATTTTAGTTAGTTATATTTGTAGTTTAAATTAGTGTTTTAGCTTAGTTAGTTTTCTGTTTTATTATTGTTCATAAAGTTATAAAATCAACAAAAATATCTTTCTCTGTCTTAGGGCAGAATATAAATGAATTTTTCAGGTTTTATTTAAATCTATAAATTGTAGATATTGTATATTTTGTGAATAAGTTATATTTCAGTTAAAGTTAGTAGATTGTATATATAGAATAGTTAGATTAGTTTAGTTTGTTTTAATAATTAGTTTTAGTTTAGTTTGTTTAATAGTTAGTTTTAGTTAGATTAGTTTATTAGTTTGTTTTATTTATTTTTAGTTAGTTTAGTTAGTTTAGAATAGTTTTTCTTTTTTTATTAGGACCTTAGATCGGCTAACGGAGCCGCTAAACCCGTCAGGGTGGTTCATCCCAAACGGCTTGGGTTATTAGACAACCCCATACCGGTTCCACTCTTCCAATTGACGGATGGTCGATTTCACTCGTCAACAAAACTCTTCCTGCATGGCTTGGTAGAGATCAAGGAAATAGCACTAGGTGGGACTGCCTCCGGTATCCTGTACAATTTCTTGTTCAAAGTAATAATAACACTATGAAGCCTAAACTCATATACAACATGGAATTTCCATAAATATGGTTGGACCAAAAGAACATCACAAAATTCGAGAGGGGCAACATCACACAATACCTCGTCTTTGAAGGGATTGATGTCGTATGACAGACGACATTGTTGGTTGACGCGGATGTCGCTTCCTTGGCGGAGCCATATGATAGTGTAGGGTTGCGAGTGCGTCATTGTCGACAGGGCAAGTCATTGGACAACCTCTGTTGAGATGAGGTTCTTATAGCTACCACTATCAATGATGAAGCATAGCAAGGTACCCTTCCCTCACATTTGTGAATGAAAAAGGCACTTTCCTTCTTCTAGCTTGTCTGGTTCACTGGGTTGGAGCTTTCTGGTAGAAACGGTAGCACTAGGTTCTGCATCAATTATTTGTCTCCCCTTTTCTGGTTCTGAATCAAAGTCAAAACCCGCATCTGATTCAGAGCCTTTCACCTTAGCCGTTAGCGACTGCTTTGAGTGGAAATCAATAGTGTTATGCCAGGGGCTCTTATGGAAGTCGCACCACTTCCCGGTAACTTTTTTTGTCTTTTTGATGTCCTTCTTGTTTTGCATCATGGACTGGTTGTCCTAAGGCGGTCCATCTTTTCTCTATCCTTTTTTCTAGGAGTTGGGGCCACTCTTTTCTGGCTTTTGCTGTGAGGGGTTCCCAGGCCCAAATTGTCATGTCTTTTGTTTGAGCTTCTGCTCGATTTTGATAGTATATTGGTAGGCCACGCCCAAGGATGAGATGTCCAAAAACTACATTTTGGCCTAGATGTATCTATGGATACCGTCGTAATACTTGAGCACCAGATGTTGCTCAGAATATTTGATACCCAGCTTGGTGCGCAAGGTATGGAAGATACCTGTGAACTCGGGCACTGCTTTGTCTCTTTCCTTTTGTAGTGTGGTCCATTGTGTATAAAGGTCGTCATAAATTCCAACAAGGTAGTATTGTTCCTTAATAGCATCCCTGAAGCACTCCCAGGTGACCGCTACTATAAATAATGAGGGTTCCTCTGTTTCCTTCTGCTCACAAAACGTTTCCCACCAATCTTTCACATGGGGAATGAATTTGAGGAGCACAAAAGTAACATTTTCTCTGTTCGAGAAGTTATGGACAAAGAAATACCCTTCTAGCAGATTCAACCATTTGTCTACAACATCTATGTCTATTTGACCTTCAAATATAGGAATATCAAATTTGATTTGTACCATGAAGGGGGCGACGCCTCCATTTGAGGAAGATGTGTCGCATGTTGGTAATCGTCGAAGGATTTGTGCAAAACTATCCATCATCTCATTCCTTTGTTGCGTGAGGAATTCCTTGAGCAACATTTTGAAGGGATCTCTTGTCTCGTCATATTTATTTTCTCCCACCATAATAGGACGCTTGCGCATGCGAGAGATTTTGTCCTCAAGAGAATCAAGATCAAGACTCATTTCTTTGTACCCTGACCTCGTTGGGGACATGCATTAAGAACGACAAGGAGAAGATCGCTTTGATACCACTGATATGGATTTCATGAGTAGAACAAAATGAATACAGATTATTATCAAAATATGCTTAACACGGAATAACATATATACAATAAAATTGGTTTCTATTCAATAAGGAAATAAGTTGAAATTGTAAAATGTAGTGGAAAACAAGCTTGCTAGAATGGTGGTGACTTATCTCTGAGAAGAGATGTGATGGTTGCGCTCATTCGCAAGAATATCATTACAATGAGGCTCTCAAGGCATTTTTACAATAAATAGGAATGTCAAAAACCTTATACATCCAAAAACCTAACCCTAGAAGATGAAGCGCCAAAAGTCATGTGGACCCCGTTTGGGTAAGTTACTACATCAACTTCCAGAGTCGTAACTTTTGCATACGATCTTTGTCTTAAGCGCACAATATCCCATTGGAAATTTATATCCGAGGAATACACATGTTTTTTGTGGCGATCCCTCCCCATTTTTACCGTGGCGAGCCCTAAAAATGTTGTTTAGGGCCTCAAAACGGTCCCGGAAGTCAAGGACCCAAAAACTAAGAAAGAACTTTCGAACTGGAAAACTGCTGAAATGATCCAGTTGGAATAGGTGGGAGGCCACCAACAACCATCTGAATCATTACATGAGATTTGATATTTGATTCAAAAGAGTCTACCATCATATTCCTTCAACATTCTCTTGGTCATATCTCCCTATTCATCTATTCATCACTTACTCCCTTTGCCATGCATCGATAATCACAAGTTAAAGAATATAATAAAGTCAATACAAATGAATCATTCAAGTAATTCAAACAACACGAATATAACATAAGGAGGAATGAAGGGCATGACATCAAAGCATTCAACCAATTATTAAAAAAAATACAAGCTTGAAATCAATCTCTTGAAAACATTAGGGGAATTATCATGAAAACATTAGCAATAAAGATCAAGGCAAGCATTAATCATCAAAGCATGCAACTCAGTAGAAAATAAAGAAAGTGCAAGTGACAATTCATTAATGCAACATGAGGACATATCTAGGATCAAACAAAAGAAATCAAGTAGTGAGGATTATGAATCAAACCATCTACATCCAATCAACAACCATGAAATAAATATATTCAACCTCAAAAAATAGTCCATTAGAAGCCATCATAAATGAAATAAAATCCAAAAGGATTGAAGAGGCCTAAATGCTATCATCGGGGAATAGTAAACTATACAACCATGGGAACCCAAACCAAGACTTAGAAACCAAAATTAGTGAAATAGGGAGCAATTTCAAAGTGTAATGAGGGTCCCATTTTCTTTTTCTTCTTAGAGAAAAATAAAAGGGACAGTTGGTGTGGCCACAACTGAAACCCACGCATGAAATCATAACACATCAACTAAAGTAAATATGAAGCATGAAGTACCATCTACAAGTGCACATATCAAATGAGGTGTAAAGCATAGGAGATAATATACCATGGTATAGACATCTGAAATATCTCATGTGGTCATGTAAGGTTGGATGATCTAATATCTGATGGGAAAACTAGAATATCAAGTTTGAATCAGAAGAAATAAGCAAGAGAGTTCATCAAATCATCATGAATGCACCCCTAATAGGGTGGTCTAGAAGTAGTTTCCCTTGAGAGGGGAACAATTCCTAGGTGATAATAGCTCTTCAAATGGTGTAATTAATCTATCAAAGAACTAGAATCTCAAGAAAAACCATAGAAGAAAAGAAGTTATCAAACCAAGATACTACATGCTTAGGTTGTGCAACAAGTGGTCTCAAGTGTGTTTGAATCATAATGTCAATGTATTAATTAATATTTTATCTTATAAAATAAACAAGACTCTAGACAAAAGATAAATTAAAAGCACTCAAATAGGCCTAGACTATAACTCTTCCATCTAAATCATTGGGGGCCCACCAAGAAAAGAGAATAAAGAGAAGGATGAGGGCTTTCCAAACACCTGCCATGAGAAGTGATGAAATCCACTATGGTGATGAGTGAAGGTATAAAAGAGGTTGTTATAACTAGGAGACAAAGGGTGATGAAATCTCGAGGCCCGTAGAAATACGTCTTAGGTGTCCTCCCTCATACAAGAGCCACCTCGATAGAAGCCTAATAGAATGGCCACTAAGATACCTCTTCATAGATGCATGAAACATGTTACCTTTCCTTCAATATGAAATCAAATGGTCATGGAATATTCATTATTTAAAGAGCTAGGAGTCTCAATCAAACCTCTGGTCCCAACCTTGGCATTATCCACTCTGAAGACTGTGCTTGTTGCTAAATAGGTCTTTACCATATCCTACAGAAAGGATTTTAATCTCCCTAATTGGTTAACCACTATGTTTCAAATGTAAATGTTTGTGATGAATTATTTGGATTCATATCCCCACAACACTAGCTTAACTACAAATTTCTTTTGGCCCCAATTGGGGATTTAATTAGTTAAGTTAGATTGTTGATTTTAGACTGAGATTGGGGTCATGAACCAAGCATTTAATTATGGAGTGAAGTGTGTATACTTGTGGTGTAACCAAATTCATAAGGAAATGTACTTTAAATAGAAATGTTTGTAATTAAAGAGAATTTGAATTGAAATACTAGTTCAAATGAAGACAAATACTTAAATAAAAGGAAATTTCTCCTTATCAAAATGAACCTCCTAATTAGAAATGAGAATTATTAAATTCAAATCATCAAACAAAATTCTATTTCATCCTAGATATGGACTAAGATTTAGATGGCTAAATGATTCCAAAAGGAAAGGCCAAAAGAAAGAAGTCAAATACTAGAAACAAGAGGTGTTCATTTCTCTAACTAATTAACTTTTATTTTTGAAATTAAATGATCCTTATAACAACAAGAAAATGAGGATTCAATGTTGGAAAAGAAGTGAATAAAAAATTGGGAATAGCAAGGGAAACTGCTTCAAACTAAAAGAATGCAATTAGGGACAAATACTAAGACAAGAAGTAATGTTTGCTTCATCCAATATTTCTTTAATTTGAAAGAAAATTCAAGTAACTACTACAACAAGCAAAGGTTCTAAAATAAGTATAACGAATAAGAAATATGAAATGTAGCAAACAAAAACCCTAAAAGAAGAAGTTACTAGGAACCCTAGGGGGGTCTCTTCTCTCCTACAATGTTTGTATAAAAGTGTCTTATTGTACAACACCAACCACCTATCAACATGGGAGGACCTTAAAGGGAGATTGTTTAAACTATGAAAAAACAAAAAACTGATTTTTTTGGAAGTTGAGGTTCGTGCATAAAAATGGCTAATAAGTGTGCTCAGATAGTGCAAAAATTTGGCGAAAAAGTACATCGTGACAGTGTATAAAATTGGGCATAATCTATGACGATATAGTGCAGAAAATAGGGCCAAAAACTACATAGTACTAGTGTAGAAAATGGACAAAAATTACATTGTACTAGAAACTGAGAGGTGAAGCCAGGCTAAAATTAAGGCAGAAACAAGGGTTTCCCACTACATAACCTATTTAATACAGTAAAATACAAAAACAAAAAGAACAAATTTAAGTTTAAGCATTATTAATGTGGGGTAAGGAGGCTAACAAGTAAACCCACAACTGGGGAAGAAGATCTAGATCATAACCCTAGTGGATTCACCAATATGTTGGTGGGATTTTTTTAAAAGGGTGAGAAAAACCCCTTTAACTTGATTGTTGTGGATCAAGAAACAAACAATTAGTCAATGCACCTAGAAGTAAAAGCCTAGATATGTTCACATACATTATGCCCTAATGCATGCAAGAAAGGAGATCCAACTGCATAAAATAAATATTACTTAACATGAGCAAGGAAAACATTGTACAACAATATAATATATTCATAAGCTCTCGCGTTGCTTGAACCTACTCCGAGAGAAACCCACATGCATTGTTCGGTGGAAGGATTTGGCTCAAGCCATGGATATTGAATCTA
>ML792134.1:75616-85705 GCA_009831015.1 Picea engelmannii | reverse complement strand
CACCACTTCCCCTCTAGACCCTCAAGTGCTTTCTTTACTTATTTTTTTGTGATTGGGAAATCCCTAAAACCCCATCCCTCTCAATCCATCAAGAACTTGGTTAATATTCGTGAAGTTCCTCTTTCAGCCTTTTCTTCTCGACATATGGTGCTAGCATAGGTGGAGCATGGTTTGATTAGGTAGTTCTATGGTGAATTGGGTCCAAAGGAGACATATGTTTTAATCAAAGTAAATTTCTCTCATTACTTCCGTGGGAAAGGATTTTATGCCTTCTTGTTTGAATCCAAAGAAGACTAAGATATCATCTTTAGGAATGGCCCATACTTATTTGGAACCACGGGAATGTACTTAAACATAAGGACACCATATTGAAATCCTAAGCATGACATCCCTTCGACTATTCTAGTTCGGGTTCACTTTCTGAAATTACTATCGCATTGTTGGAATTAAGACACTATGCATAGCATCGGTGATACACTAGGTAGAGATATTGACAAATTAGAGCCCAAAGATGATATGTTTGCATGTGCTAGAATTTTTGTGGAAGTAGATCTAGAAAAAGGTTCCTCCCAAAGAAATTGTTTTGAACATGGATAAATCGAAGCACACCTAGCCTTTGGACTATGATTAATTACCTTTCAAATGTAATTCATATCATGAATACGATCATTTTGTGAAATATTGCAAAAAAATCATTTGGGTTTCTCAACAAACCTAGGACAAAGAGGAGCAATGTTAAATTATTAAAAAATATATGAATGCAAAGAAGACAACTCCCTTTTCAATTTTTATATCAGCTCCAATAGTCTCGGGCCCATTAGCACCCTTTGGATCAAGGAAGATGAACATTCAACCTCATGAAGTGGAATCCAATCCTCCGCTCACTCTAGATCTTATTAAAAAGTCTCCTAATCATCCAAGGGGAGGAAGAATGTGATGAGAATCTAACATGTATGAAATTCTATCTCAAGAAGAACCAATTCTATTCTCTAAAATAATGGCTACTTCAACACCATCTTAGGTTCCCCTAGCTTTCCTCTTATGCTGAAAAATCAAGGAGCTCTACCCTCCTTTGTCAATGAGGACATTGGGTTGGATTAGTTAGAGAAAAGAGACAATTTTATAGAAAATCCCTAGTTCTCTTTGGGTATCCTAACTCGGAAAAAATTTCATCAACAATTAGAGAAAGAAGACAAGGATGAGGATGAAATGGAGGAAAGGTTTCCCAAGAAGGTAGGTAGGAAGCCAACAAAAGAAAACATGGAAGAGATAGAATATAAAGAGAAAATATTGGGTACTCAAATGACTATAGAGATATCACTAGGAACATGATCAAGAATCAACAAAAATTCTCGAGTATTTCCCTCGTCGCAAGGTGGGAGACAAAAACCCTTGGGTAAATAATAATCATAGTCTCCTAGAACTATAGAGGCTTGGGTATTCAGTTCAAAGTGGAAACTTTAATAGATCTAATAAAATAAAATAAAACTTTTATTGTCCTCCTCCAAGATACTAATCTAAAGGCTATGGAAACAATAAAAACAAGAAAGAATTAGTGGCAAAATTGTGAAGGTTGATTGGTCATATCAAGAGGTGCATATGGGGGTATTTGCATAGTCTGGAATAACCTCCTTCTACATATTCACTTTTCATACCAATCTTGAAATTTCATCAACAAACAGGTAAGTGACTCAATGTTTTCAATGTATACATGCCAATAGTATACAAAGAAAAGGAATATCGTTGGTATTCTCTTTTAGCATTGAAATATTTAGAATACTCGCAAAACAATGTGATAGATAAATATTTCAATGTAATGCTAAGTCAAAAGGAAAAAAGAGGAAGGATTTGTTAGAAAAGTAGGTTTTCTCGTTTAACCGTAGACAATATAGCAATATTGTCACCCAACCATAGGCCGAAGCCACCCCCAAACACCTTAACCTTGACAGAGAATAATTCTGGAAGAAAACCCTAGGCCTAATAGCCAATCATTGTAGCATACCTCTCTTCAGAGATAGCACACAAGGAAAAAATTCCAAACCATAACCAATAGAAAGTCCAAGCCTAAAACTGAAAATACAAGTTGCAGTAGCTGCAGTTGCAACTACTCTCCAGACTTGCGCACTTACTAAATTTCTACAGTGCACACTAGATTTCTGTAGTTGTGAGTTGTATGTGTACAAATGAGCTCTGGCATCCTGTATTTATACTACTCTTTCTTAGCTATCTGGGCCGACTTCTCTTTCTGGAGGCTAAAGACTCAATATTAAATTATTTTCTTTAGCCGACTTGTCTTCTACAGTTATATCCAATGTTTTAGGGTTTCTTATTGCTTCCCCAAATATTCTATTCTTGTCAGGGTTACACGTGGAGGTCAATATCTCCCACAACTACCATAATATCAACAGGAGTATTGTAAGATATCCTTTCAAGGAAAGGATGGAATATATGGTCTCAGATTGGAACCTTGTTGATGTTAAGTTACTGAAAGGGAAATTCACGTGGTCTAACAAGAGGGTCATCCCTGGTCATATAACAGTTCACCTTGATAGATTTCTATTGTAGAGTAATTTTCTTATGAGAAATTATTCCATTTCCTATGGAATCCTTCTATGGGTAGCGTCAGATTATAAGCATATCACCCTTTATATTATGGACTCCCAATACTATGGGCATAATCTTGGTATAGTGTTATTGGTAAAATCATATCCAAGTTCCAACAATGAGAATCGTAATGGTTGAATATAACAAGCAGAGTAGTTCTTATTAAATCAGTCATCTCAACCCTTCCCATATTTTAGTGCTCAACCATGCTTGCTCCAGTTGGAATAATGCAACAAGTTGCATAAGAAATCAGGAAATTTATGTGGCAAGGAGAAAATTCAAACGCAAAAAGGTTTCATCTAGTTAATTGGAATATATACATAGATCCAAAAGATTGCATCGGTTTAGGAATTGAGGATCCTTCCTTAATGAATTTAGTTTTGGGAGCAAAACTCGTTTAGAGGATTTCCTTAGGCAAGTTGGATTCGTGGAAGAAAGTTATAAATAAGAAATACTTTATTGGAGACCACATTCAATGCATTAATAATCCTTTGGAATCCAAAAATGGTTCATCAATATGGAAACTCATCAAAGCAATATCCCCCATAGTAAAATCCAAGATTACTTGGATCTTGCTGAGAAGAGTAACTCATAATGTCTTCTTCCATGTGTGGCATCCTAGCATGGTAGAGGACAATGAAACTTAGCCAAGTTGATGTATTAATCTCTTTCCTAAGGTTTACTTAGGAAAAAGTCACTTAAATGTGTTATATTTTAATATTGACTTATTGACCACTTTTTATAAAGTTAAAAGTGAAAATAATTTAAGTGATGGTCTTTTAATCTAGGCCATCCATCTCATTGTGAGGATGAAGGTTGATCTCATCCCTTAATCATTTGGGAGATAGGGTTTTTTCTTGCTCAGTGGAGAAAAATAAATCAACTTGGTGGTTGGGGTGCATTATTCATTGAGAGAGGGTGAATTTTTGCTAAAGAAATAGATTTGCTTGAGGGATTTTTGGAAGAGATGATTGTAGGAAGGACATAGGAGAAATCAAGCAAGGATTGACTTTCTTCCAAGGCATTTTGCAGAGGTCGTAACTTTCAGATATGGGATTCGCCGTACAGGGTGACGCAGGGTGATGTAGGTCGTCGTACACTTAGTGCAGAGGCTCACACAAGCCTTATTCTTGAGTCATTTTGGTTCAGAGGATTGGGAGAGGTTCATACAGTTGTATTGGAAGTGAAGCATTGGGGTTCCACTTAGTCATTAGTTGGATCGATCCATTTGAAAGAGATCTCTATATTCTTTTTGTAGCATAATAATAAAACCCACAAACTAAAGAACGAGTTTTCCCACATTGGGTTTTTTCCAGGGTTATTTACCCAAAAATATTTGTGTCTCTCATGGTTGTGATTGTTTTTATATTATGAATTTATGATCAAATCTATTTTTCTACTGTGCATTTAAAATTTTGTGAAGAAACCTAGTTGTAGCCAATAAAGAACAATTTCATAAATTTAGGAAATAATTTATGAGTGAAATATTATTGGAAATATTGGTTCATTTTGTTGGGTTTTAGAAATTACAAATGGTATCAGAGTAGGTTTGTTGAAATAAAATCATCAAGGTTCAGATCTACAAAATAGAATTTCATATATGCAAAAGAAAATTTCAGATCTGCAAAATAGAAGGGTGTATTACAACATCGAATCAATAAGGAAGCATAGGGTTTAAACAAAGAATCATTTCAAGCTATGGCCATGAAATTTAGAATGGAAGATAGGCTTCAGGGTGCTCAAAAATTTTCCACCTAGAAGGAAGGGGTTATTATGATCTTGGATGTCAATGATGTCCTTGAACATGTTGATAATAAGGCAACGACTCCTACAGATGGAACTTAATTGGTAGCCTGGAAGAAGGGTGAGGCTAAGGCTAAGAATATACTTCTTTATGTGGTAAAGGATCATATAATCCCTCACCTCATAGGGAAAAATTCTGCTAAGGAGATGTGGGCTACCTTGAATGACCTTTACCAGAGTAAAAGTGAAAACAGGGTGATGGTGCTCCAGGAGAGATTGAGAAGTACCAAGATGGAAAAGGGGGAAGGTGTGGTTCTCTACCTTACTCGGCTTACACAGATCAGGGATGAGCTAGCAGTAGTAGGTGAGAATACTGAGGATTATGAGTTGGTGTGTGTGGCACTTAATGGCTTCTCAAAGTCATGGGATGTGTTTGTGCATGGAGTTGTAGCTCGGGACAAACTCCCTGATTGACAATGTTTATGTGATGATTTTGTGCAGTAGGAGATTTGCCTTGGTTAGAAAAGTGGATCATCTACATCATCTCAGGTTGTGGATGAGGAGGGTTTGCATCTTGCAAGCAAAGCCAAGGGAAATCCTAAGAAGAAAGGCTCTAGGAAGAAGAAAAACATTGAATTCTCCAAAGTCAATTGCTTTCAATGTCACAAGTTTGGACACTTCGTCTCACAGTGTTCGGAGAAGAAGAAGAGTAAGCCACAGATGGAATCCTTTGCATGAGTAAAGGAGTTTGCGAAGAGATTTGAGGAGGATTTATGCCTTATTGCATGTATGTTGAGCTCAGTTGTCACAGATGTTTGGTATGTGGATAGTGGTGCCTCTTATCATATGACTGAGCGCACGGAGTTCTTCAGTGGTTTGTAGGAGGGAGGCATGAACCTCCATATTGAGCTAGGTAATGATGCACATTATAAGGTGTAAGGCATTGGTATAGTGGCGTTTCAAATGGATTTTGGTAAATCCCTCCGCTTTACTAACGTGTTATATGTTCCTAGTCTTATCAAGAACCTCATCTTAGTTTCTACCTTGGAGGACAAAGGGTTTGAGGTGACCTTTCATGGAGGGAAGGTGTACATTATACCAAAGGGGTATATAGACAAGATGGATAAGGTGATTGGGGTTCGCAGTGATAAAGTGTATAGGTTACAATGTGAGTCAACAACGACATTGGTCAACAGTGTTACAAATTGGGGAGAGTTGTGGCACAAACAGATGGCACATCTACACCATCATGTTTTTGGACACTTGAGACAGAGAGACATAGGATTTCCATAGTTTGTAGCAGAGAATCATGACCCATGCAAGTGTTGCGCTATGGGAAAGTATGCACGGAAATCTTTTCCATCTAGTGAGCATAGGTCCAAGGGGATCTTGGATCTAATAAATTCTGAGGTTTGTGGTTGGATGAGTGTATAATCATTTAGTGGCTTTAGCTACTATGTGATCTTTATTGATGACTACTCCAAGAAGACATGGATATACTTCCTGAAGACAAAGGATGATGTCTTTGATAGGTTCAAGGAGTTTAAGGCTCTAGTAAAGAACCAGACTGGGAGGAGGATTCAGGTGTTGATATCAGACAAGAGGGGTGAATATACCTCCAACAAATTTGTTGAGTACTACACAACAGAGGGGATTAATAAAGAGCTCATTGTTTCTTACAATCCTTAGCAGAATGGAGTGGAAAAACATAAAAACATGACCATTTTTGGAGCAATGTGTGAAATGATTCATGATCAAGTATTGTTGATGTTCTTGTGGGTAGAGGCATGCCGCACAACTATATACATTCAAAACAAGAGTCCACATACTATACTGGGGAAGTTGACACCTGAGGAGGTTTTTATAGGTACAAGGCCAAATGTGAGACATTTACGCATATTTGGCGGTGTTTGTTATTGTCATGCCCCTTCAGAGAAGAGAAAAAAGTTGGACCCCATAGGAGAAAAGGGGATATTGATTGGTTATATTGAGGTCTCCAAGGCCTACCACATTTTTCTACCAGCACATAGAAGGATTGTGGTATCCAGGGATGTGCAGTTTGGGGAGGAGAAAACCTTGAGGAGATTCATAGATATGTCATCACAAGGAGAACCAATAGGGACAAGACTCGGGGTGAAGAATGAGAGGTTACAAGTATAGAGTTCAGGATCACAGGGATAGTCACAGGGTACAGGTACAGGTGTTGACAGAGAGACTAGTGGATAGGAGAGTCAGGGGAATGATGAGGAGGATGAGAAGTTTGAGGAGGAGCAAGACTTGAGGAGATTCGTAGATATGTCATCACAAGGAGGACCAGTAGGGACAAGACTCGGGGGTGAAGAATGAGAGGTTACAAGTATAGAGTTCAGTATCACAGGGAAAATTATAGGGTACAGGTACAGGTGTTGACAGAGAGATTAGTGGACAGGAGAGTCAGGGGAATGATGAGGAGGATGAGCAGTGTGAGGCTACTCCACATGATTCATATACTAGGCCATGACTTAAGTGGTACAAGTCCACAGTTAGTGATTCCAGACAGGTCGAGCCTCCTAAGAGGTCCATGAGACAGAGTAGACCACCAAAGATATTCTGCTACAAGGAACTCATGACAAAGCTTACAGATGTTGAGACTTCCACTTATGAGCAGGTTGCACAGGATGGAGTGTGGTAGGAGGCCACGATGGAGGATTATGCCTCCATTATGAAGAACGATGTATGGGAGGTGGTGCCCAGGTCTGAGGGAAAACAGGTGGTTGGTTCCAGATGGATATACAAATTCAAGCATGCAACAGATGGAAGCATGGATAAGTATAAAGTGTGCTTCATGGCCAAGGGGTTTTCACAGAAAGAGGGAGTCGATTATGAGGATATTTTTTCCCTGGTGGCCATGTATTCATCCATTCGAGCGGTGCTTTCATTATCAACGGAGATGGGATGGCACGTTCATCATATGGATGTGAAGACTACCATCCTCAACGGAGTTATTGAGGAAGAAGTCTATATTGAGCAGCGTTAGGGGTTTGAGGTTGGTATAAAAGAGAATCATGTTTGCAGGTTGAGATGAGTCATGTATGGGCTCAAGCAGGCACCTTGGGCATGGTACTCGAGGATAGACAACTACTTGAGAGAGATGGGTTTCTAGTGGAGTGAGGCTGATCCAAACCTATATTTTCTAACAAGTGAGGTTCCTCTCATACTAGTTCTATATATTGATGATCTCTTTCTTACTGGAGATGAGCATCTGATTGCAGAGTGCAAGGGAAACCTTGCAGCTGAGTTTGAGATGAAAGACCTTGGGTTGATGAATTACTTCCTTGGTCTGGAGATTTGGCAGCGGGATGGGAACTTGTTCTTGGGATAGGGGAAGTATACTATGGAGATCTTGTGTAGGTTCATGATGACAGATTGCAGGCCCATGTCAACACCTCCAGTGATGAACTAGAGGAAGATTGACGTGTCTAGTTCAGAGACATTTGACCCCACTATCTATCATCAGTTGATTGGTTCACTCATGTATCTAGTCAACACTAGGTCATATATTAGCTTTGCAGTCAAATACCTAAGTCATTTCATGGTGGACCCTCAGAGAGTGCATTGGATAGCTGTGAAGCATGTGCTTTGGTACTTGAGAGGTACAATGGAGTACTGGTTGTTGTATGAGCGCAATGGTGGAGTGATATTGTCAGGTTTTATAGATGTTGATTGGGCAGGATGTACAGAGGGTAGGAAGAGCACTTCAGGTTTTTGCTTTGGCATTGGATCGAGAATTATTTCCTAGTTTAGAAGGAAGCATAAATCATGGTATTAAGCTATGTTGAGGTAGAATACATGGAAGCATGTGAGGAATTATGGTTGAGGAAGTTGTTCTTTGTATTGTTTGGTGTGGAGTTGGAGGCTACGGTGATACATTTTGATAATCATAGTGGCATCAAGCTCTCTGAGAATCATGTGTTTCATGATCTTAGCAAGAATATAGACATATGTTATCACTTCCTATGATATTGTGTGTAGAATGGGGTCATGAGGCTTCAATACGTTGATAGTGATGATCATATGGCAGACATATTTACCAAGGCACTGAGTAGACAAAAGTTTGAGAAGTTCATATATAAGATGGGGTTGGTGAAGAATCCCTTCCTCGGTAAGAGGGAGCGTTGAGAAGAGTAACTCACAAGGTTTGCTTCCATGTGTCTTTTCCTAGCATGGTAGAAGACAATGAAACTTAACCAAGTTGATGTGTTAATCTCTTTCCTATAGTTTACTTGGGAAAAAGTCATTTAAATGTGTTATATTTTATTGTTGACTTATTGAGCACTTTTTATAAAGTTAAAAGTGAAAATAATTTAAGTGATGGTCTTTTAATCTTGGACATCCATATCATTGTGAGGATAAGGATTGATCTTGGTCCTTAATAATTTTGGAGATAGTGTTTTTTCTTGCTCAATGGATAAAAAGAAATAAACTTGGTGGCTGGAGTGCATTATTCATTGAGAGGGGGAAAATTTATGCTAGAGAAAGAGATTTGCTTCAGGGTTTGCTAGAAGAGAAGATTGTAGGAAGGACAGAGGAGAAATCAAGAAAGGATCGACTTGCTTCCAAGGCATTTTGCAGAGGCTATAACTTTCATATCTAAGATTTATCGTCCAGGGTGATACAGGCCACCGTACACTTAGCACAAAGACTCACGCAAGCTTCATTCTTGAGTCATTTTAGTTCAGAGGATTGGGAGAGGGTCGTATAGGTGTATTGGAAGTGAAACGCTAAGATTTCACTCAGTCATTAGCTAGATCGTTCCATTTGTAAGAGATATCTATATTCTTTCTTCTGCATAATAATAAAATCCACAAACTAAAGAACGAGTTTTCCCACATTGGGTTTTTTCCAGGTTTATTTACCCAAAAATATTTGTATCTCTCATGGTTGTGATTGTTGTTGTATTCTTCATTGATGATCAGATTTATTTTTCTGCTATGCATTTAAAATTTTGTGAAGAAACCTAGTTGTAGCCACTAAAGACCAATTTCAGAAATTTAGGAAATAATTTCTGAGTGAAATATTGTTGGAAATATTGGTTCATTTTGTTGGGTTTTAGAAATTTCACAGATCCTAGGTAATCGAAAATCTACAGAGATGGTATTATGGGAAATTAGTCATTAGATCATAATCACAATCTTTTTCCTTTAAAAATTTGGATGGATGATCAAAATCTAAGTACACCATTTGATATCTCATCATGGTAAGAGATATTGTGGCACTAGATGGGTTGGCACATTGGTTCTCCTCCTTCGCATCTCCTTTCAAAAGTCTCTTCTCATTTTTAATCTATAAAATGCTATGCACCATGGCATATGTGAATCTTTATGTAGATTTTGGGGTTCAAACTATAATGTGAAAAGTGGCTACTTACATCAACTCCAAGATCTATCCCTTCCCCAACACTCAACAATATGGAACAAGGTATGGCACACTAATGGTCTTCCCAAAATATGTATTTTTTGTTGGATAATGGTACACAGGTAAATCTTGATAGTTGAAAATCTATAAAACAAAAGGTGGATTCAAGGTCCTTCAAAATGTTCCCTTTGTCACTCTAATGAGGAAACGATCCATCATATTTTATTTAATTGAGATTTCTCTAATCATGTCTAGAAATTTTATTTCGATGAAAGATGCCATAGAATGAGAAAACCAGACTCTTGGAAAACAATGTTTTCTATTTGGAGTAAAAATTATCGGGGGGGG
>ML792134.1:34550-75569 GCA_009831015.1 Picea engelmannii | reverse complement strand
GCCAAAGTTCCTATGTTGGGAAATTTGGTTGGCCCATAATAGATCCATTTTCAATCAAGATTTGGACAATCCCAACATAATATATGCAAAGGCTAAAGGATTATTACAAGAGTATCTCAATTCTAAGAGCAAGAAAATACCAAAGAGTCAATGTTTGGAAGGGGATGAAAAATATTGGATCTGACAGTTCCACCCTTCATCAAATAATTTTATTCTATACATTGGTAATCCCAATTCCATCTCATCGTGGAAGCTTCTTCTAAGTAATTAAGAATTATAGCAATGGAAATCATCTTGTGATTCCTATATGTTATTTTTTGATGGAGCATCTAAAGACAACCCAAGGATGGTAGGTGCAAAGGGGATTGTAGTTGATCCTAGAGGAAAAAATAAAATAGCTTATGCCTAGGGTCTAGGGAATTCCACTAACAACCAAGGGAATACATGTAACCTACTTCAAGGTTTGTGCATTTTTATTGATTTTAGAATGCATTTTTTAATCGTAGTAGGAGACCCAAGAACAATCATCAAATTGATGGATTTGAAACCTATTCCAACTTATAATAGAATAGCATATATCCTTTGTCACTCTCAAAAGGAGGTGTGTTTGTTTCATAAGATTTCATTTTATTAGATATCGAGGGAGCTAACTACAGATTCACTCGCTAATGAGGCCTCCAATTTAAAAATGGTGGTGCCAAAGATCAATGAAATTTCAAGTTATCAATACATTTCTTTAACCATAGAATCATTCATTGAAGGGCATGTACCACTATTTGAATTCAACATATGTCATGCCTCACATGTCCTCAATCACATAGTGAGGTGATTAGTTTAATTAGACTAGTGCACCGCCTTCACATGCTTGAATTCATGGAGAGGTAGGCTATTGAATCATCAATTGGAAGATATATTGGCCAAGGTGGGATAATGGAGCATCATAAAGGAAAACAAAGCAGGGGATATGGGAGATTGGGTTAGCCATCTATTAACCATATGGTAAGAGACATATCCATTATATGTTTTGTCTTATGTAATTATGGTTTGGTGGTTATAGTTTCTAGGGAAGCCCTATGCTTGTTGCAACTATGGTTCATAGACTCCTTCTGTGCATTGAGTTTTCTAGAAATTATTTTCTCTTTGCCTGAATTTGGTTTTAGTCGCTCTGATATTCTTGGCCTCAGTCATAGTGAGTATTTTTTCTATGGTAGTGTGGAATCATTCTTTTGTGGATTCATACATTTAGTTCTATCGATTTTAGGCCATGTTGGTTTTTTATCCCTATGGAACTGTGAAATTTGTGAAAGCTTGGTGGCATTCTTTGTTAATATTTTTGGTGTAAATATGGAATATATTCTTGTATATTTGTTTTGGTCAAACATTTAAAAAGTTTACTATAATTATATTGTACAATTCCTCTCAACAGAAATTATTATATTATTGGTATTTTACTTATAATTGTAAAAATCTCAATTATGGCTAGTCGACCCTGTCTTTATGGGTTAGTTAGGTCAAGAGTCATGTCTCTTCAAGAGACATTGTTGTGTATAAATAAAGGATAGGTTCCTCTCATTTGTACACACACACACTTCTCTTGTGCATCTCGGAACACATAAGGAGGTCTAGCACACAAGTCTTGGAGATTGGTTCTTTTGGTGTTTTTAGTCTTGGTATTTCTTGGAGAGCTATAGCACATCATTGTACTAGTTGAAGGAATCTATATTGATGATTTTATTTGATGGGTTTTCTCCCCCACGAGGGTTTTTCCAAGATAATATTTTTGTTCTATTGTATATGTGATGGTCTATCTTTCAGTGATTCTATTGCAGTTGTTATTGGATTAAATAATTGTAACTATGTAACTAGAATTTTTTAAAATTCCAACATGGAATTAGAGCAGACCTCAATAGAAGCTAGTTGCAGATCTAGAATCCTAAAAGGAATTCATTTTCAGTCTAGAGACAATTGTCAGACAAACCAATACCATCAGGAGGTTCGCCCTAGCCTAGCGCACTTTTTCAATGCACCAGTTTTTTAGTTTGTCGTTGTTGCAGTTAAGGTTTCACCCAAACCCTAAGGTTGATGTTTTTCCAATTTCTAGGGGAATTTTTACAAAGAAATACCACCAAGCAGCTCGCCTTAGTAGATCGCACCTACTGGTAAGTTCAGTCTTTCAATTTTGGTCATATTTTTATGTGGTCCCAGGCAAAATGACTACCGAAACAAAGATCGATGAGAAGCTAGATGGACTTGATAACTTCAGGGCCTGGAGGTACAGAGTAACCCTCCTTATTGAAGAACATGAACTAGATAAGTTCGTTATAGAAGAGGTTCAAGAACCTCAAGGAGATGAAGCTAAGGCAAATATAAGAAGAACATGGTGAGAGCAAAAAGGATTATTGTAGACTCCATTAAGGACCACCTTATCCATCACGTATCATCATTATCTTCTCCAAAGAAAATGATGGAAGGAACCTTAACTCGTATGTTTGAAGGAAGCAACATAAACCAAAGAATGACTCTGAAATCTTAGTTGAAGAATACGAAAATGAAGAACTCAGAAACCATTCACTCCTACTTCTCAAGGGTGAATCAAATCAAGGAGTAGGTAGCATCCATTAGTGACTCAGTAGAAGGAGAAGAGATGGTGATGACTTCTTTGGATGGCCTCACAAGGTCATGGAATGCATTCATCTAAGGAATTTTCTCAAGGAAGAATCTTCCCAAGTTTAGTAGACTTTGGGAAGATTGTAACCATGAAGAAGTTGGGACAGTTGCAAGAGAAGAAAAGATGGCAGATGAAAATCAAGCCCTAGTGACCCACACCAGGAAAGGAAAGACAAGAAGGAACATCCTTTACCTAAGAAGTTTAAGAAGGGTCAAAGAGACAACTCAAAGATCAGATGTTATTGTTGTTAGGAATTGGGACACTTTGCTAGGGATTGCCCCCTCATTATGGAAATTAAGAAAAAGAAAGGAAGTAAGAGGCATCAAGCTTACACAGTTGAAGATGATGAGCATACCAAGAAGGTTGCAAAGAAAGATGAATCAAGTGATGAGGATTATGTTCTTATCTCATCCCTCACGGGTACTGTTACTCATGGAAGCGACACTTGGTTGATAGACAGTGGTGCTTCCAAACATGTGACAAGTTATGAAGACTCCTTATCTAACCTTATTCATAAAGATTCACCTCACAAGGTGAAATTGGGTGATGACGATCAATATCGAATCAAAGATTTTGGAGAAGCTTCATACAAGTTAAACTTAGGCAAGCCAATGAAGATGAAGGAAGTTCTCTATTTTCTAGGTTTAAAGAATAATCTTCTCTCAATTTCATTATTGGAGAAGAAAGGATTTAGAGTAGAATTTATTGATGGTCAAGTTCTTGTGTGGCCTAGAAGGAAGACCCTTGATGATGCAATAGTGATTGGAGTTGAAGAAGGAGGACTCCATGAATTAAAAGGGCATTCAGACTCCGCAATGGTTCATGATATTGTGAATCCCAGTGAACTATGGCATAGAATATTTTCTCACCTACACTACAAAGCTCTTTCGGGTGTGAGCAAAATGGTGACAGATCTTCCATAAATCCAAGCAGAACCAGATGGTGTGTGTAAAGGATGTGCACAAGGAAAGAACATGATACACTCCTTTCCTAATATCCATAGCATAGCCAAAGGAGTTTTAGACATCATGCATTTAGACGTGTGTGGATCGATGTCAGCAGCTTCACTAAGTGGGTATGAATATTAGGTATCTTTCATTGATGATTAATCACATAAAACTTGGATTTATTTGTTAAAAGAAAAAAATGATTTTTTTGGCAGATTCAAAGAGCTCAAGGCTCTAGTAGAAAACTTGACATAGAGAAATATAAAGACCTTGCGATCAGAGAATGGAGGTGAATTCACCTCAGAAGAATTCAAGGAGTGTTGCAAGGAAGTTGGGATTAAGAGGGAGCTTTCTACTCCCTATAACCCTCAACATAATGGAATAGATGAAAGGAAGAATCAGACGATCATGGAAGCAATAAATTCCATGATCCATGATCAAGATCTTCATATGAATCTATGGGCAAAAGCAGTGAAGATGACAGTGCACGTGTAGAATAGTATTCCCCACAAGGTGCTTGAAAACAAGACACTCGAGGAGATGTTTTTAGGAGATAATTCAAAAGTCGACCATTTCAGAATATCTGGCTTCCCTATATTTTTTCAAATCCACAAGGAAAAGAGGACAAAGTTGGACCCTTCCTGACAGAAGGGCATATTTGTTGGTTATAGAAAGTGGAGATCAGTCGAGATGTAACATTCAATGAGAATGCATCTTTTAGTAAATCCAAACAGATCTGTGCAGAAGAGGTACATGAAGAAGAGAATGAAGTTCCTAAAGTTCCAATGGAAGTTATTCCAGAGGATTATGACATGGTAGAACCTCAGAAACTAGTTGAGATACCTTCTTTCAAGAGAAGACCAGCTTGGGCACAAGAGATTATCAGAGATGTAGAAAGAATTGGTGACCCAGAGAAATCTTTCAGGGAAAGTAAGAAGTTGAATCCATATTCCAACTACGTGGAATTTTTGTGTGACATAATGGATGTAGAACCTTCCAGTTATGAAGAGATTGCAGAAAATCAAGTATGGAAAGATGCCATGGAAAAGGAATACTAGTCCATTATGCAGAATGATGTTTGGGATGTTGTTCCCAAAACAAAGTAAAAATCAATGGTGAGTTTGAAATGGATATACAAGACGAAACATGCAGCTGATGGCAGTATTGAAAAATATAAGGCAAGATTTGTGGCCTTAGTTTTCTCTCAGAAGGAATGGATTGACTATGAAGAGACTTTTGCACCTACAGCAATATATACCTCGATCGGGACTATACTTTAATTATCCACTATGATGAAATGGAAGGTGCACCATATGGATGCAAAGACAACCTTCTTGAATGGTGAAATAAAAGAGGAAGTTTATGTGGAGCAACCACTTGGATTCGAGACACGTGATAGGAAGACTCGGGTGTGTAGATTAAAGAATGATTTATATGGATTGAAGAAAGAACCCAGAGCATGGTATGGTAGGATTGACAATTTTCTGATGAGCTTGGGTTTTACCAAGAGAAGTGCAAATCCTAACCTTTACTTTAAGTTTAAGGATGGTGAACTGGTGATTCTATTATTGAATGTAGATGACATGTTTTTAACAGGTGCAGAAAAACTCATCACTAAGTGTAAAAGAAAATTGGTTGAAGAATTCGAGATGAAATATTTAGGAATATGCACTACTTAAGACTAGAAGTTTGGCAGAGATCAAATGGAATTTTACTAAATCAAGGAAAGTATGTGGTGGAAATATTGAAGAGGTTTGAGATGTTGGACTGTAAGGCCATGGCTACCTCGATGGTATCAAATCTAAAGTTGTTGCAGGATACAACTTCAGAGATTGTGGATTCTACCTTTTACAGGTAACTAGTGGGCTCGTTGATGTATTTGACGAACACAAGACCGGATATATGTTTTAAATGTGAACACCCTGAGTCAACATTTGGAGCAGCCTAGATAGGTTCATTTAATTGCATCAAAACATGTGTTGAGGTACCTTAAGGGTACTCTAGATCATGGTCTCTGGTATAGATCTGACCATGAGTTTGGATTGTATGGATACTCAAATTCAGATTCGTCCGATAGTATTCTTGACCGGAAGAGCACTTCAAGATATTGTTTCAGTCTTGGCTCCAATATGGTCTTGTGGAGCAACAGGAAGTAGTCATGTGTGGCACTCAGTATGGTTGAAGCTAGGTATGTGGAAGCATGTGCAGCGAGCAGAGAAGTAGTGTGGCTTCAGAAGTTGTTGTATGGGTTATTTGGTCTCAGATTGGAGGAGACATGCATTTTTTGTGACAACCAGAATTGTATAAAGTTTTCAGAGAAATCGATGTTCCATGACAGGTCGAAGCATATTGAGATTAGATACTACTACCTCAGGGATATGGTACAGAGGGGAGCAGTGACGATCCAGTTCATGACTATCGAGGATCATATTGCGAATGTGTTCACCAAGCCGTTGTCGAGGACGAAGTTCAAGCACTTCAAGGAAAATCTTGGTGTGGTCCCTCTTTAGAGGGAGTGACAGGTGGAACTCATCCAGCATGAAAAAGGGTTGGCACTAATTATGGTGGGTCTCATCCAGCATGAAAAAAGGATTGGCACTAATAACAAACGGAAAATATCATCTAGCATGAAAAAAGGGTTGGCACTGAGAACAAATGGACAATCTCATTCAGCATGAAAAAGGATTGGCACTGAGTCTGGTGGATCTCATCCAACATAAAAAAGGGTTGGCACCGAGACATGAGTGCAGATGATCAGGTATTGATGCATCGTGGGGAGTGGATGTCGTGGTGAAATGTTGTATATATTGAGAGCTACCCACAGACCTTGGATGCATGGAGTGAAGTCATGTTGCACTATGGATATCCGAGGATGTGAGCTCTTATGGTATCAAACTTGGATTCTGTGTTTAGAAATAATAAATTTCTAGTTAAGAGGGAGTGTTAATATTTTTGGTGTGACTACGGAAGATATTCTTGTATATTTGTTTTGGTAAAACATTTAAAAATGTTATTGTAATTATATTGTATATGTCGGCTCAACATGAATTATTATATTATTGGTATTTTACTTATAATTGTAGAAATCCCCATTGTAGCTAGTCGGCCCTGTCTTTTGGGTTAGTTAGGTCAAGAGTCATGTCTCTTCAAGAGACATTGTTCTGTATAAATAGAGGATAGGTTCCTCTCATTTGTACATTCACACACACACACACACACACACACACACACACACACACTTCTCTTGTGAATCTTGGAGCGCATAAGGAGGTCTAGTGCACAAGTCTTCGAGACTAGTTCTTCTGGTGTTTTTGGTCTTGGTATTTCTTGGAGAGCTATAAAACATCATTGTACTGGTTGAAGGAACCTATATTGAGGATTTTGGTTGTTAGGTTTTCTCCCCCATGAGGGTTTTCCTAGGATAATGTTTGTGTTCTATTGTATCTGTGATTGTCTATCTTTCAGTGATTCTATTACAAATGCTATTGAATTAAATAATTGTAACTATGTAACTAGAATTTTTTAAAATTTCGACATTCTTTAGGATTTGTGCGGATGCTAATTGGTTTCAAGTGTTCTCTGGGTGAATTTGGCTTTATATTGGCACCTTTATCTATGTTGTGTCTCTATGGATTGCATGGAACCACAATAAATTCAAAGAGTTCTTCGAAACCATAAAGAATATATCCAATGAAACAAGACCTCTCTCTTCTTAGTAACCACAAAGGTTCATGAAAATGAGCACCAAGCCATCTCCGAATTTTCCTCAATTTTGGGTACACTTGTGTAGTAGAAACAACAAATTGCAGCTCTGGAGGATGAATGTAGTATGTTAGAAAATATGGTTCTTAACTTGAGAAAAATAACTCAATCAGGGGCCTCCAATCAAAAGATTTCAATCAACTCGATTGAAGGATATTTGAAGGAAAAAGACATTGTTCATTTGCTAATAGAGGATATGATGCTTGGAAAACAAGACTTTGTCCCCTCTAATGTTGGTATGGAAGACGATATCAACCACCATGTTTTTCACCAAGTTCAATGTTTTTCAAAGTTATTAGGATATTAGGTGTTTACTTTAGAATATATAGCTCTAAGAAATTCTGGGATATTTTGTCTTAAGACATATGTAAGCTCTGTTTTTTTATAGGGAGATGTCAATTTTGTTTTAAAACTATAGAAAATAGTAGTATGTAATTCCATTATTTAGCATGGCTACAACTTTATATGATACAAATTTCCTAGTTTCATTTTTTTTAAAGCATGAACAAGGAAGTAAAGAATGTTAAATTTTTCATTAACTTAATAGAATGGAAAAGTAAAAAACACTTGATGAATAAGATTGATGAAGGAAAATGGACTCCAATGCACCTCCTTGGAATGAGTCCTTCGCTTTCTTGATGTGCTCCAACTCCAACCCTAGTTAACAAAGAATGCAAAGAGACTAGAATGGGAAATCATGTGAAAGGGTTATCAATATTCTAGTGGTATTCCAGTAGCATAACCTTAGATGGATTGTTTTGTATAAGTGACCGCAAGGGATTTATATATAGTAGCATGTTGCACAACCCTCTTGACATGGTTTTCCTTATAGTGGTTAAATATGTTGATATTATGGTAGCTGTAGGAGGTATTTACCTCCACATGTAAACCTGACAAGGATAGAATACTCCGAGAAACAAGAATAAACCCTAATGAGCTGGCTAATAACACTAGAAGACTTGTCGACTCAAGAAGATAATTTATATTAGGTTATTAGCCTCCAAGAGAAGAAGTCAACCAAAAATAATAATATATAATGAACAGACAGATACCCAGAATAAGAAGTCGGCCCAGGCAGTTATCCAGAATTAATATAAATACAGGAGGCCAGTTCTCATTCTAGCAGGCAGTCTCAGAATTGCAGAGCAGCACTTGTGCGCATTGCAGTTGACCAGTTTCTGTGCAAGTTTGGAGGACACTTGTCATTGCAACTGTTGCAACTAGCAGTTATTCTTGGACTATCTCTTGGTTAGGGTTTGGACTATCTAATCATCTCTTGTTGATGTGCTATCCTTGGGGAAATGTGCGCTACCCTTTGTTTGGCTATGTATCCTAGGGTTTGCTTCCGGAGTGATTCTCTGTCAAGGTTAAGGTGCTCAAAGGGTGGCTTCGGCCTATGGTTGGGTGACAATAGTGATATTTTAAATGGTAAAACGAGCACATCCACTTATATTCTAACAGGTTATGGGCCCACACCTCCTTCATTCAGTCTAACCGCTGGAAGGAACATAGCCGTGAGGATATTAAGCTTGTTGAAGAACTGTCGCTAGGGTTTCTAGCAGGAGTAGTCACCAAAGCACTGCCGCTAGTGTTACTAGCAGGTGCAGTTGCAGAAACCCTAATCCTCTCGTTGAGGCACCTTAAGTGAATGGATTGACCTAATCTCTGGATAGATTAGTACGCCCTAGCCTAGTGCATCTCCTGGTACTCTCAGCAAGCCAAGATGTCAAGTTTGAGCTTGTGGACAAATCTAGGGTTTGACCAAGTCAAAGCAGCCATGACTTATTCTATGAAGTCAGAGAACAAGTTAGATGGAGCCTCTAACTTCATAGCGTGGAAGACAAGGATTGATATCATCCTTGCCAAGAATAAAGTGTTGGATATTGTGAAAGGAAAGATCGTGAAACCAGAGTTTGAAGAAGGGAAAGAGAAGCAACCACAGAACGTTGTAGCTATGGAGAAGTTCAAAGACTTTGAAATGAATGCCATGAGTATCATAGTGGATTCTATCAAAGACCACTTGATATCCTACATCTCCCATATTGACTCATCGAAGAAGATGTACGATGCCCTAACAAACCTCTTCTCAGTTAGAAACATTGGACAAGTAATGAATCTGAAGAACGAGCTCCTTGACATGAAGATGAATGATGATAACAGCATAACATCATACTTTGTGAGAATCTCTCAGTTAATAGATCAACTACAAGCTATTGAAGAAATCATTTCAGAGAAGTAATTGGTAAACATAGCACTCAATGGTCTTCCCAAGACGTGGGATGCATTTGTCGCAAGCATGAACACAAGGAAGGAGTATCCGACATTTGAAGAACTTTGGACTTCTTGTGCTCAAGAAGAATCAAGGATCAGTGCAAAAGAGAAACCCCAAAAGAAGTACGATGATCAAGCCTTCACAACATGATTCAATAATTTTAGGAACAAAGGAAGTTTGGTTCAAGGAGGAAGCCAAATCAAGAGAAAGACATTTCAGAAGTACAATGCTTCAACTGTCAAAAGTATGGCCACTACAAGAATCATTGTCTCAAGCTAAAGAAAAGGAAGGATAAACATGAAGCATCAGTTGCTGAAGAAAAGGAACCTACAAAGAAGACTAAGAAAGATGAATGAGACTTCTTCTTCTGAAGGTAACAATACTCTTCTTATTTCTTATACATATCTTGTTTGCATCGTCTCTGTACATATATTGTATATCTATCTCTTGGAAGATAATGTGTTCCAAGAAGAACTATACCGATGGAAGAACAACAAGATAAGGATTGATATCATTAGATAATACATGAAAGAATGAAAGACATCAAACAAATCATGTGGAATCTATTGCAAGATCAGATGAATCATTCATGAATAGACTTAGAAGAAGCCAAGACAAAATGAAGTCAACAATCAAGAGGAAATTGGAGAAAGACTTATGACGTTTTGTAGAAGACAACAAGACAGAAGCGTGGACTCTGTTAGACATAGAGAGCCAATTATATATCACAGAAGACAATAAGGATGTATACAAAAGCGTGGAATCTATTAGATGGAGGGATTCAATTATATGCACTCATACATGAAGCAAGGATTAGGAGGGAGCTAATCCTATGATCCATTGAAGATGATGAAGTATATATCCATGGTAGTAACCATGAAAGACAGTACGTGCTCAGTTCAACCTAAGAAGAATTTTTCCTCGAAGAGAAGCCTTAAAGTATCCTTGGTTGTCCATCCAGATCCATGATCCTATGATAAAAGAAAGAAGTGGAATCTTTAGAGCATGCAATCTATAAGAAAATCCATGGACCCAAAATCTAAAGAAAAACATGAGGAAGAACATGAAGATTCCAAGAAAGAAGAGAAGCCTGAACAACCAGTCATTGTATCAAGAATCACAATATTACCAGCGTAATATGAAAGCAATCAAACAGAACTGAAAGTTGTGATGAAGAAAAGTGTACGGAAGACTTATAAATCAAAGCATTGCAAGATTCAGAACTAGAGGTTCTCCTAGACAGAGGGAGAAGGCTATGATGATTGCTCATTCTGGTAAACTAGACATACCTCTACATGAGTCATTATATCATCCATCGGTTGGAGTGCTACATCAAGATGAATGAAAACACTGTTCTCCAGAGAAATTGAACAAAGAGCATATGAAGAGCAACCTAGAGACTTTGAGGCATACCAGAAAGAGACTCTTGTATACAGATGGAAGAAGATAACTTGGTGAAGAACCTCCAATGCACAGCAGAAGAGTGGTGAAGATTCTCTGTAACAGATATATTGTATCAAGATGATTACTTAGTAGATCAGATCTCATGATGACAGAAGAAGTGACACATGGATATGTTCCAGTGTTCCAACAATGATATACTTTATTGATCAGAGCTACATGAAGCCTTCAAAGAAGACCAACACTCTAGAACGAAGTACACTTGAAATCAAGCATTACATTATCCGTGATGAAGTTCAGAAAGGAGAAAGAGTTTCTCCATTACATATTTCCACAGATGAGAAGATAAACAAACATCTTGGTAAAGCTTCTATCCAAGATGAGAGAGTTTGCATACTCAAGATGGAGCTCGTGGAGACGACTTCCCTATTGAGAAAGGAAGAGATGACTCCCAGGTTGGGAGGGAGCACTGATATGTATTGATTTATGGACAGTCATTTTTTAGTTCGAAAAATGGTCCAGGATGAACAGTTTCCTTTCCAGTTAGGAAAGTGGATTGAGATTTCTGATGGACAAAGATTTCCCATTGTGGTTAACATGGGAAATGGTCCAGATTGTTGATGTATCATAGACAGTGACTTCCCATTGTGGTTAACATGGGGAGTGGTCTAGGGCAGTCTCTCTTCTTGAGGGTTACTCAAGAAGACTGGACCACCTCGCCGGACAACGATTTCTCATTGTGGTTAACATGAGGAATGGTCTGTTTTGGAGGTTGATACAGGACATTTTTTTCCTCTTGTGGTTAATAGAGGAAATGGTCCGAACAGTCATTCCTTAGGGTTTATACATTCTCTCCAGGGTGCACTTTGATTAGTGTAGGAGGAATGGTCCAGTCTCAGCAATCAGGGATATGCATTCCTTAGGGTTTATACATTCTCTCCAGGGTGCACTTTGATTAGTGTAGGAGGAATGGCCCAGGGTGGGGAATGGTCCAGGCTCAGCAATCAGGGATAGGCATTCCTTGGGGTTTATACATTCTCTCGAGGGTGAACTTTGATTAGTGTAGGAAGAATGGCCTAGGGTGGGGAATGGTCCAGGCTCAAAAATCAGGATGGTTATTCTTCCTTGCTTGAGAAGAATAGTCCAGACAGCTCATCATTGATGTTTTACCTTTTGAGGGAAGATATTCTTTCAGATCTCACAAATGTGAGTGAAATATTGGCCCAGATGATTCAGTTTATATCATAACATTGTTTCTATGCAGGTTGATATCAGATGATTGTTATGAAGACTATATGACAGGAGATGTATACTACTATGGTGGATGTGTTCCGCTATTCGTGACTATACGTTATTGATCAAGTACTTGTTTTCTACTTGGTGTGGTAGTGTACCACTAGATTGTAGCTATGTACTATTATGGATAGACACAGGTGTGTTCTATTTTGTTTCGATTGCCTTGAAGACTATCAACAATATTGGAAATGATTATCAGTTAGATGGATAATCAAAGGACAGAGATTTCCCAGACGAAAAATGGTTCAGAGCATTTACTCTTCTAGATTAGAAGAATGGCTATTGTATCACTCTGTGGAGTGAGCATCATGTCTGATTACTCAGATAGAGTATGGTTTCGAGAGATGATGCAGTTGATGACACTGATGTTGATGATGGTGCTCACGATCTAGTCATGATGTGGATGCTACCGGGTGAATGGTATGTTTTTTTTCTCAAGACCATTACCTGTAATACCTCCCTATCTAGGAGGGAGTGTTGATATTATGGTAGTTGCGGGAGGTATTTACCTCCACGTGTAAACCTGATGAGAATAGAATACTCCGGGAAGCAAGAAGAAACCCTAATGAGTTGGCTAATAACCCTAGAAGACTTGTCGGCTCAAGAAGATCATTTATATTAGGTTATTAGCCTCCAAGAGAAGAAGTCGACCATAAATAATAATATATAATGAATAGACAGATACCCAGAATGAGAAGTCGACCCAACTAGTTAGCCAAAATTAATATAAATACAGGAGGTCAGTTCTCATTCTGGCAGGTAGTCTCAGAATTGCAGAGCAACACTTGTGCGCACTGCAGTTGCCTAGTTTCTGCGTAGGTTTGGAGGACAACTGTCATTGCAGCTAGTAGTTACGCTTGGACTATCTCTTGGCTAGGGTTTGGAGTATCTGATCAGCTCTTGTTGATGCGTTATCATTGGGGAAATGTGCGCTACCATTTGTTTGTCTATTTAGCCTAGGGTTTGCTTTCAGAGTGCTTCTTTGTCAAGTTTAAGGTGCTCGGAGGGTGGCTTCGGCCTATGGTTGGGTGACAATAGTGATATTGTCAATGGTAAAACGAGCACAACCACTTATATTCTAACAAAAGACAACTAGATCAAAGGTTAAAAATATTCAAGGAAGGAATTATTTTTGGAATGTTTAATTGAATTAGGGTTTGGCATGGTCCACACTTAACTAACATTCCACCACGACAACTCGGGTGCATTGATGGGGCTGGAAAACAATTAAAAATAACGAATTTTAGGGGAAGTTCATTTTTTATCTTTTATTTGAACTGACCACATGCACTTCATTAGACATTATCTACGCTAGACAACTTTGGTCAACTTTTGGGGTTGAATTGGTTGATTCCAAAAAGTTTGAGGCCATATAATGATGGAATGGAGCGGACGATGAAGGTTATGCATGCCAACGTGATGTATTCAAGTATAATTGTTGAGAATGGCGCAAGTGAGCAATTTTAAGGTGACACACACACACACATATAATTCATCTCCTCGATGAACAAAATGAGAGGTGCCCATTTATAATGGATCATGTGATATGGAAGTGCTCAATAGATGGATTATTGACATGAACACATGGTTTTACTATAATATGATTCATCGAGATGGGAAGATTCCACCTTCCAAGTTGAAGCTTGCAAGGCTTGTGAATCTATTAGTTGTAGAACTTGTGGAAAATCAAAATCCAGTCACCACTTGGACTAGGCTTGTGGAAGCCCTTAATCTCACCTTCTATCCTTTTAGCTACAAATAGGATATGTACATCAAGTGGCTTCACCTACAACAAGGATTCAACATGCATGTGAAATAATACATTCACCAGTTCAATTCGTTGTGAATTATTCTCGACATCATTGATCTAGTTGATAAACTTGTCCTCAAATTTAAAAGTAAATGGTAGGAGAATTTTTATCAAGAGATGAAGTACACAGACATCACCACACTTAATGTTGCATGCAATCAAGCACAAGTGGTTGAAGACAATTTTTTATTTTGGTGTAGAATTCAATAGCATTCCTCCTCCAATTCTTCTGGATCTACACCTTCAAAGCTTGCACTTCCTGCTACTATTGGCTCATCATATTTTTTGCAATCTTATTTGTATTCATCTTCCTCCTCTTCTTATTTTACTAGGATTTTTCAGTATTTGAAAGAAACAAGAACATGATAAATCAAAATGTTTCAAATTGAAGAAGAAAATTTTGATTCTATAGTTTCCTAATGAGGAAGATGATAATTCTCCCATCAAGGTCTCTACTAAAGAGACAACTTATGAAGAATTAAGGGGACTCAATAAATTCACCTTGCTATAGCAATCCACTCCTCTGAAATCCCGAGATATTTTGTTTATCATGCAAACACATATCTCACATGATTTATCCACTACTTGTATATTCGACAATGGCTCATAAGAGACTTTATTGCCAAATCCATCTTCAATAAACTGCACTTTCTAGTGGACCCTCATCCTTATGCACTTTGATGGAAATATCAAGGCTCATCTTCCTAGATCATGCACACATACACTATCTTGTTTTATTTTGGTCCCAAATTTGTGAACAAAGTCACTTGTGATGTGACTGATATGGATTGGCATAGTCTTTTCCTTGGGCAACCTTATTAATATGACCAGAAGGCCTAATATGATGCATTAAACAACATCGACATATTATTGCATAAAGATAACACAAAGTATATTATTTGTAATACACTTGAACTACCACAACAAGTTGATCCTAAAGTTTAAATCATCCTTTAAATTTTATCCGACAACCCTATCCACAAAATCATTCTATTCTAGATTTGTAGTTCGAGGTTCATTTAATAGTTTTAAAGGATTCTTGTAAACCTCCTCCAAAATTTTCTTTTTTATATCATCGACCTTTGTTTCCTTCAGACATCACCTCGGGAGGGCATTCTACAAACTTAATATTTTCTCACATATTATAGTAGAAGTTCAAATTTGGTAGCCTATTTTCATTGGTTCACCATTGAGTTCGATGTCGTTCATCACCTGAAGCTTTCCTTCATTTTCTCAATGCTTTATGTCATGATTTTTTGAATTGATTGAGCATCCATGATCTTTTCAACACCTATCATGAATCAACATTGGAGACAGAGACCTTCACTAGTCATCCTACAAATATTGTTCCATTTTTCCAGCTTCTGCTTATCGTAGATGTAACAACTTTTTCCCTATCTCATAAAAGCATTAGAGCCCAAATCTTTTGTTTTTGGTATGAATGATATGAATTCTTAGTTATTATCATATGAGAGGGGATATTGGCATATGATAGGGATATTTCTCACTATTATTTGTATTTTGTGCACATTATTATGTTTTGTTGTGCCAATGTCACTTGTTTTTCTATTCGCGTGACTAATTGTGATTGTGTCTCTAACTAGATCTATTATTACCTTTGGTTATTTTTTTAAGGATCTTGTTCAACCTCTTTCTATGTTGTTGAGTTATTTTTGTTGATGTAAAGCTATATAAGCTTGGGTTTTCTAACTGTAAATTCAAGTAAAGGTTTGTATTCACACAATTGTCTATAACTCTACTAGTAAGTGGGATTCCCCACATCAATTACTACCTTGCAATGATTTTATGATATTGTAGGAGTTCTAATTCAATTTTGTTTAAGAAACCCTTAAGGTGAAAGAAAGAAATAGTTTCACCTAAATTATCCAATTTCAAATCCTTAAGTCTAGTTTGGTATCCCAATGCAACTATTAATGAAACTTGAGAAACCATGAAATGGTTGAATTTGGTGTCCAATATCTAACCATGAATTTGTTTAATTAATGGTTATGAAGAATAATCCTTCGGTACAATTCACGGAGCTGAAATATATTAGTGTTCAAGTTATATATCCCATTAGGTTTACCACTTCCTAGCTTTGACAATTTTGTTATATTGCAATGCTTCTATGACATTGTAGTAGTGCTCATTTCCATTAATGGTTCGAAAATTTATACTTCATGTTGATTTTTATCCTATATAATACTTTTGGTAGTTTCTATTGAATTTATACCTATAACTTTTTGGAGGTGCAATACATTACTGGTTGTAGAGTTCTTAATTACCTTCTTAAGCCATAGTTTGTAATCATATTTCCTTATGTGTTGCTTGCTTTCTATAGTGAATTAAAAGGTGTATTTCCCAAGAAGGTCACATGCTAATGCTTCATGATTAATGATATTTAAAAAAATGAAAATATATTGCATTAATGGGAGAAAAATGCAATAATTACATAGTTATTAGTTAAAGGGACTTCCAAAGATAGTTTTCATAGTTTCTAAACAATTTCAACTTACTGAACAACGAGTGTTACATAAACATATTAACTAAAAATCAATGTTATTACAAAGCACACAGATTGATATAATCATAAAAAATGAGAAAATGAAGGTCAAGTAACTATAAAATCTAGGTATCCAAGTATAAGCACGTGCAATAATGGATGGGAGCACAAGCACTTAGTCCTTAGTCACTTCCTACTCTTTTAGTGGGTCCTAATCATAGTCCTTCTGACCATTCTATCCATCTTTAATAGGTGCTTTGAGGAGTAGAGGATTATCACATTCACATAGAAATGGAACTATAGATAATATGGTGTGTGCAATATTACATTTACTTGGTAAGTTCGTTTGACCAAGACTTGATGGATTTGAACCAAAGCTAGGTTGACTAGCCCAAGATACCTAAACCCTCCAAGTTTTAGCAAGATCCACCAAATTTTAGTAGGACCCATTGAGTCCCAGTAAGCATTGCTAAGTCAACATAAAACTGCATAATCACATGATTTCATATTTGAATTTTTGAGTCTTGAATCTTGATATTGGATGATTTAATATTTGACAACCTTTATTCATTTTGGTTCATGAATCATAATTTCATGCCATGGTCCATGCAATTTGTGAATCAAGATGGATGAATTGCAATATGATGATGGAGCATGGTTCTATAATATACTTCATTGTGTTTGCATATGTTTTTTTTTAACATATGTGAATTGAAGAAAAAACATGCCTTTATGGGGCATTCAAGTATTGTTTAAAGAATGTAAAACAATAAACTAGGTTTTGTGATATAACTGGTTGGCAATGGATTTCAACGATCTTCTCATGATATTGTATGTTCTAGAGAGATTATTTTTATCATGTTAAAAATGAGTGAGAAGCTTACATTTTTTGTTTAATTCCTTTCAGCCATTAGAGGGGATTTAATACACTCATTTTGAAAAAAAACATAAATTGCTTCTTTACAATAATTCTAAACTTTTCATTGAATTACCTACACTGTCAAGATAAAACTTATTGTACTTTGATGGAGATTTCACTTTCCTTCCCTTGGGAAAGTCAAACACTAATAGTAGATGGAAACCCCGTATCAAATGGATACATTGAAAAAGTTTTGGAAACAATGATGATAGGGTCCATTAGTTTCAAAGGCATACATTTAGAAAGAACTACTTCTAGATCAATTAGTTTCAATTATTTCTATCTAGAAATAAATGCATCTAGATCCATTAGTTTCAATGACAAGGATCTAGAAATAAATGCATCTAGATCCATTAGTTTCAAACGCAAGAACAAAGAAACAATTCCATTGTTAACCCTTAGTTTCAAAGGCACCAACAAAGAGGTAAGTCCACTAAAATATATTATTTTTACAGGAATATATTTGGAAACAACTACCATTGGAGTGATTAGCTTCAAAGGCAAGGAGTTGGAAGTAGGTTGGAGCGATTAGCTTCAAAGGCAAGGAGTTGGAAGTAGGTTCAATGAGATTAGATAGCTTGAATGAAAGGACTTTTGAGGATTCTTTTGTGGGATTGATAGTTTCAAAGAGGAAGTAGCCACTAGTGGAACTACAAAAGGTTTATAGAAGTAACCACAGAAGACATAATCTTGTAGAATGTTCCATGTTGGTTGAGGAACTTTGGTTTTCCTCTAGTCACTCTCATATTTTAATGTTTTAACACTTTTGTTTTTTTGTGTGTATGGAGTTGAAATTTTGTTTGATTTAGTTGTGATGAGGCATTTTGAAAATATTATCATTTCCTTTAGATTGGAAGCAAATGAGATCTTTATCTCTATATAATTGAATATCTATACTATTGATTTTCAAAATGTAGGTGGAAAGACATAGACTTTGTGACTTTTAAGCAAAGTACTACTTCATTTTTTAAGACAAATTCAATGCTAAATAATTGCAAGATTAGGGCTAACAATGTTTTGATGGGTTGTTTTTGTCTTATACCAACTTCATTATAGAACATGATGTACCATGCCCACTTGATGTTGCCTGCTATATTTGGTTTCTAGTTCTCTTACCTCAGTTGTATAATGTGCTTTGTTGGTTCCTATAGATATGGATTCACTCTAATAGTTGCACAGAGCATTGTAGGTGAATATGAAGTTTATAAGTTTATTGTTGGGGATGGTTCCTAAGGTGCTTCCAATGGATGTGGGTTCTAATGTTGGAAGCACTCACTTCTTCGTGAACTACATCCTCATGATCATTAATGGTTGGGCACTTAAACTTAGAACCTTTTTGTTTAAACAACTATGGGAATAAGTGTCATTCTAAGAGGGGGAGATGTCATTCAGAATGCTCATAAAAAAATAGGGAACACTTTAGGACAAATTTGAAATATTTCCTTGCACACATGAAGTCAAGGATCTATATGTCAAGAAGATTGAAAAGAGGTCACACTACATACACTCTAGTGTTTTTAGTGTCTTTCACAATTCATCAACAATAAAATAAGGTTGAAATTGAAAATACAATTCACCAAAAATCGTTATAAAAAATGATTATGTAAAAAGTTAGTTAACATGTTTTCACTTTAACTAAAACACTAAGAACATCAAATATAATATGAAAATAAAAAGTTGGATGAACTCTTTTACAAATCTTTAATACAATCACTAAAAGTATTCATTTAGCAGTGCAAAGAAACCCAAATCATTTATAAAACTTAAATTATATTTGTATTACAAATAATCACAAACATTATAATAATATTCATTTAATGTGCCAAAAAAAATAAAAATATCTATAAAACATAAATTTTATCTTTATCACAAAGATTATAAAACATAAATTTTATCACAAAGATTATAAAACATAAATTTTATGTGATAGAGATTATAACAACAATAATCAAGAAGAGCTAGAAAAATCAACTCAATTTTTTTTTTTATCCAACTTCATATAGTAAGGTTGTTAAATATAAAATGTTTGAAGTACTGTTCACTTGTTTTTTTATTTCATCATTGCGTTTAGAAACAAGGTAGTTGTTAGTTCGTGTTCAAAAGAAAATAAGTACTGTCTGATATATGTCTTGAGGTCAAGATTCAATCTAAACCGTTAGATCTAGAGTATTATATCCATTTCCGACTGAAGTCTCTGCCACGTGCGTGGGATGTAATCGTGACGCTTTTTAGTTGTAATCATGATGCTCTTTTTCATCCACAATTGGTTGGATGCGCGCTTTTTGGTTGTAATCGTGGATGCTTTTTTCATCTACAATTGGCTGGGTGGATGCCATTTTTATGTAGTCATTGGATGATTTTTTCATCCAACCTCTTACACAGTGTCTTTGGATTCTTTGTTTGCGGCTTTTGTGCCTCTGCTAGCTTTGGTGGCTACAACTTCACTTAATTTTTGGATGCTTTTCTTAATATGGTTACTGGATGTGTTTTTCCTCCAATGTCTTCCACACACTATCGGCTTTTTTGCCGCTTCCAACTTTTGTGGCCATGGAAGCTATGTTGGGTTCTCCCATTGAAGCCACAAATCGTCTGTGTTGTCAATAATGCTAGTACTATTTTGCTCCTCCAATGTCGATTTCAAGAACTGGGTAAGTTGAGAGATTCGGGCCATGAGATTTCTGAGACTTTTTTCGAGGATTTGAGTTCAGCCTGGACGCTGAGAAGCTCTTGCTGTGTCAGGTTGAGTTTGGAGATGAGAAATTCATTGGAAGGGACAGGAAGTGGGTGATGTAATTGAAGCGGGGCATGATTGTGAATGGAATTTGCCAATGGCAAACCTTAGCAAAGAGCTCGAGGTGGATAGAATTTTGGATTGAGCTGGTTGAGAAAAGGCAGAGCTCGTGCATGGGATCACCCAAAAGGAATTTATCTTCTTCTAAGGTAGGCATTGACCCAGAGAGGTCAACAGCGTAAGAGAATCTATATGATATTGGTTTGCAGTGAAGAAGCATGGTTGAATGGATACTCTGTTACTCGAGGGATTTGGTCGCAGTCAAGAATAGGGGGCTGGAGAGGAGGATGTCACTGATGTAGTTCGATTTGGTCACAGTCAAGAATAGGGGCTGGAGAGGAGGATGCCACTGATGTAGTTCGGATTTTTGCCAAGTTCCCCATGCCAATCTAGATCACCATCCTGTAAGATATTGCTAAACTTCATCAGATCCTTAACTCCTTGTTTCTGTAATGTTGCATATTTTACTCTTTTATGATAAATAGGTTTCACCCAATCTCATATTAATTAGTCTATCGCCATAGTGTTATTATGGTCTATTTATTTATTTGGCACCCTCCACCCTCTTCTACTTGATCAACACAGGGTTACATTGTATTTTGTTTACCAGCACTATGGTCAAAACAAATCATGATTGAAGCATTGAAAATTGGAAAGGCTAAGATTCAGGACTCACCTGAACTGGTCTACTTCCAAGCTACATGCCCCATTCACGATGGCCATCCTTACCTGTATTAAATGTCATATATATTGTGCAGTGTGCTATAGGAATTTTCAGTTAGTTAAAAAATGCAATAATTAAATGTCATATATATTGTGCAGCGTGCTATAGTAATTTGCAGTTAGTAAAAAAAATGCAATAATTAAATGTCATATATATTGTGCAACGTGCTATAGTAATTTTCAGTTAGTAAAAAAAATGCAATAATTACATAGCTATTAGTTAACAAAAAGGGGATTCTAAGTCATAGTTTCCAAACAATTTCAGCTTAGTGAATAATGATTGCTACTTAAACAAATTAACTAAAAATCAATAATATTACAAATAGCATGGATTGATATACTCATCATAAATGAGAAAATGAAGGTCAACTACCTATAAAATCTAGTATCCAAGTATAAGCACGTGCAATGAAGGATGGGAGCACAAGCACTTAGTCCTTAGTCACTTTGTACTCTTTTAGTGGGTCCTAATCATAGAGGGTCCTAATCATAGTCCTTCTGACCACTATACCCATCTTTAATAGGTTCTTTGAGGAGTAGTGGATTGTCAAAGTTTGTGCAATATTACATTTACTCAGAATGTTAGTTTCACCAAGATTTGATGGATTTGAACCGAAGCTAGGTTGATTAGTCCAAAATACCTAAACCCTCCAAGTTTTAGCAAGAACCACCAAATTTTAGTAGGACTCATTAAGTATTGCTAGGTCACTTGCTAAGTCAATATAAAATTGCTTAATCACAAGATTTCATATTTGAATTTCTGAGTCTTAAATCTTGCTATTTTACTATTTGAAAACATTTGTTCATTTTGGTTCATGAATCATAATTGCATGCCATGGTCCATGCAAATTCTAAATCCTGATGGATGGATTGTAATATGATGATGGACCATGGTGGTATGATATACTACATTATGTTTGCATATGTTTTTTTTAAGGTCTGTGAATTGAAGAAAAAACATGTATGTGTTTATGGGACATTCAAGTATTGTTTAAAGAATGTAAAACAATAAACTATGGTTTGTGATATAATTGGTTGGAAATAGATTTCAACAATCTTCTCATAATATTCTATGTTCTAAACTATGTTTTGTGATATAACTGGTTGGAAATAGATTTCAATAGTCTTCTCATGATATTCTATGTTTTAGAAAGCTTATTTTTTATCATATTACAAATGAGTGAGAAAATTACATTTTTTTGTTTTATTTCTTTTACACAAAGGACTTTTAATACATTTATTTTGATAAAAATATAAATTGTTTCTTTACATTAAATTCTAAACTTCTCATTGAATCATCTATTCTGTCAAGAGAAAAACTTATCGTACTTTGATGGGGATTTCACTTTCCTTCCCTTGTGAAAGCCAAACACTAATAGTAGATGGATATGTTGAAAAAGTTTTGGAAGCAATGACGATAAGGTCCATTGTAATAGGTCCATTAGTTTTAAAGGCATAGATTTGGAAAGAACACAAAATATAATAAAATAAATTTAATGTCATCAAAATAATCATTCACAAATATTTTAACAGTATAGACATCAACAATGGGAAGAAAGGGAATTTGGATCAATTTTTGTTAGAAAGTATCACTCCCATCAGAATTTGTTTGACACTTTTTATGGTTGTTTTTATCAACTCACGGCTTGAGTGATTTGTAATTTGATGATATGATTGTTTTTTTAAACTGTTACATTTATATACATAAGATTGAATTATAATCCATTTAAATTTCTTAGGGACTAATTTCTGCATTTGTTCAGCCATCTAGACATTTTTTCCCCTTTTAGAATTCTCTCATATTTCTTAAATAAAAATGATCTCAATTTTGTTCATCGACTTTAACAAAATCCTCTTCCACGTGTGGATTTTTAGCTTAATACTATTCAATTAATTCTTGCCAAAATCTCTTTGATTTTTCTTTTAATCAAATGTTTTCATCACTAACTTGTTTCTCAGCCATTTATGTTTTCTCTGTATCTTTTTGAACTCTTAAACTATGAGCAATGTGTTGAAAAAATCCATTTAAAAGTAGAAATTCTTTTTGGCAAATTATGTGGATCTTATCTATTTCATGTGAGGGTGCTTCCAATGCATATACCATTTCTATGGTGCAATTAACTTCAAGGAAAAAAAAGTTGTAATATTAGACTCATAGAGCTAGACTCATATAATACCTAGTTTATGTTGCATACAACCAGACTCATAAAAACTCTGTTGCAGAGGAACCCTTTGAAACCTATGATGTAGATAAACCCTTCAATGTCCCTTGCCCCATTTTGTCTACTTCCTTCACATGGCAACTTAATGCACCTTAATCTATATTTTTCTAGCTGGTCCATAATTATTGATCATTTGTCATCATGAAAATATTTTAATTGTATCGATGTCATCATTTGTTTTTGAACTCTGTTGCAGATGAACCCTTTGAAACCTATGATGCAAAAAAACCCTTCGATGTCCCTTGCCCCATTTTGACTACTTCCTTCACATGGCAACTTAATGCACCTTAATCTATATTTTTCTAGTTGGTCCATAATTATCGATCATTTGTCGTCATGAAAATATTTTAATCGTATTGATGTCATCATTTGTTTTTGAGGTAAGAAAATTTGATTCTCTAAATTTATCGCATATTACAAATAATTACATACATTATCAATTTGAGTAACATTTTACTCTTTTCACTTATTTTCTAAATTTATCGCATGTTACAAATAATTACATAGATTATCAAATTGAGTAACATTTTACTCTTTTCACTTATTTTCTCAATGTTGTTGATGAAAACACTTTAGTTTCTCTAGTGGTTTGGAGAAAAGGTTTCTACTCTAGTGAGTACAATGCCACCATGAATAGTGATCAATCTAAATTTCTTAGAAACTAATTTATTCATCTCTATGGCCATTTAGACATTTTTCCCCTTTTAAAACTCTCCAAACAATGATCTCAATTTTGGATCCACAGGGAATAATGGTAAACTTCAATCCATCTCCTAGGAGAAGGATCCACCGGGACTAAAGGTAAAATAGGATTTAGATTTTCCGAATTTGAATGGAGAGGCATTTCCTTATCATAATCAGAATTGTTAGATTCATGAAGTTGTTTTATTCCTCCCTCGAGGCGTTCATTAACAACTACCTCCCTCAAGGAATAAATCCCTAATCCAAGCCTGGATTTCCCTTTAGTCTTTTGTTTTTAATGCTCCATGTGTGGGGAGTAGATCCAAATCCTCTTAGTGTGGCATTCCACAAATTTTCAGTAATTTTCTTGAAGCCTTCAAACGAGATCTAAGTAGGGTTATATTTGTCATTTGAATGGTGATGAGAAACATTATCATGTGATTTGAGGTCCAACGATGCATTTGGGATGATGCCTGAATACAGCTGAATTCCTTCGTACAAAAACCATTCCTGGACTTAAAATCTATGGAGTCTTTCCACCATGGATCTAGGCAGGTTCATATTTTTCATTTGAATGGGGTTGGTCCCTAATTGTTTGGGCTGGAGACATTGAATTTGGAATGATGCATGGCCCGTGATCTGAGGATGAATTTAGAATGATGCCTGAATATAACTGAATTCTTTCATCCATAAATAATTCCTAGACTAAAAATCTTTTCAGACTCTCCACCATGGACCTAGGAAGGGTATTATTTTCCATTTGAATGATGTTGGTCTCTAATTGTTTGGGCGGGAGACATTGAGAAACACCAGCCTGTGATCTGAGATGCATTTGGATTGGTGCCTGAATATACATGAATTCCTTCATCCAACAAGGATTCATGGAATAAAAATCTGTCCAGTCCCTCTGCCATGAATGCCTTACCTATTTTTCTTGCTTGTCCAGGTGTACTTTCCCCTTTAGGTTTTTCCATCTGTTAACTGCCTTGTGAACTAACTATATTTTGACATTTTTATCTAACAAAGTTTCCTTCATTATTTTTCTTTAGATGAAGGGCTAGATTGAAATGGCCAACGATTTTTCTGTGTTCCACTCACAGCTGGCTATCATAGTTTTGAGACCCCTTGAATGTCGTTTTCATTTGTTGCGCTAACTTGAGAGTTTATCCCAAGAGTGATTTATAGGAAGAAGATCTTCTCAATTCATCTTAGTTTATTGGATAAAGACAATAACATAAGGCCTACTCAAGTGCCTAATGTATTTTGCGTATCGGATGCTTCCTAGGCCTCCTACAATCTAGAAAAGTAGCTTCATATCTTATTTGAATGGGTTATGGCCACATAAGTTTGGGGCAAGGTTTTCTGGAAACACAAATCTCTGTTCTTTTACATCCTGGATTATGGTAAAGAAATCTTTACCATGGTTTTCCTCTCCATCATCTTCTCTAATTTGGTAGAAATATTTATCGTGGTTTTCCTCTCCATCATATTCTCTAATTTGGTACTCTGTTATCCATGTTGTTGTTAGAATATAATGGATGTGCTCGTTTTACCATTGAAAATATCACTATTTTCACCCAACCATAGGCCGAAGCCACCCTCTGAGCACCTTAACCTTCACAAAGAATCACTCCGGAAGCAAACCCTAGGCTAGATAGTCAAACAAAGGGTAGCGCACCTTTCCCCAAGGATAACACACCAACAAGAGATGATCAGATAGTCCAAACCCTAGCCAAGAGATAGTCCAAGCCAAAATGTAACTGCTAGCTGCAATAGCTGCACTGGCAGATCTCCTCCAAACCTGCACACAAAACTGGGCACTGCAGTGCACACAAGTGTTGCTCTGCAATTCTGAGACTGCCTGCCAGAATAAGAATTGGCCTCCTGTATTTATAGTAATTCTGGCTAATTGTCTAGGCCGACTTCTCATTCTGGGTATTTTTCTATTCATTATATATTATTTATTCTGGTCGACTTCTTCTCTTGGAGGCTAATAACCTAATATAAATTATCTTCTTGAGCCGACAATTCTCCTAGGGTTATTAGCCAACTCATTAGGGTTTCTTATTGCTTCCTGGAGTATTCCATTCTCGTCATTTTTACACGTGGAGGTAAATACCTCCCGCATCTACCATAATATCAATACTCCCTCCTAGCTAGGGAGGTATTATAGGTAATGGTCTTGAGCACAAAACATACCATTCACTCGGTAGCATCAACATAGTCGTCTAGACTATATCATGACTAGATCATGAGCACCATCATCACCATCAATGTCATCAACTACATCATCTCTCGGAACCATACTCTATCTGAGTAATTAGACATGATGCTCACTCCACAGAGTGACATAAGAAATATTCTTCTAATCTAGAAGAATAAATGTTCTGAACCATTTTCTATCTGGGAAATCTCTGTTCATTGATTATCCATCTAGCTGATAATAATTTTCAACATTGTTAATAGTCTTCAAGGAAATCAGAACAATATCATTCAATAGAACACAACTATGTCTATCCATAGTAGTACATGACTATAATCCAGTGGTACACTACCACACCAAGTAGCACACATGTACTTGATCATTAACATATAGTCACAAACAGTGGAACACATCCACCACAATAGTATTCATCTACTGTCATACAGTCTTCATAACAATCATCTGATATCGACCTACATAGAAACAATGTTATGATATAAAACTGAATCATCTGGGCCATTCTTCCACTCACATCTATGAGATCTCAGAAGAGCATCTACCCTCAAAAAGTAAGACATCAATGATGAGATATCTGGACTGTTCTTCTCAAGCAAGGAGGAAAGATTGTCCTGATTTATGAGCCTGGACCATTCCCCACCCTGGGCCATTCTTCCGACACTAAACAAAGTGTAACCTAAAGAGAATGAGTTTTCCCTAAGGAATGTATGTCCCTGATTGTTGAACCTGGACCATTCCCCACCCTAGGCCATTACTCCGGCACTAAACAAAGTGCAACCTGGAGAGAATGAATCTTCCCTAAGGAATGACTGTACGGACCATTTCCCATGTTAACCACAAGAGGAAATGACTGTCCTACACCAACCTCCAAAACAGACCATTCCTCATGTTAACCACAATGAGAAATCGTTGTCCGGCGAGGCGGGCCAGTCTTCTTGAGTAACCCTCAAGAAGAGAGACTTCCCTAGACCACTTCCCATGTTAACCACAATGGGAAGTCATTGTCTATGGTACATCAAAAATCTGGACCATTTTCCGAACTGGAAAATGTCTGTCCGTCAGAAATCTTAATCCACTTTCTAAACTGGAAAGAATCTGCTCATCCTGGACCATTTTTCGAATTGAAAAATGATTGTCCATCAATCAATAATACATCAGTGCTCCCTCCCAACCTGGGATTCATATCTTCCTCTTTCAATAAGGAATTCATCTCCACGAGCTCCAGCTTGAGTACGCAAACTCTTTCATCTTGGACAGAATCTTTACCAAAATGTCTGCTTATCTGCTCATCTGTGGAGATATGTATTGGAGAACCACTTTCTCCTTTTTGGACTTTATCACGAATAATGTAATGCTTGATTTCAAATGTACTTCAGTCTAGAACATTGGTTTTCTTTGAAGGCTTCATGTAGCTTTGATCAATAAAGTATATCATTGTTGGAAAACTGGAACATATCCATGTGGCACTTCTTCTATCATCATGAGATCTGATCTTCTGAGTAATCATCTTGATACAATATCTCTGTTATAGAAAATATTCACCACGCTTCTGCTGTGCACTAGAGGTTCTCCACCAAGTTATCTTCTTCCATCTGCATACAAGGGTCTCTTTCTGGTATGCCTCAAAGTCTTTAGGTTGCTCTTCAAACACTCTTTGCTCAATTGTTCTGGAGAACAGTCTTAGCATTCATCTGATGTAGAACTCCAACCCATGGATGTTTCGGATGATATAATGACTCATGTAGAGGTATGTTTGGTTTACTGGAACAAGTAATCATCATAGTCTTCTCCCTCCGTCTGGGAGAACCTCTAGTTCTAGATCTTGCAATGCTTGCATATCACAACTTTTAGTTCCTTTGCTTGATTGCTTTTATATCAGGTTGGTAATCTTGTGATTCTTAATACAGTGACTGGTTGTTCTAGTTTCTCTTTATTTCTTGGAATCTTTCATGTTCTTCCTAATGTTTTTCTTTAGCTCCTAGGTCCATGGAATTACTTATAGAGTCCATGCCCTAAAGATTCCACTTCTTCCTTTCATTATAAAATCATGGATGTGGATGGAAATCCAGGGATAATTTAAGGCTTCTCTTCGAAGAAGACTTCTTCTAAGGTTGAAATGAACACGTACTATCTTTCATGGTTTCTACCATGGATATATCCTTCATCATCTTCAGTGGATCATAGGATTATCTCCCTCCTAATCCTGGCTTCAAGTATGAGTGCATATAATTGGCTCCTTCTGTCTAACAGAGTCCATGCTTCTGTCTGCATCCTTATTGTCTTTTGTAATATATAATCAGCTCCCTTCATCTAACAGAGTCCACGCTTCCATCTTATTGTCTTTTGTAATATATAATCAGCTCCCTTCATCTAACAGAGTCCACGCTTCCATCTTATTGTCTTCTGCAAAACGTCATAAGTATTTATCCAATTTCCTCTTGATTGTTGACTTCTTTATGTCTTTGCTTCTTCTAAGTCTCTTCATGATTGATTCTGATTTTGACTTATCTTGTAATAGCTCCCACATGATTCATATGATCTAACTTGTATAATGATAGCAATCTTTATCTTGTTGTTTTTCCATAGGTATTGTTCTTCTTGGAACACATTATCTTCTAAGAGATAGATATACAAGATACATACTGAGACGATGCAAACAAGATATGTACAAGAACTAAGAAGAGTATTGTTACCTTCAGAAGAAGAAGTCTCTTTCATCCTGCTTAGTCTTCTTTGTAGGTTCCTTTTCTTCAGCAACTGATGCTTCGTGTTTCTCCTTCCCTTTCTTTAGCTCAGGACAATGATTCTTGTAGTGACCATACTTTAGATAGTTGAAGCATTGTATTTCTAAAATATCTTTCTCTTGATTTGGCTTCCTCCTTGAACCAAACTTCCTTTTGTTCCTACAATCCTTGAATCTTGTTGTGAAGGCTTGATCATCGTACTTCTTTTGGGGTTTCTCTTTTGCACTAATCCTGGATTCTTCTTGAGCACAACAAGTCCAAAGTTCTTCAAATGTAGGATACTCCTTCCTTTTGTTCATGCTTGCGACAAATGCATCCCATGTCTTGGGAAGACCATTGAGTGTTATGTTTACCAATTCCTCCTCTGAAATGATCTCTTCAATAGATTGTAGTTGATCTCTTAACTGGAAGATCCTCACAAAGTATGATGTTATGCTATCATCATCATTCATCTTCATGTCATGGAGCTCATTCTTTAGACTCATTATTTGTCCAATGTTTCTGAATGAGAAGAGGTTTGTTAGGGAATCGTACCTCTTCTTCGATGAGTCAAGATGGGAGATGTAGGGTATCAAGTGGTATTTTATAGAGTCCACTATGATACTCATGGCATTGATATCACTGTCTTTGAACTTCTCCATAACTGCAACATTCTGCGGTTCCTTTTCTTTTCCTTCTTCAAACTTTGGTTCCACGATCTTTCCTTTCACGATATTCAACACATTATTCTTGGAAAGGATGAGATCGATCCTTTTCTTCCACGCTCTGAAGTTATAAGCTTGATATAACTTGTTCTCTGACTTCATAGAGTAAGTCATGGCTGCTTTGACTTGGTCAACCCTAGATTTGACCAAAAACTCAAACTTGATGTCTTGGCTTGCTGAGAGTATCAGGAGATGCACTAGGCTAGGGCGCACTGATCTATCTAGAAATTAGGTCAATCCCTTCACTTAAGGTTCCTCAACGAGAGGATTATGGTTTCTGCAACTGCACCTTCTAGTAACCCTAGTGGCAGTGCTATGGTAACTACTCCTGTTAGAAACCCTAGCGACAGTTCTTCAACGAGTTGAATATCCTTATGGCTATGTTTCCTTTGAGCGGTTAGACTGAATGAAGGAGGTGTGGGCCCATAACCTGTTAGAATATAATGGATTTGCTCATTTTACCATTGACAATATCACTATTGTCACCCAACCATAGGTCGAAGCCACCCTCCGAGCACCTTAACCTCGACAAAGAATCACTCCAGAAGAAAACCCTAGGCTAGATAGCCAAACAAAGGGTAGCGCGCCTTTCCCCAAGGATATCACACCAACAATAGTTGATTAAATAGTCCAAACCCTATCCAAGAGATAGTCCAAGCCAAAACGTAACTGCTAGATGCAGCAGCTACACTGACAACTCTCCTCCAAACCTGCACACAAAACTGGGCACTACAGTGTGCACAAGTGTTGCTCTGTAATTATGAGACTACCTGCCAGAATGAGAACTGGCTTCCTATATTTATAGTAATTCTGGCTAACTGCCTGAGCCGACTTCTCATTCTGGGTATCTGTCTATTCAGTATATATTATTTGTTCTGTCCGGCTTCTTCTCTTGGAGGCTAATTACCTAATATAAATTATCTTCTTGAGCCGATAAGTCTCCTAGGGTTATTAGCCAACTCATTAGGGTTTCTTCTTTCTTCCTGGAGTATTCTATTCTCGTCACGTTTACACGTGGAGGTAAATACCTCCCGCAACTACCGTAATATCAACACCATGAACAAGCTCTATTTATAAGAGAAAAAACCATCAATGAAGAAACCCTGATAACAAGAACTTATCTCTTCTACTTGTCAAACCCTAGAAAGAGTAGATAGTTGAGCAACAGAAGAAAACCCTAAAATATGATGTGCATCAACCCTACCGAGAGTGCTAGAGTACTCGACCTCTTCCAACAAACTTTCCAAGATAGAAACCCTAGAAACTGTAGTAGTCACATCTTCCTTCTTTGCCTCAGACTTGTGCCTTCTTTTCTTGAGTGAGAAAATTGTGTGACTATGTCAAATGAGAAAGGCCTCACCTTTATTTATAGTCTTCAAATCACTTTACTAGGGCTGACTTCTCTTCCTGGAAATTCTATTTCCACTTTATTATTTTCCTATGGGCTGACTTCTCTTCCTCAAAATTCTATTTCCACTTTATTATTTTCCTGTGGGACGACTTCTCTTCCGGGGTGTTCTTCAACTGTTCAATGGTCTTCCTTTGACTTCTTGGAATCTTCCTCTCTAAGAAAAGTTGTCCAGGAGGGAATACCTCTCACTGCTACCAAAACATCAACACTCCCTCTTAGCGAGGGAGGTATTCTTCCATGATGTTCTCCTCTAGTAGTCCCAATCACACCCATCCACTCCACATGACATGGGCATTACTACCACGATAGTCTCAAGACTACGCTGCAAGTATCGATGATGTTTCCCCTCTCCTAGTAGTCCCAATTACACCCATCCACTTCACATGGTAGGGGAAAGACTACCACCATAGCCTCATTCACACCTAGCCACTTCACATGGCATAGGCAAGACCATGCTACAAGTCCCAATCACACCTAGCCATTTCACATGGCATAGGCAAAACCACGCTACAAGTCCCAATCACACCTAGCCACTTCAAATGGCTTAGGCAAGACTTGTACCAGGTTACTCATTACTCCCTCAATCACTTCACATGACTAATATGGGAAACCATTGGCCAAAGGGAGATTATATGCCCGTTGTAGGAGAAACATCACAACTCCCTCTCAATGAGTGTGGACATTCTGCGTCATGCCAAGCTTGTCTATGAAGTACTCATACTTCACTCTAGAAAGATGCTTTGTGAGAATGTCTTCTATCTGATCATCTATGGTTATGTACCAGAGCTCCACTGCTCCTTCCTGCACCATGTCTCAGATGAAATGGTATTTGTTCTCTTTATGCTTTGACTTGTCGTGAAAGACTGGATTATCTGAAAGCTTCACACAACTTTTATTATCACAATATATCAAAGTTGTCTCCAACTCTAGATCAAATAACCCTACAAGCAACTTCTGAAGCCACGTTGCTTCATGACTTGCAACATTGGTTTCTATATATTCTATCTCTACTATACTGAGTGTCGCTAACGACTGTTTTATGTTCAACCATGAGATCATACTTGATCCCAAACTGAAGCAACATCCTGATGTGTTTTTCATGTCCACTGCACTCCCCACCCAGTCAAAGTATATATAACCTTACATCTTTACTTCACCGTCTGAGACATATCTAAGTCCATATCCAACCGTACCATGCATGGACCTCAATACATGTTTTTTTGCTACCAAATGTACATGTCTAGGCTCAACCATGTACTAACTCAATCTGTTCACTGCAAAGCATATATCTGACTCAGTGTTCACTATTAACCATGTACATCAAGGATCTGATCAACTATTTGTACATCGTGGGATCAACCAAATCTCAAGAAGAATCACTTAAGAGATTTAGACTCGTAACCATAGGTGTGGCCATGGACTTGTAGTCCATCATCCCAAATCTTTGCAAGATCTCAACTAGATACTCTCCTTGGCTAAGGAAGATCTCATATGGTCTATGCCACACCTATAATCCCAAGAAATAGTGCATTAAACCCAGATTCTTCATTTCAAACTCTGAAGTGAGATCCTTCTTGCACCCATCTATGAGATTCTCATCCCTTGTAAGAAACAGGCCATCCACATATAGTACCAATATCAAGGGGCAACCATATTCAACCTTGTAGTAAAGGTTTGGATCTGCATCACTCTTGGTAAACCCCAAGCTCATCAAATAATTGTCTATTCTGACATACCATACCCTAGGTGTCTGCTTAAGCCTGTACAAAGCTTTCTTCAGTTTACAAACATGGGACTCCTTCCCATAGATCACAAAACCTTGTGGTTGCTCTATGTACACTTCTTCTTCAATCACGCCATTCAAGAAAGTAGTCCTTACATCCATCTGGGGTAATTTCCAACCCATAACAGAGGCAATAGAAATAATAGATCTAATAGAAGTGTACATGGCTAGAAAATGTCTCATCATAATCTTCTCCCTCTTTCTGGGAGAATCCTCTAGCCACAAATATAGCTTTGTACTTCTCTATGCTGCCATCTACAACTTGCTTGATCTTGTAGATCCACTTGGAAGTCACCACTGACTTCCCTTCTGGTCTCGGAACCACTTCCCACACATCATTATTCATGATGGATTGGTACTCTTACATCATAGCATCCTTCCACACTTGTTTCTTTGCAGCTTCCTCATAAGTGGGAGGTTTTGAATAAATGACTTACTCATTAGCGCCACATAGTTGGAAAACTTGTGTGGTCTCTTGCTCTCTCTAAAAGAGTCTCTAGGAGCTGTATGTCTTTCAACTTCCTACAAAGTGTCTCAAACCCATTATGGTCTCTTCTTGGTAACTATAAATTCTTTGGGTGGATCTACCAGTATCTCCGGCTCTATTGTCTCATTCTGATCTTTTGGGATGTGTTCTTCTGGAGTAGAGTCAATCATCACCGCATCCTTTGGATGCCTCATGCTCCTCTCTGTCCTCATCCATGTGAGACTCTCTAGATTTCTCGAAGGTTTCTTCTTCATCAAAGGTGACATCCCTGCTAATCCCAGTTTGTCTCTGTCTGGGGATGTTTATTCTATGAGCCTTTGAAGTCTCACTGTACCCAACGAAGGTGCCCTTCTTTCTTGAAGGCTCTAGCTTCGTTCTCTTTTCCTTGCGAACATGTATGTACATTGGGCAGTCAAATATCTTCAAGTGGTTGACTATTGGTTTCTTTCTGGTGAATACTTCTTCTGATGTCTTGTTCCCCAATATTTTATGAGGACTTTTGTTCTAGACATATACAGTTGTATTGGATGTTTCTACCCATAGATGCATGGGTAAGTTCTGGTCAGGTATTATTGCTTTAGTTGCTTCTACAATTGATTTGTTCTTTCTCTCAGCAACCCCATTTTTTTGGGGGTTGTAGGGAGTTGTCAGTGCCCTCTTAATCCCTACTTCTCTAGAGATGGTACCATCATCTCTCTACATACATCTGAATGTATAATGTCCAAGATCCCCTTGGATATATTGGCACTGCTAGGCAAACTTTCCTGGGTATTCTTGCCAAGAGAAAATCCTTTGCATATTCCATCATGCCCCACCTGCATATCTGGTAGACCTGTAACCTATTGGGTATGTGTTATATTCTTTGCATGTGTGTGTGTGGGCATGTTAGATTCAACAACTGCGTTTGACAATCCCTCTAGTAGTGCCTTTATATCGTGTGCGTTGGGCACTTTCCTAGGGGGTTCCCAAGGGGGGGGGCAGGTATGCCCCTCCCTAGTTACACACAGCGTTCGACACTGGGCATTAGCCCGGGGCAACGCCCCAAAACCTTTTTTTGGGCGATTTTTGTTATTTTTAGCGGATTTTTCTATTTTAGCAGTTTTCTAAATTAATCCCAAATTAAGGGATTAGGGTTTTGGTATCTACGGAATACCTAAAAACATTGTATATATTGTATGGTGAATGGTGAAATTTGATATAATGAATATAAGAAAGGTTTTCCCGGTTGAGGGTTTCCGGTATAAAATCTCTGTGTACTCTATGTATGAGTCATTGATTAAATTCTATTTTTCTTAAGAATCTATATGCATTTCTTTACTTCATAGGTTTAAAACTTACATAACCATCTTGCTCAAAACTGGCATGGCTCTGTAGTTGAGGTGAGCAAGTCTTCAGTGGTATAGCTCATTAGAGCTAATACTGTTGTGTACAAGGGCATGTTCTGGGTATCCCTTTAATTTATTAAACCCTCCCTCTTGGACACCAATCACAGTAGTTGAATCTATACTTTAACCCTTAGGCCATAGGAGGAGTTGGCCATCAACAAAAGCTACTATGAAGCCTCGATCTTCTAAAGCAAAGATAGAAAGAAGATTCTTCTTTAAACCTTATAAAAGCAATACATCCTTTATTGAAATAGAGTTACCTTAATCAAGTTGGTAGGAGGCTTCTCCTACTCCTTTTATAGCACGCTTACATTCATCTCCAAGTTCCACTTGAAGGGATGAACTCTTTTCTGTCAAATTTGTAAGAGAATTTTGGAACACGGTCATGTGCTTGGAAGCACCACTGTCCACTAGCCAAATATCACTTCCTTGAGTGATGGTACCTATGAGAGTTGAGACAAAGACATACTCTTCATATTTTGTTTCCTTTGTCTTCTTCTGAGATGTAGACTCCTCCATATATGTTGCATGTGCATGATGTTTTCTCTTTCCTTTCCCTTGAGGACGTTGGTACGCAGAGTGTCCCAACTTCTGACAGTTGAAACATCTAATCTTAGATACATCCTTCTTATGATCTGGAACTGATCTTCTATTTTTCATCGGACTGTTGTTTCTTCTTTCTTTCCTTTTCTTCACATTAGCAACAAGAGCTTGGTTCTCTTCATCATTAGTCTTTTTCATTTTGGATATCAATCTTGATTCTTCTTGGACATAGTCTGTCCATAGCTTGTCAAATTTAGGCAATTTCTTTCTTGCACAAATTCCCTGAAAAAATGCATCCCAAGAAGATGGAAAACCATTTGGAGTTGTATTCACAAGCTCTCATCCTCCATTGAATCTCCAATAGCTGCTAGTTGATCCTTGATCTGAGAAATCCTCACGAAGTAGGTAGAAACTAAATCTAACTTGTTTGTCATCACATTTCTGAGTTGATGCCTTAGGGTTAACTTCCTGCTTGTATTATTTCTTTCATATAATCTTGTTAAGGCATCAAACATATCCTTTGGTGTCTTCAATTCTGATACATTAGGAATCAAGTGTTCCTTGATTGAATCTGTCAAAATTCTCTTGGCCTCGATCTCATTCTTCTTATGCTTTGCCTTAGCATCTTCCTTTTCTGGTTCTGGGAAAACTTGCTTGACATGATCCAAGAGATCATTCTCTTCTAGAATGAGGATTATTCTATGCTTCAATGATCTAAAATTATCTGCTCCATCCATCCTATCTTCAACACTCAAACCGTTAATCATCTTCGCTTGAAGAATCCCAAAATTTCAACCTTCTTAAAAGGTCAACACTAGGGTTTCAGGATATGCGCTAGGGTTAGTCAAGTTGCCTAGTGCAATTCTCTCCTCACCACTGGCACTAGAAAACCACAACGACTGGAAATATTTGATTTTGTTGGTGTCTTGCACTAGGTCATCTGGCTTTAACCCTTAGCTATGATACCATGCTAGATTTTCTTAAATTTTCAGTAGCAATAGATATATCAAAGTATTTTTATCTTCTTTTAACATTCAACAAACATATACTGAAAATATAAGTAGGATCTAGAAGTAGATAGAAATGCACAAGAAGACACAAAGATTTATCCTGGGAAAAATCCAACCAACTTTTCTTAGAGAGAATATTTCAGATAATACAATACAACCATGAATAAGCTCTATTCATAAGAGAAAAAACTAGCAATGAAGAAACCGTGATAACAAGAACTTATCTCTTCTCCTTTTCAAACCCTAGAGAGGGTAGACAGCTGAGCAACAGAGGCAAAACCCTAAAATATGATGTGCAACGACCCTAGCAAGAGTGTTAGAGAACTTGGCCTCTTCCAACAAACTTTCCAAGATAGAAACCCTACTAGAAAATGCATTAGTTGTGTCTTCCTTTACCTTAGACTTGCACCTTCTTTTCTTGAGTGAGAGAGATGTGTGAGTGTGTCAAATGAGCAAGGTGTCACCTTTATTTATAGTCTTCAAGTCACTTTATTGGGGCCGACTTCTCTTCCTAGAAATTCTATTTCCACTTTATTATTTTCCTGTGGGTCCACTTCTCTTCCTGGAAATTCTATTTCCACTTTATTATTTTCCTATGGGCCGACTTCTCTTCCTGGAAGTTTTATTTCCACTTTATTATTTTCATGTGGGCCGACTTCTTTTTCGGGGTGTTCTTCAACTGTTTAATGTTCTTCCTTTGACTTCTTGGAATCTTCCTCTCTAAGAAAAGTTGTCTAGGAGGGAATACCTCTCGCTGTTACCAAAACATCAACAAATTCTTCGTTTGGCTAGTTGACAATACAATCATGTACAACATCCATTTATTTTCCATTTAGATATGTAACTTGTAACAACTTGATTGTGATGTCTCGCACATTTTGCTTCCCTAATTCCAACCTTGTTCCTATCAGTGGTATTTTGATAATCTATTTCAAATGTGGTAAACTTCATTTGTTTAAGTCATCATTCTATATCAAAGCACTGTGTTGAAAACATCCAATTAAAAATAGAAATTCTTTTAGGCAAATTCTATGGCTCTTATCTACTTCAAGTAAGGGTGCTTCCAACGCAAATACCATTTCTACAATGCAATTAACTTCAGAAAATAATTTTTTAATCTTCCACTCATATAGCTAGACTCATAGAATACTCAATTTATGTTGCATATAGCTAAACTCATAGAAACTTTGTTGCAGAGGATCCCTTTGAAAACTCTGTTGCAGAAGAACCCTTCGATGTTCCTTGCCACATTTTGTCTCTTATCCCTCCCTCGCAAATCTTATTGGTACATCCCTTTCAATTTCAATTTTCTTTGTTAGTCATCTATGTCAATTGGTTCTCTTTTTACAAAGAAAGTAGATACAACTACTATAATCGGGTTTGTGTTTACATCGTGGTTTATTGTAAAGAGATCTTTACTGTGGTTTTCTCTCCATCATCTTCTCTAATTTGGTTCTTTGTTATCCATGTTGTGAGACCCCATGAATGCTAGTAATTCTTACCAATATGGCATACATTTGTTATTGTTGATTATAAATGTGCAAAGTGAGCTTGTCTGGAGTCCAACTACATTGAATTAGCAAGTAGAGTTATGACTAATTTTAGAAAATGAATTAATTCCTGTTATGACTAGTTATAATGTGATTCTCAATTTTTAGTGTTCCTTTTTAGTGTTCCTAGTAAAACCTGTATGTAGAATATAGTTAATGAAAAGGATTACCTCAATAAAGACCTTGGTTAGTTTGGGTTGTACTAAGACCTTGGCTAATTTGGGTTTACATACATTTCTTATGGCTGATTACAATTGTGCAAAGTGAGTTTGTCTGGAGTCCAACTACATTGACTTAGCAAGAAGAGTTATGACTAATTTTAGAAAATGAATTAATTCCTCTTATGACTATTTATAATGTGTTTCTCAATTTTTAGGGTTCCTGGTAAACCMTGTATGTAGAATATAGTTAATGAAAAGGATTACCTCARTAAAGACTTTGGTTAGTTTGGGTTGTACTGAGACCTTGGTTAGTTTGGGTTTACATTACAAGGAGAAAATGGATAGGTAATGATCCTCAATGTTATTGAGMTGCTAAAAAACTATTGAGAACTATTCATCATTTATCAATGACATGTGAGAATGARTATTCTAAATATTCAACTCTACAAGTTCACCCAAATAGAATGGAATGAGGATTTGCACTTGTTGGTTTAGGARTAGTTYGCCSAAAAAGAATGGAATGAGGATCTGCACTTGTTGGTTTAGGAGTAAATGGCATTTAATCTCTACCCTTTAGCCCTTTTAATGTATTAAATTTGAACACATTTTCCAATCTAGTGCTATGCATGTTCAAAGATTTGTCAACCCRAAATGCCCTTATATYTGGTTTGTGGTCATTGATCCATGTCATAATGACATCTACCTTATCCTTATTTTATTCCCTTACACATAATACATTATTTTACCTAATAACAACTTCGGCCTATTAGTTAGTTGTCACTACGTGTATTCTTTTGCATAATGATATGTAACTTGTAAGAGATTGATTGTGATGCTTCAGACATTTTTTCTTAAAGAAATTAATGTTATAATCTCTATCCAATGAGTGTATTAATGTGATAATCTCTATCCTTTGAGTGTAGTAAACTTCATTTGTTTATGTCATCATTCTGCATCAGATCACAACCATTCACACACATCCACATTCCATATTTTTAAGCACTATATTATATAATTAGAAGCGAAGTTCACCATTACTAAGACTAAAATTAATTGTAGTTTTGTTTTTATGTTAGTGTGATAATCTCTATATTTTGAGTGTGGTAAACTTCATTTGTTTAAATCATCATTCTATATCAGATCACACAAGCATTCACACATATCTACATTCCTTATTTTTAAGCATTCTATTATATAATTAGAAGCGAGGTTCACCATTACTAAGACTAAAATTAATTACAGTTTTGTTTTTATGTATTTTAATTTATTAGTTTTGATAAATTTACTTGAGATCCACACAACTTAAAATATTTTCCCATCCCAATGTCGTAGGGATAACTATTATATCTATATAATTTCCTTCTTAGTTTTCAAATGTGAACTTTTGCGAAAACAACACCGGTAAAGTATTTTTTAATTGGTTGATTGACGCCCAATAAAAACCATTCTTCTAAGCATCTTCTCTTATGGTAATGGAGGCATCTTCTCCTATGGTAATGGAGGTGTCTATGAAATATCACACGATAATTACTATTATAACATCACAAAATAATTATTATCATAACATCACACAGGTCTACATCGTCAGATACCCTTTATATGAAATCATTATCATGGATATGAAAAATAATTTATTTTTAGTTTTTATAATAAATTAAATATAAAAAATAATTACTAGTCTTTCCTACAAAAGATTGATTGAAATTTTATTTTAAGTTTTTATAATAAATTAAATATAAAGAATAATTACTTGTCTTTCTTACAAAATATTGATCTACATCGTAAGATACCCTTTATATGAAATCATTATCATGGATATGAAAATTTATTTTTAGTTTTTATAATAAATTAAATATAAAAAATAATTACTAGTCTTTCCTACAAAAGATTGATTGAAATTTTATTTTAAGTTTTTATAATAAATTAAATATAAAGAATAATTATTTGTCTTTCCTACAAAATATTGATTGAAGTTTTGTTAAATTATAGTATAATTGAAATTTTGTTAAATTATAGTATAATTGAAGTTTTGTTAAAGGTTAGAATAATTACTTTCTATTTCTTATAACAGATTGAAGTTATTAAAGTTTTTGGTAAATTATAATATGATTGAAGTTTTGTTAAAAGTTAAAATAATTATTTTATATTTCTTAGAACAAATTGAAGTTTTTGGTAGATAATAATATAAAGGTTATCTCTTCAAGTTTTTAAAAAAGTGATCATAACTATAATTTGATTTTTTTATTTTATAAAATGATATAATTATAATCATCACGGTTATAGTTTCATTTTTTATTATAAAATAATATAGATCATGAATAGAGTTTGAATTTTTGTTATAATATGATATAAGGACTTTCCTGCAAAAGATTGATTGAAGTTTTGTTAAGTTCATTTTTTATTATAAAATAATATAGATCATGAATAGAGTTTGAATTTTTGTGATAATATGATATAAGGACTTTCCTGCAAAAGATTGATTGAAGTTTTGTTAAGTTATAGTATGATCGAAATTTTTTTGTTAAAGGTTAAAATAATTATTTTTTAATTTTTTTTGTTAAATTACAGTATGATTGAAGTTTTTTTTGGTTAAAGGTTGGAATAATTTTTTTTATTTTTTTTAAGAACGGATTAAGTTTTTGGTAAATCATAATATAAAGGTTAAGATTGATTGAAGTTTTGTTTAATTATAATATGATTGAAGTTTTTGTTAAAGATTAGAATAATTACTTTTTATTTTTTGTTAGAACATATTACATTTTTGGTAGATCATAATATAAAGGTTATTTATTTAGATTTTAAAAAGTGATAACATGATATAATCATCATGATTATAGTTTGATTTTTTGTTATAAAATAATCATGATTATAGTTTGAATTTTTGTTATAGTGTGATATTTGAATTTTTGTTATAATATGATATAAGGATGTTTTTTAAATAGATTTTATAAAAGGTTATAATTGTGATTATAATTTGAAAATGTGGTTATATTATGATATCAATATTGTTGTTTTTAGATATATT
>ML792134.1:5178-29229 GCA_009831015.1 Picea engelmannii | reverse complement strand
AGTTCACCAATACCTTCCATACCTTGCGCACCAAGCTGGGTATCAAAGACTCCGAGCGACATTTGGTTTTGAAATACCGTGGGGCTCTACACAGATACATCCAGACTGAAATGGATTTTCTGGACATCTCATCACTCGGTGCTACTTATCGATATGTTGTTAAAATTGAGCAGAAAATTAAGCACCAGAACAAACGAGAATTCGGGTCTACAAATCCGCAACAACCAAAGTATGACAAAGATGGCCCTAACAAACAGTCTCCCGAAAACCAGTCCAAGACATAAGAAAAGAAGGGTCACGGGAAGATAAAGAAGGACACTGGAAAATGGTGTGATTTCCACAAAATCCCCTGGCACAACACTGATGAATGTCGCTCAAAACAGTCATTGGTGGATGAGATCAAAGACAAGGAGCCGAACCCTAATTCAGAATCTGATTCTGAAAATACTAGTAAAGGGCATATCATTGACGCAGACCCCACTGCTATTGTCGTGACCACAACAATTCAACCAGAAGAGCCAACAGATCCTGAAGAGGGGGGGCGCCCTTTTCATTCACAGATGTGGATGAAGGGGACCCTGCTGCATTTTATTGTTGATAGCGGAAGCCAGAAAAACCTCATCTCAGCAGAGGTCGTCAAACAGTTGGGATTGTCAACAACACCACACCCGCAGCCATTCAACATCGGGTGGCTTCGATAAGGACGAGATCTCTATGTCAGCCAACAGTTTCGATTGTCATACGGCATCCAACCCTTCAAGGATGAGGTATTAAGTGATGTTGCCCCACTAGATGTCTATGATGTTCTCTTGGGCCAACCATATAAGTGGAGACACCATGATGTTTATGAGTCTCGACCCCGTAGTGTCATTGTTACTTTGGGGGATCATCTCTACAGAATACCAAAGGTATTTTCGACTACTGTTCCACCTAAAACGTGTCGCAAGGTAGTATCTCATACTGCAAAATTGAGCTTCTTCACAATCTGTTCAAAAGGAGAACAAAAGGACACTACAACCACTACAGCCTTGCCCCAAGCACCTTCTATCCAACAGAAGCAGATTGAAAAGGCTTCAACAAAGTGAAAAGGTTCCTTATGCACATCAGCCTCTCATGTATCTCGACTTGTTGAATAGCCTCAACCTCAACAGGTTCATGACATAATTCCACAAACTGGGCAGGGCAATGTCTCCAGCAAGACAAGCAGCTCACCAAGATGCAGATTCAACAAATGCTTTTCCCTCTCCCTTGAGAAATCAATGCAATGGAGACCATTGATTCCTAAGGAGGGAGGATTGATCCAGATGGATATCAGTGGCCAACCACTTTTTCCAAAAGGCTCAAAACAGTTTTCTGGCAATTTACTATTTTTAGCAGGTTTTAACTTCCGGGGCCATTTTGAGGGCCCAAATGAAGGTTTTTTGATATAAAGGTTCTCGATGATATCCAAAGGCATTATTGAGCCCCCAAAATGAATCTCCTCAATGATACCTTTCCAATGATCTATCACACGCCTAAAACGGAGATCGATGAAAAAGTTATGACCCCGGGAAGTTGATGTACTCACTTACCCAAACGGGGCCCATGTGACTTTTGGCACTTCATCTCCTAGGGTTAGGTTTTTGGATGTCTAGGGTTTTTGGCATTCCTGCTTATTATAAAAAGGCCTTCAGAGACTCATTGTAATCATCTTCTTGCGAATGCGAGTAGCAGTCACATCTCTTCTCAAAGATAAGCTCATGACCTACTTAAGTAGTCTTTCTTGTATTCATGTCAAGAAATTATTAGAAAAAATATCCACTGCACAATATAAAAATAAGGATGCACATGGTTCACCTTGATTAACTCCTCTTGAAGTTGGGGTAGCCATGAATTGGGACTAAAAGGTTTTATTTCTAAAACATGTTCTTAACACAAAGAAGATTATGCCAACATATGCCTTTTATATAGAAGATTGTACTTAGGAAGTTTCATTACAACTTGTCATGATCCTTTTTCGTGTTGAATTTTCGAAACATAGATATGAATTTATGAATTATGATCCTCTAAAGAACCTCTCACACCATCATGATTGGACAAAGAAATAACCACGAGACTAAATTACATAGGAACTAAATTACCTAGGTAAGTCTTTAGTCAAGGGAGAATGTAGTGAAGACACGAAAGTACATCTATGCAAAGAAGGTCACTTTAGTATGCAATAGAATTGCTCCCTTCAACTAGAGCTGGGAAGATGATTCACATTATAATGCATACTCTGTTCTAGTTGAGGAACTAAATGCTTGATTGATAGGGAGACGTAGCATATAAAAAAAGAGTACAGGATGAATATTTCCAGGAAAGGTCTTAGAAATATCTAGGAAAGCTACCCTTGCAAAGCCTAGTGGGGTGAAGGGGGGGAAATTGTCACCAAGGAAAAGGAATTATGAAGTTTGTAGGACACATATCTACCCAATAATAGATGAGTTCTCTCCATCTAATGGTGGTTAAACAAATGAAATGACAATTGTACGCAAGGCGGTGAATGACTCTAAGTGGAGTCAATTGAGATAAGGTTATTGGCTCAGGGAAGCATTTTAATGGCCCATGAAAGTCTTGGCCATTATTTAACAAATGAATACCATCATTGCATCAAATAGATCCACCTATAATAAAAGTAGGTGCATAATGTATTAAATGGGTGTGCTCCTAAACAATGTCATAATTTTCTAAGGAGTAGAATTCTCAACTAAATAGAGTGATAGGTCTTGTCTCATCTCCTCAACTCTATTTATTCCAACACATATAAAAAATGCACACCATTTATTTTAGTCATTATGGAAGGATGATGTTTTTGGCCCATATTTTAAATCTAGTTGCTCTCTACTCCCTTGGATCAATGAACTATGATAATTTGAATTGTGATTTTTATTTAACCATTGTTAGATGATGGATTATGATTTGAATGCTCGATGCAAAATGCTCTCCCATTGTGGATGAGAAATCATTTCATACTATGAAATCCCTTTGATGGATGAAAAATTGGTGATTTATAAGAGATCCACAAATATTGTACTTATCCAAAGTTGGAATTGAAATTGCCATTTAATGGATGATATGCAATGCCATGTGATGGATCATCATCCAATGGTCAAGAATAATGTGACCATTGAATCAAGTTGAGTTCAAGAAGAAGATAATCTTTATTTCCATTCTTGGTTTAAATCCATGCCTTCTGCATTCCCCCATATTCTTCTCCCCCTCTCAAGAATGCTTATGTCATGACCTAGGTTGGTCTATATGAGTATGTTTGGAGAGCTCCATGTCATGTTTTCTTATACATATATGTGTCTATGAGTCATACATGTTTTCTCTATGTGTTTTCTATAATGGTTGTGTTGTGAGGCATTGAGGGGTGGAGGCAAGACACTACACAAAAAATTCCATCTTCTCCCTCACGTCTCTTCATCTTTGTAACTACCTTGTTGTTCATTACACATCCATGTGTCTACTATTGTAATAGTTTCCCTCACTATGTCCTCTATTATGTTTCTTTAATTGGATAATTTTCACCCACTGTGTTATCTAAACCGTCCTCTTCAATTGAGATTTTAATGATTCACTTAATCCACGTGTTCTAATCTAGTAGGTTGGGAGGTTTCTTGTGCTTCCTTTGTAAACTATCTAAAGTACCAAACTCCAATCCTTTTCTACCATTCATCATATTCATTTTATTCGTCAATTTCATTTGGCCTCTATTCATGCACATGTAATATCTCTTATCATTATAAACCATTTACCACTAATGCATTCTCTTAGGTCACAATATACCTCAATGATAATTCACTCAACAATCATTCACATGTGATCTACATTCTACCCCTCCTCATCATTTTAATGAGGCCTATACTTTGATTACATTCACCATGCATTCTAAATCAATAGGGTTCTCTTTGGTCAGTCGATACCCCATGCTTCTCACAACCCATACTTTGTCTTATCTCATTCCAATGCCTTTGTGCTTATGCGGTGACCTTCAAGGTGATTTTATCCTCAATGCATCCTCCACATTGAAATCATGTAAATATGTCATTGTCTCCTTATTTTTTGAAATCTATAGCCTTCTCTCTTTGAAACTATTCTTGCACCCTTCATGAATTCACCATTCTTGGAGATATCTCTCAAAAATCCTCTCACACTTATCCTTTGTCTTGGACTCCAGTCCATCCTTATTATACACACTCATGTCATATTTGGTGTTCTCAAACTTGGTATCAAAGAACCTCTAATTCTCTTGTATTAGAGTCCCTATATTAATTAAGAAGCATGCCCATGTGCTTAGGTTTCCTACCCTCATCTTGGTTGCCACCACAATTCTTCATATTTATCATGCTACTCTCTTCTTGGACCAATCCTCTTCCACAATCATCGCTTCTACCAAGATTTATACTTGCCAATGCACTCTTCACAACATCTACCCAAGTCATCATTATCAACACTATCTACACTTCTTTTTCTTTCTAGATTCTTCACTCACTCAACAACATTCACTTTTTTTCATGTAGTCTTCACTTTTTTAAAATCTTTATCATCTTCTTCATCTTTATCACACCTTCCTCATATCCATCCCTTAGAAATGTGATCCTCTTTCTATGTCCTATTCCACAAGTTCTCATCTTCCTTGCCCCATAGTTGTTACCATTTATGATACCACTTATGCAACAAACCATGGCAGGCCCAAAATTTATACCAACTTAATTGATGACAAAAAAACTATCAATAATGATATTAATTCACTGCAATGAACCTTCACAAACTTCAAGGCATCAATGTTTCTCTTAGAGTAGTACCTAATGGTATTTAAGACAATTTTTCAAGCATGAGACTTAGAGATTATCCCTCTTTTAAAAATATAACTTGCATTCAAAGGTTAATCCAAGAAATGAATTACTCACACACATAATATAACCTCTCTTCACTTTCATCAAATGCTCAAGGCATTCACAAGTGGACATACAAACACATACTAATTCATAATGATATGGAGATTATTTTCCCTTGTTTCATTAATACATGAAATACAATTAAAAATTACATACATCAGGCACTCATCCACTAAACTCTAACCATTGGCTCCATGTATCACTACCAAAATTCTATGATGCCAAAACGAAGACCACGATAGCTCATAAAGGCTCTATGGTCATTCCCCAATCTTAATCTTGCCGACCTCTATCTCTTTGTTCCTTCTATTATTCAACTTTTCTTGTATGTAACAATTTATCATGGTTGTTTTCTTCCCTTAATTCTTTCATCTCATTATACACTACTCAAAATGCTCCATCTTCTCCCCCATGTTTGTACATATTCATCACTATCTCGATGGCCATTCCTAATCCATGCATCTATTGTTGATATTCTAACCCCCTCTTCATCATCTAATAAAATTTCTCTAATCAAACACTTTGCATCCTTCATGTTATTAGTGCCAACCTTTTACATTGGGACTAATAATTCACTTCCCTTTTGTGCACATGCCCTGATCTAGTGGATTTTGGGAAGTTTCCTTTTTATTCCTCTATGAACTCTCTAAAACTATTGAACTAAAATCCTTTTTTTCTATGTTTCCTCTGCTTATCATGCATCATTTTCTTTTTTCCCATGTTCATGTCCCTACCCTATATCTTATCTTCATAAACATTTTTCTACTACCACATTCTCTTAGGTCCTAGTACACCTTAGAAATCATTTACTTAATGATAATCACCATGTGATATTCCATGTGTCCATTCTTATAATCTCAATGATGCCTCTATGTTGATGACATTCAACACACATTCTACCTCTACCAAGTTCTCTTTGTTCCACCAATCCTTGATGCCTCTCACAACCCATACTTGGTCTTATCTCATTCTAATGATTTTGTGCTTATGTGGTGACCTCCAAGATTATCCCAAATGCATGCATCCTCAATGTTCACAACTAATCAATATTCCAGAGTCTCCTTGTATTCTTGACACCCAATATACTTCAGACATTTTTTCTTTGAAACTATTCTCGTGCCCCTTGGTGAATTTTCCATTCTTGGAGTTTTCTCCAAGTGATCCTCTCACACTTGTCATTTGTGTTGGACTCCAAACTATTCTTGGTTTGCAAAATTATGCAATTCTGGAGAAGAAATAAAACTAGAACATAAGACAGTCAATCAAGTCCGTAAGAAGACAAGAACAAATAGGGAATTCAGATTGAATGCAAATATTGGAGACTTTAACATGTGTGACATCATATTATACTTGAGGTCTGAAGTAAATGTTGTGCCTAAGAAGACATGGGAAGCGATGGGGGAACCTACATTGGGATATTCACCTATTCAATTGAAGCTATAAAATCAACATAGAGTGGTACCAATTGGTTGATTGAAAGGAATACAAGTGGATTTATATGGTGTGCAGACTATGACAAACTTTGAAGTGATTGGTATAGTGGATAATACTACACCCTATCCAACATTGTTGGGACTAGAATGGGCATTTGACAATAAAGATATCATAAAATTGAAGACCAAGAAAATGATTTTTGAACCAAAAGAGTACAAATTTATAGCACCACTAGATCCTTCAGAAGGTGGAAGATATGTTGAACCTACGACATACAACTTTATCAAAGATGAGGTAAATCAGTTTTATAGAACTACCATGCACGAGGAAGATCACATTAACCCAACAACAAATATAATGCTTAGCTAGAGAAGCATTAGTTCTTGTGCTTCATATTCTAACATAGGAATGGAGGATTGCCAACAACGCTTACATGATATATCTACCAAAAGATGTGCAAGAATGACACGCCCACTAAGATGGAGTGGCTCAGAGGTAAGAGAAACTCCAATTTTTTATGGTCAAAATGATTTGGATGATTTTTTTAGAAATTTTGAGTTAGATGTTATAGAAAACAAAGGTTATTAGTTTTAGATCTTGCAGTAAAAGCAACACCTGCACATTGGTGGGGTACTCACAAAGAGAAGATCAATGACCGATATCAATGCAATAGGTTAATGCGGATTAGATTTGGCATAGAATAGGAGAATAAATATTTGGAGAAATATGATGGAATGGGACAACCCATAGAACATATAGATATATGCATAACTCAATGGATACTGGTACCACTGGAGGAATGGCCACATCACTTCATTCATACATTAGAAGGCATCCCAAGGAATTGGTATACATAATTGGAACTGCGTAGAGGAACTGCAAATTAGGAAGAGTTGCAACAAAAATTTGTAATTTCATTTGAATTTGAGCATGATAATCCAATGGTAGATACAACACTGAAGTTGGTAAAAGAGAGGATATTTGAAGAACCTGAAGTTGAAATTGTCATAGCTTATCAGAATCTGAATCGGTAGACAGTCAGACAATTGCTACATTGTTACCTCGTCGTAGAATAAAACCCACACAATATTCAGATAACATAAGTTGATAGAGAAAGAGAAGTAGAAGGACCACAATTAGAGTCAGAAGACTTTTTTTCACCACTGAAGATAAATAAGGTCAACATTGGAAAGAATAACAAAATTACTGTGTGAGTATAGTGATCTATTTCCAACAACATTTTCAGAGATGAAAGGGGTAGCAGGATAACTTGGAGAAATAAAGATTCCTCTAAGACCAGATGCTAGACCAATCAAACAGAGAAATTATAGGTTGAATCCAGTATATAAACAAAAATATAAGGCAAAGATTGATAAGATGTTAGAAGCTGGTATAATAGAACCCGTTGAAGAATCTAAGTAGATTAGGCTTATGGTAGTTTAGGAGAAGAAGCAAGGGGGAATAAGAATATTTGTAGACTTGAGGAAGTTGAATGATGCTTGTCTGCATGATCCCTTCCATTCTCCATTTATAGTTGAAGTATTGGAGAATGTAGGAGGAAAAGAAGCATACTCATTCACTGATGGATTTTCAAGATATCACCAGATCAGAATAACACCATAGGATCGACATAAGACTACATTTTCCACAGAATGAGGGTCACATCAATACAAACTGATGTCTTTTGGGTTGAAGAATGCCCCTGCTATTTTTTCAAGAGTAGTGGTAGTTGCATTTAAAGATTTTATACATAAATTTTTAGAGGTTTATCTGGATTATTGAACAATATTTAACTTATTAAAGGATCATGTTGAAGTTTTAAGATTGATGCTAGACATGTGTAGACAATGTCAAATTTCTTGAATATTAAGAAATGCATATTCAACGCACCATTTGGAATTTTTCTCGGGCATGTGGTGTGTAAACATGGTCTGCTGGTTGATCCTGCAAAGATTGTTGTCATTGTTAATTTACCACCACCTAAGTCAGTGTGCCAATTAAAATCTACAATTGGTCATACATGCTACTACAATAAGTTCATAAGGGGATATGCACAGATTACTGTGCCCATGGAGAAATTGTTAAATAAGGATACCAAGTTTCAATGGAATGATAAGTGCCAACAAAGTTTGGACATCTTGAAGGAGAAAATCATGACAACACCAATTTTAGTGTTTTTGGATTGGTCAAAAGAGTTCCATGTTCATGTGGATGCATCTTCAATAGCACTTGGAGCAGTATTAACACAACTAGGAGAAGGTGATATAGATCACCCAATAACATTTGCAAGTAGGAAGCTTTCAGATTCAAAACAAAATTACAATACAACATAAAGAGAAGGTTTGGCTATGGTGTATGTATTGCAAAAGTTTAGACATTATTTATTAGGCCAACATTTTAAAATGTTCATAGATCACTCTGCTCTCAGATACCTAATCAACAAACCAATGTTGGGGGGAAGAATATGTAGATGGTTGTTGTTCTTTCAAGAGTTTGATTTTGAAGTAGTAGTGAAACCTGGAAGATTGAATGCATGGCCAGATCATCTATCCAGGATAACCAATGGAGAGGAACCAAGCAACTTGGAGGACAACTTTCCCGACGCACAACTATTTTCAGTGTAGATTCCTGATGAATATTTTGCTAATATTATTGAATTTTTTAGTACATGATTTTCCCCAAAGGAATATAATACTACACAGAAGAAGAATTTGGTGGTTAGAGGTGCAGATTACCAACTTATTGCAGGACACTTGTATAAAATAGGTGCAGAAAATATTTTAAGGATATGTGTCATGGAACATGAATGTCCTATTATCTTAGCAGAAGCACATGAAGAAATAGATGGAGGACATTATGCAGGTAAAGCTACCATGCATAAGATATTGTAGATAGGACTATGGTGGCCAACAATTTCTAAGGATGCAAAGAAATATTTCCAGAATTGTCATGTTCGTCAGAGGGTTGCAAATCCATACAATAGGGATGAGATGCCCCTTAAACCTCAGGCAACTCTTAAAGTGTTTGATAAATGGGTAGTATATTTTGTAGGACCAATCAATCCACTAGCTAGAATATCATAAGCAAGGTACATAATTACAATGACAAAATATTTAACCAGATGGGATGAATCAACAACAATGAAAGATTGCAGCGCAAAGATTGCAACACACTTCCTGTTTGAACAAGTAATTACAAGATTTTGATGCCCTAGAATTCTGATGAGTGATCATGGGACTCATTTTATCAATAGTACCATCCAAGAAATGACTGAATAATTTGAAATACATCATCAAAAGAGCACTCCATACCATCCTCAGGCTAATAGAACAGTGGAATAATTTAATAAGATATTGGAGAATGCCTTAACCAAGATTTGTAATGTAAATAGGGATGATTGAGATTTGAATATACCAACAGTATTATGGGCTTATGGAACCACGTGTAAGAAACTTACAGGGAAGACACCTTTCAGACTGGTGTATGGTCAGGAAGTAGTACTCCCTTTGGAAAATTTTATACCTAGTCTGCGCATTGCAACCATTACAAACATGACAGAAAGAGGCACAGTACATGAAATATTGTCTCAACTCATGGAACTAGAAGACGATAGGATTATTGATGGTTTCCATTAGGAAGTACATAAAGTAAAGCACAAAGCTTGGAATGATCGACACATCAAGAAGAAATAAGTTAAGGAAGGAGATAGAGTTCTTCACTATGACAGTAAATATTTACAACACCTGGGAAAATTTAGAATGCATTGGCTAGGGCCATATGAGATAAAGTCTGTCACGGATGGAGGTGTTGTGCAACTATAGGAATTATCTGGTAAGGAGATTCAAGGATTGGTGAATGGAATTTGACTAAAACTATATAGGAACAATTGAACCAATAACCCTTTGTAGTTGCAACGTAGAAAAGTAGAGTTGCACATATTGTATATAGTAGGAGTTAAACGAACAACAATAAAAATTTGGAAAAACAAAAAAAATACAAAAATATGCAGTAGATAGATAAGTGGTAGACATGCAATTGGATAATACAATGCACAACAGACAATAAGTGGTGTGAAAGAAAAAGAATATTCTGCATGCCAAAAAAAGTTGAAAAGATAGAAAACACAGTGCACTGGGATAGAAAGTAGTCAGAAAGAGGAAACTCGATGATCGAAAAAGTGGGATACGACAAAGCATTTATGAAAATACTTATAAAAGAAGAAAACTTGCAAGGAAAGACTTATTATGACATTGTGCAAATGAGAGCTAAGGAAGAAAGACAAGTGTGAGTAGGAGATTTCAAGGTATTCAGTGAAGATCCAGAGCACCTTTTGCAGGATTTAGCAAAATGGCACCACTGAAGGTTGTAGCTCCGAGTTGCACAACAAGGAAAACACATAGCGCGACGAGGTCTCCAGAAGAGAAAGAATCCATTGAAGGAGAAAACCCTATTCAAATGGAAGGAGTGGTATACATGGATGCCATTCCTTCCCCATTCATTGAGCCAATTAGTCCGATGATTGTGGAGGAACAGGAACAAAAAAATTTGACAACAGAGGAAATGGAGGTCGACCTAAGGGATGAAAAACATAACCCTATTGTAGAGAAAAACCATACCTAGCATCTTGGCTTATGAGCACCACAATAGATGACTGAGGAAGATGATGTGCGAACATAGTCAGATGATCTCAGAGGATAGGACGAAGTAGCACAACAACCTATTGCAGAGCCAACACAATTGTCAAAAGAATAGGTGTAGGTGGAGGATGTGACCGACAGGAAAAAATTTGATGCAGAAGAAGATGAGGATGCATACCAAGAAGTAGGGCCATCAACAGTGACAAGAAGTATAAGGGGAAAACAAACAATACAAATATCACCATGCAAACAGAAAGAAACAACACTGACACTATCATGGATACCCGAAGGAGTCACGATCCTTCCCGGAATATTAGGATGTGTGGATAAACTTACATGTTCTGACCACGATGTAACAGGAAGGGACAAGTTCCCCAAGTTTGTTCCACAAGTCTATATGGAGAGAAAAGGAACAGGTCTATCAGGAGTTACAATTTTAGAGCCAAAGAAGTGGATTGTAGGATTGTATAACACATATTTCATTAACCAGTTGAAAATTCCCCACTTTGGAAGAGACAAAGATGTGAATAACTATGTGAAACAACTACTGACATTAGTGCATGGGGGTATTCTATGGATGGATAGACCAATATCAATAGATGTAGATTTAATTGTAGAAATTACAGGTTTTCCAACAGATGGAGAAAATACAAAACAATATTTGTATGACAAGACCAAGGAGAAAGCCCTGGAAGAGGAGATGAAGAAGACATATGGCACTGAGAGTGGGTACCATGGAATCAGAATTAATAGAACCAGTGATTCTACGATGAGGTTGGAAAAAAGGTTGATGGCTTGCAAACTTTTAAGGAAATGTCATAAGGAAGAAGCACCTGCAAGACTTATAGCAGTAGTCGTGCAGTGAACGAAGGGGACTCTACTCAGTTGGACCCCATATTTACTGAATTTTTTTTTGGATGACTACAAGGATATACAAGCTATTGGAACAAAGTTCCATTATGCATGTTTGATTATATTGATATCTTTGGTAGGTTGGGGAGAACATAAATACAACAGATTTTACCCAAGGCCAGGAAAGTGGCGCACAACAAAGTATACAACATTATGGCACACTTCAGACACAAAAAAAAGGAAGGAAAATGCCAATATATTTACCATGTATTATGACGAGATGCAAGAAAAGATAGCCAATACATGGAGGATACCACTAGAAGTGGTGGAAGAACATCAAAGCATAGCTAATTTCAAGGCTTTCAGACACAACATGTGGATCCAGGCCAAAAGGGATCCCAAGAAGGAGTGTTTACAATTAAGATACTATGTGACATGAGAAAAAGTGCAGTGGGCCATGAAAGACTGGCCTAAAGGATGGGAGGTTCTAGTAACTTCCAAGAAGGGATCAAAAGGTAAGAAACAAACAAAAGTTGGCCCTTCACAGAAGACAAAAAACCCAACAACGAATACAAGGAAGGAAACAAAGAGCATGAAGGAAACATGCGGTAGTGTAACAGTTAGAAATCCAAGGCAGAAGAACCATATTCCAAAGCTTTCATCGCATGAGAAGGATTGCACAAAAGTAACAAATGGAGGAGCACAAAAGGATAATAATGTTCATATGTAGGAGGAACTAGGAGGAGGAGATCTACCAGACATGGACATACTAGGTACAACAATGCAGAAAGAGACATTGCCCATGAAGAGGACAATATCGCAGGTAGGAGGACAACGCAAGAATATGAAGGTGCATAAGAACATTCCAAAACCAAAACTAACAAAAGATGATGATGATTTAGTCACCGAGAAGGTGCAGAACTACACAACAGAGTCATGGGACAATGATGAGAAGCAAAGGGAAGATATAATGAAGAAGTTAACAAAGGTTATGGACAAACTGGAACAACTACAACTTACTACCGTGCAACAGAAGGAACAGGCACAACAACAACAACAAACTACTCAGGAAAAGACAATTCCAACGCAGGAGACGGTCCATATCATAGCGTTGGGGACTAATTTTTTTTTGTATCACTCAGGATATGTTGTAGTTTGATGAGGAAACAATGCAGAAGCAACTGAAGGACATAAATCAGTTGGACTTGGCACTGCTAAAGGTCCCAACAAAGGCATTGTATAAACTTCAAGTCAGTGTCACACATGAGATTCAATCGAGGGCCCGCTCAGATGCAACAAAATTACAATTGGCTAAGAAAGTAAGTGACATGCTGAAGATAACAATCAACCAGGTGCATGTTGAGAGAGATGAAGCGAAGCAACACAATGGTCGGATAGAGTAAGGGGTAGAATAAGTGTTCAAAACTATTCCTGACACTGTAGAAGGAGGAAATATACCAATGAAAGAGAAGATTGAGAAAACAACGCAAACAATGGAGAATTATAGAAGCCACATCAGAGATTTGATGGCACTCCTACAACCAAGCACTCCACCAGAGGTTAGAAAACAAAGGGAGTAGGAGGTGACAGGTCATTCAAAGAACATTGCGCAAATGATTCATGAAATCACAGAGTTATATGATAAGAGCATGCAATTATGAACGAGCCTATAGGAGGATGAAAAACTACATAAGTTAGACAAGAAGGAAGAATGAGTAAATACTATAGTGCAGGAACTCAAGCAAAGGAAGAAAGAAATGGACATATCAAATAGGTTGAACAGTGCACAGGAAATGAAGAACTCGCAGACAGAACTAAAGAGAACACATGTAGAGAAGCAGTCAAGGCAGGCTAAGTTGGATCCATTGCAAGAAGGTGCAGAGCAAATGCCGACAAATATTGATGCAGCCAAGGGGTAGATTGAAAAAATCATCTTGGAGATTGAAGAATTGGTGAAGGAACATATCACTATGTAGATTGTGGAGTCTGTAGTAGAGAAGAGTGCATAGGTAAAACTCGAGCTAAATAAATTTTAGGAAAATTCCATGAGCTGGAGAAGTCAGTGCAAGAGGCAAACACTGCTTGAGTGGCTCAGGACTAGCCATAGGTGAGTGTTCGGGGCCTGTTGGCGTAGGGAATTTTGGGGAAATGCACAGTAATTATTGAAGACAGTTAGAAAAGGGATTAGAAAAGGAGCGTGCACCGGAGAATAAGGAAAAGTAGCTCAAGGAAGCAGAAGAGTCAAAGGAAGGAAGGAGGAAGTGGATCAATCGTGCGCACAAGAAGTTAGAATGTGGACAAACCTTATCAACTTAGGGTTAGTGTTTTGGTCATTAACTGTAATGGGTTTTAACCCATTTTTGTAGTATAATTATATGTATTGTGATATCTAAGGAGATCTAGTTCAAATATAGGTTATGAGTCATAGTTACTAGTAGCTAGCAGTTTTTGGGGTGAGGTTGAAATGCTTTTGGAGATCTTAGAGTCATACATAGTTCGAGACCTACCGATATCTATTTCACTATCCTACTGTGATATTACCTCGACACCTATATCACTAACCGGGAATGCTTAATGGAGCTATTTCCTTCCATAAAAACTCTGTAATACCTGATCATGAAAAAATATAAGGAAGGGTAGGGCTTGAGAAGTTTGGGTAGGGCTAACGAATGAAGGTGGTGGGATTTAGTGGATTGTAATCGAGGGTAAGGTCGCAAGATGTGGAGCTTGGTGCGGTCTTGTCAGCCTCATGTGCACAATGCTATAAATTTAATAGGGTCAGGTCGCAAGTTGTGGATCTTAATGCGACACTGGTCAGTCTCAGATGGACTCATATGTAATGCACGCAATGCAATATTTTGATGAAGACTAATATAAGAGAAAATAATGCCATATCTTTGTGGACATATACTAGGGGGGTGAACCATGGTAAAATTATGTGTCTTTGTGTGGAATGTAGTTTTATTTCTTGCAGTTACTTTGTTTATGATGAATGAATGAATCTAGTAGAAGTAAAATTCAACACACACTAGAATAAGTCATGATATTTACTGCAAAATGAATGTTAATGGATGAACATGATTATAGAATGATATATCTAATATATCTAAGGTAGAAAGAATGTCTAACAACCCCATGAGAAACATCCCTTCCATCATTGCAGACATATGGGTCCTGCAGTCAACCATAAGCCATCTCGGGTGAGACTTCATTGTGCACTTTATGCGTAGTGTTTCCTTCTGGTCTCCAAAAGGGCCGATGGTTTGCAGGGTTTTGTCGGAAACCTAAGGTAGAACCTGATTCAACACATACATCCAACACCGACTTATAACTTATTGTTTTCAATTCACATGATCATCTTCAAGAGAGAATATCTCCTCAACTGCGAGGAGCCATGTGGTGTGCCACCTATTTTTGGAAACAACTTGACGAGGGATATCAATCCATGGAGGTTTTACACGCATTTGCAATGTCCTTCATACTCTTTTTCTTCAACCAATCTGCGGGGCTTCTGAACTTATTCTAGGGTTGACATCAATGACAACCAAATTGCCAACAATTAGGGGTTCCTTTATTATATTCGATGACTAGATGAAACTACTACAAAAATCTCATCCACTTGTAATGTTTGGTTTGCTGAAGATTAATCTAGGCTTGAAAATAATACAATGGTTGGTGATTAGTGTGGATAATGGTTTCCTTTCCCATTAGATAATGCTTCCACTTCTTAACAAATTGAAATAGGGCATATATTTCCTTATCATATGTAGAGTAATTTAGGAATCCCCCACAAAACATCTCAGAATGATAACATATTAGCTTACCTCATTATATCAAGGCCACTCCTATAACATATCCACTTGGATCAATCTCCAATTTGAAAGGATTCTACAAGTTTAGAAATGAAAGGACCGGTGCTTGACCAATATTTTCTTTCATCTCATCAAATGTTTATGTTAACTCTTTCCCCACTACAAAGCATTACCACTTGCTAATATGGCATGGAGTGGCACAACTACCATTGAAAATGATTCTATGAAATTCCATATGTAATGCACTACCCCTACAAAGATCCCAACTTCAGTGACATTATTAGGAATTGGCCACTTGATGATGGCCTCCATATTTATGGATCTATCTTGAGCTCCCCTCCAACTATAATGTACCCCAAATACTCCAACAATTACTGAGAAAGCTCAAATTTATTAAGGTTATCCAAAAATTGTTTCTTTTTCAAAGTCTCTAACACCTACATTAGATGTGAGATGTGATCTTCCTAGGTAGAGTTATAAACCACTATGACATACAAATACCCTATTAAAAATTAATCTAAATAGGGACACAATACATCATTCATCAATTGCATAAATGTAGTTGGATTAGTTAGCTCTAGGAGATAGCTACTAATCCAAGCCTCATGAGATAGCTCAAAGTTGACACTTCCTTTTCTTTATCCCCATCAAATTTTGAATCAAATATACAATTAGGTTGAATTCATCCACCTTAGAATACTTGATTCCAAAGTATTGAGTTCCATTCAAGTATTTTAGAACTCTTTTTGCAGCATACCAATGTCCTTCACAATGTTTTTGCATAAACTTGGAAAGAACTCCAACAATGAATGAAATATCTGGTTTGGTGGTGGTAAGGTAGATAAGACTTTCCACAAGCTATTTGTACTTTATTGCATCCTCAAATTCATTCCCTTATTTTGATGTGATATTCAAATTATGTTCCAATGGAGTAGAGAGAGGGTTGCAGTCAATGATGCCAAACTTATTCAACAGTTCTCCAATGTACATATTTTGGGAGATGAATATGTACTTTGAATTTCGAGTCACTTCAATGCCTAAGTAGTAGTGAATATGTCCTAAATTTGTCATCTCAAATCCTTTCTTCAATTATTTATTTATGGATGAAATATAAATTTCATTGTTCCCTATTATCAACACATGATCTACATACACTACAATATATACAACAATTTTTCCAACTTTCTTGAGAAATAGAATTTCATCATCAATATTTAAGTGCTTGAAATTCAATTTCAGAAGATGCTTAGTTATATTTTCATACCATGCTCGCAATGGTTGTTTCAATCCATATAAGGATATAATAATTCTACATACTTACTGTTCTTCTACCTTCACAAAAAAACCTTCGGGATGAGACATGAAGACATTCTCTTTCAAGTCTCCATTTGAGAAATCAGTCTTCACATCCATTTTATGAAATTTCCATCCGTTCTGTGCTACCAAGGAAAATAGAGTATGAATGGTAGCCCATTTTTCTATGGGAGAAAAGTATCCTCATAATCAATGCCTTATTTCTATGTAAACAATCTTTCCACAAGCCTCTCTTTTTTTTGACAAGTGAGCTATCTGATTTGTACTCGTTCTTGAACACCCACTTGTAGCTAATTGGTTTGGTTCTGAATGGAGGGTCCACAAACTTCCATGTCCCATTCTTGATGAGAGCATCACTTTTGCATGGATTCTTTCCACTCATTGTGAGAATTTTATTATTCAAAGGAAGTTGTTTCAAAGTTAGTAGATAAATTCGATTCACAATCATATGAAACATCCATATCATCTACATCACCTAAATATGAATTATCTACATCACCTCCATCTTGTCTTGTAGAAATTAAGGTTCCTTTCTTTCCAAGCTCATCAGGATGAACACTTTCAAGTATATTTATGAGCCACTTTGGTTGACCTTTCTAAGATGGTATAGGTTGCTCCCCTGATTGAGATGGTGATGCATTTTCATCAAGGTTCAGCCTTTCAATCCTCTCAATCACATCATCCTAATGAACTTCCTCTTTTGATGAAGTGGCCATAACTTCTTCATGATGAGGAGATGGTGATTCAAAAGGATAATTCAGATATTGATCCAAGTTAGGGATCCCCCCTTCAATACGTGGAATTTCATCATCAAAATTGTGATATATCTTTGCATGGGTGAATCTATTCATATGATCAAGCTGTCACTCAATATTTTTTTCATTCTTGGTGGATTCAAGAAAAAAAATATCTGGAAAGAATTAACTCATTTTTTACCTCATCATAAATACAATATTCTTTGGTGGTTTTTTAGCACCCCAATAGTATGCACTTCAAACTCCTTTCATAAAGATTGTTTCTTTTCTCCTTAGGAATTAAGACACAACACGTGGAACCAAAGACCCTGAGATGGCTCACCGAAGGAATGCAACCATACCACATTTCATAAGGAGCCTTATTACCAAGAGCATGAGATGGACTCTTGTTTTTTTTACATATACCACACAAAACTACATCAACACAAAACATCAATTTCACATTTTTGAAAAACATCACGGAACAAACCATATGTAAGATATTCCTATTCATTATTTTAGCTACACCATTGTATTGAGGATTGTATGAAACTATGGTGTGATGTTGAATCCCATGTTGGTGAAGATATTTTTCAAATTCATTATATGTATATTATCCTCCATTATCAAAATGAAGAGTGCTAACATGTGACTGTGGTTCATTTTGGATCCATACATGAAAATTTTAAAAAGTTTTAGAATCCTGTTATTTATCTTTCAACAAGTAGAACCAACACATCCTAGAGTAATCATCAATAAAAATACATGATATGTTTATCTCCATTAGAATATGGAATAAACACGGGGGCACACAAATCATAATGTATCAATCTAAGTTTTCTACATGCTCTGGAAGTGGAATCATGGACATGTTGTTTCCTATGTTTTCCAAGGATACAAGCATCACATTGCTTCAATTTCCTAGGAATAGTAGGAAAACTAGAAACATCATTTGTTTTCAATAAACAATAGATGTCATAATTAATGTCTCCAAATCTAGCATGCCATAAGATACTAGATGACAATATACCTTCATCGTGGTGAGAGAGGTATGCAAAATTTTGTGCATGAATATATGTCCCTTTCAACTTCAACAATATTTCATGTTGTTATAAGCTTTCCTTATTTAAACTTTTTCATCGAATATATGAATATAGTGGGCTTGCTATCGAATATGCATGTTATTGCTTAGACACTCCCTAAAGGAATAGTCTTACCTTACTTCAAGGGGAAGCCTAAGGATACTATCAAGTGAATCACTACCTATCACATATGTGATTCACTCCAATATTTAGGCTAGGAAAACCAAGCCAAAGGGGGGATCCCACATGGCCAATCTAAGTCCTATCATTGCAAATAAGGATAGGTGAGAACAAGTACTAGTGTTGACTTGAGTTGACTTCTCTAGGTGGATGGCTCAAAGACAAGTGGCATAAGACAAGTTGTATTGATATTTGGAGATAGAATAACTGCTTATAAGAGTATGCACCATCATTCATGAAGTAAATGCAAATAGCAATGGTTATTAAATCTTAACAAATAAAGGTCATATACATCATTCATACAAGTACACACATGAGAAATTGAACAACAAAAATTATAACTGGAAATAATTTACGTAATTACAATAACAATCTCATAACATATTCGTGACCATTCAACATATGAATACCGTGATGTTGCAAAATATTTTAATAGACAGTTCTAGAATTAGGTAATAAATACCAAGAATGATAAAATGAAAAGTGAGATTTAAAGTTTAGATTGCAAAGAAAATACATATGTTATCACAAGTTTCCATAACTCAGTCACTTACATGAATTCAATTTAATAAACACCTTGAATGTAGAGCCAAATCAACCTTCATATCAACATGCAGAAGGTAATATTACATGCCCTAAATGGATCCTTTGATGTAATTTTAAATAGGGGTGTAAGGATTGGATTTAACATGTACCAATTCTATCTTAAAGGGTATTTAACCAAACTGAATATGATTGTTGTATACCTTTACAAATTTCCAAAGGAAATAGTTTGGGATGATGTATATTAGGGAAGTGATTCCTTGAAGGGTTAGCTAGTCATTGGGGACGATAAGGATGCTTAGACCTTCAACCACACATCCATGCAAAGAAATAAGAAGACAAATTTTTAGAATAGTCACAACAATTCAATAACCCATTGGTATACCTTGCAGATTATGACAATTAGGAGGGAAACCCCTTTCAAATTTGGAGTAGCATTGGGTTATCTTGAAGGCCGATTTTGCTTCTAGGACAATATTAAATAATGATACCATGAAAAAACCTTCTAGAAGGGAATACAAACCTTGGATCAAACTACTGGAAACTCTGTGATTTGGAATAATAGCCTGATTACCCTAGAAGGCACTAGTTAAAGAAACAAACAATAATTCAATATCCAAGTAGAATACAACAAAAATTTAGGGTTTGGTATGTGTTGAATTGAAATATCGTCACTTGATAAAAATCCTGCAAATGATTACAAGGCCTATTTATTTATACTATGGTATAATATTAATAGGTGGGGTCCCCTAGAAAAAAAACCCATGGATGTTTATTTTCAGTCATTTCCCTCGGTATACATACAAGTTTGCTTTGATGATGTGATGATAAAGGTCAAAAGCTATGGCGATTCTTGGCATGGGGTGATACACTTCCGTGATGGTTGTTTCTTATTTTCAGTTTGATGACATAAAACTTACGAAACAAGAAATCTATGAGATCTACACTATTCTTGGTGGCACATACAAAAGGGGTTAAAATAATTGTTATTCATGCAAATGAAACATAAGTTTGGTAATAACAAAATCATGTTTTATATATATTGCACATATGTTATATGGTTTTCTCATGCATATATAGTGACCTTGCCACAAAGCCATGGTATATTATATGATTTGTTTCGAGTAGTCATTTGGGTTCTATATGACAATGTATTATATTATGAAATGACATATGCAAAGGGATTAAGTCAATATAAAGTGGCACACATATGTGGTTGTTGGGGCAAAGTTTGGGTTATTATATTGTTGGTTTTATTTGGAATATTATATAGTACATGGCATTTGATTGACATCACAAATGATTAAATCCTAGATTTCGTGTGGGTGAAAAATCGATTAGTTATGTGAAGTGATAATCCATAATTGATGTCCATGATTAAAAGATTGATATTGAAAGCGATTTGGTGCTCACTTGGAATTTGTTTTAACCTGTGATTGGTTAATATTGCATATGTGCATTGCATGTGGTTTATGGTATTTGATTTGTGATTTATTGAGAATTTTTATTGGGTGGTGGAGCATGGACGTAGTGTATCCTTGTTGGTCATGCATTCAATATGATGATACATGGGCATTTACTCCACAGTCCCACGTCCATCACCCTGCCAACTCGAGAGTTTTTGGGATCATTTCATTTTGTTTTGGTTGCTAAGAGAGCTTTAGTTCCATCTGCTGAGAAATCCTTGCTCTTGGTGGTTGTTGTAACTTCTCTCAGCCTCTACGTTGGTATAAAAACATGTTTTTGCAAGGTATGTACTCCCCAGTCTATTTTACATATCTTGCAAGATATTTGTCCTTATATTGATTAAATTTTGGCTTTGGTTAGCATAATGTGTGCATACAAATTCTTTCTCTCCCTGCTCTATCATTTCTTGAAGAAAAATGTAGAAGAAAATGTTTATTTGTCAATGAATTTGTGTCAGGCTTTGTCTTGCACATTTCATACTTTCACTTTCCATCTTCTGTGATCGTTTGAGAAGGAAAAAGTTTTGAGTTTACTTTTGGTCTGCATGCATTGTGAATAGGATTCAAACCCGACTCCTTCTTGGTATTTTATAAGTTCTTTCATGATTTTTGAATGAATGGGAAAGACCCATTTTAGTTTGATGGATAAAATATTAGTGGGTTTTGAACCTGGGTTAAATACACCATGAAATGAGTGAATTAGACTTCTCTTTGATATTGTTTAACTCACGATTGAGTCAATCCATAGTTTTAGTAATTGTGAAATAAAATGGATCACACCCATTTTTCTTTCAACAAACTTGAACTCAAATGGTGTGTGGTTGTAACTGGGTTTTACAAAATTCTTTGTGTTTCTTACAACTAGTTTTATTTGTTCATACTGAGTAGATATTTTGTATCAATCTTGGATATATTTTATTTTAAAAATTGAAGGGTTCAAACCCATATTTATTGAAATGCATTGTGGTTGATGTCTCTTCCATTCAAGCTACTTTTCTCCTTTGCTTCATTTCCTTGACCAAAAATAATTTCGGGTTGACAGAGTTTGTTTTTGGTCAAGACACATAGTTATTTCATGTGCATGCGATGCGGCTATGATTTTTCTGATTTGGTATAAGCGTTATGACTCATGAGTGGTAGAAGTTTTGGTCATTCATTTTGAATCGAGTCAAGTTGTGTTTAGAACTTGAATTAGTGGGAAAGTGATTTGTATAAATGCATTTTACTTTTTGATGGGTGAACACGAGTTATAAGTTTGTAAACATTATATTTATATTCATGATGCATAACATATATGTATATATTTAGTCATGGTGGAAGCAATGGGAATATTACTTATGATGACACTTTGGATGGTATAAGTAAAGAGAAATAGGCTGAAGTCATATGTGAATTTCATGGTGGCTGAAAGTTTAAAGGAATGTTATATAGACTTCATTTTCCCTCATATATGCCATTTTACATAATTTATATTTCCCTAATCCTATTCATATAAATTTCATTTTCCATTTTCTTCCATGTCTATATAATTAAAATAAAACAAAACATGGATGAATTGCAGCTCGAATGACAAAAGGTGTGCACAACATGACAGAATATGAACAAATTTTAATATTTATTTACAACATGTACATGTGATTTGGAATGGCTTGTGAACTGATTGTTCTTATATTGAAAGTGTATAAACATGGTTGAGAGACTTAGAATATCGAACAATATTTATCATACATACCCATCATGTTATCACTTTTCGCAAGTTACACACCTTTATCATATATTCCTATCATATAAATATCCCTTCTCTTACACTTCCCTATTCATATTTTAGAAAAAGAAAATGGTTTGTATAAAGAGTTTGTAGTTTAGATTTCATATTTTAAAGAAGAGTTGGATGTTGGTAGAATAACGTTGTTGTCCATGTATCCATTTTCCCATTCATTCCCATTTTATGTTGTCTAGTTATGCTACTCTTAAATCCAAATTTAATCAAGTTGAAAAATTGTATTAAATGTTCTATATATTGAGTCTTGTATATGGACTAATTAAAAAATTATGTATATAGATGAGATTTTTCAACAGAGGCAACAATTTCTATGGAAATAAAGGCAATAGGGGAAACATGGGGAGAGGGCCCAATGCATTTTGGCAGAGAGGTATAAATTAGAGGATGATATTTTCCATCCAATTTGATGCAAATTCTAAGGAATTTAACCTGCTAGTCCAAACCGTTACTTAAATCTCGCGGGATACCTAGCCTTCAGATCCCTCAACTACCAGTCAAGCCCCCTCTTCAACCTCATTAGAGTATTGTAGATATCCCTAATCAACCCGATATGCAACCTCAACAATCAACGATGGCTAGAGAAATGTACTTGTTAAGCCTCCTTATAGTGTTGGTCATTGGCCTACCATGTCACTGCCACTCCCTCCTCCACTTCCTTTACTTCCAATTCAACTTGTTGCTCCAGTTGCCTCACATGTACATTCCCCTTAGCTCCCAAAGAATGACAAAGCCTTAGCTATTGAGATAGATCCAAGTAGAGGAAAGCAACCCACCATTTGTGTCAGTTTAGAGTCATCATAAACATCTACCTACACCATCAAGTCCTTAATTTCCAAACATGAGGATGGTGTGAAAAATATAACATTTGATGATATCCACTCGGAAGTGTCGACAGTATAAGAGAAGAAATATTCTAATGTAGATTTAATCAAACAAAAGGAAACATTGTTAGAGGGAAGCATACAAAGAGAGTATGCTTCAAACATGAAATATTATTTTTGACTTTGTTTTTATGATGACATCAATTTGGTATTGATGCACATATTTTTTGGACAACTGACATAATTATTAGTTTTGAGAAACTTATAACATGATTTTAATTTTTTTGGGGGAGATACAAGTATTTATAATTATGGAGCATGATTATTTTGAATATTGTTTATATATATATATATATATATATATATATATATATATATATATATATATATGGTGATTTGTGCATGATATGTGAATAAATAATGGAGGAACAAGGGAATGTTGAAAATAAAAACAAATAAAGAAAAAGGGAC
>ML792133.1:259400-272312 GCA_009831015.1 Picea engelmannii | reverse complement strand
CCCTTTGTAATTAACATGACTTAATCACCCTACATATAATAGTATATTCTTTCTCAACATGTGTGCCCCTTTATGAACATGGGGAAAATCAAAGAGTATGGTTGGAAATTATGGGTTTGAATAGGACAGCTCCATAAGACATATATGGGAATGGGTTCAAACATTCTAAAGCAATTAAACCACATCGAATGAACTTCATTAAAATATATTTTACTTTTCTTAACATGTGAGCCATTTCCAATCACAAGATGGAATGAGAATTTGATATCATAAAGTTTCCCTAATACTATGCTTTCTTTAAAAAAGATTAGTCTGATCCAAATGTTAGAACGGGGCATGCTTAGAAGGATATATGATGATGGGTCTATTAGTCAGATCAGGTACTTAAAGATGTCTCGTAAATATTCCTAGTAGTGAGCATGCTTAAGTTAGGATTATTTTCATCCCTTGCGCCTAAGGATACTTCACTTCTTGACTTAAAAAAAAAACTTGTATTATATACAATGCATATCCCTAAAAGATTAAGTTCTCCTCTATCCTATATTAAAGTTAGGGTGCACCCCAAGAGATTTTTGGTTCTTTCACTCTTATACAAATTTAGGTTATAACATACTTGCGCATAAATTTCCAAGTGATTCCTTCATTCATGGGTATTAATGGGGGTGTCATAGTTTGTAAGTAGTTATCTTACTCTTATTCAAATAGGGTGCACCACAAGTCGTTCCCTTGTTATTATATTAATTATTGTTTAAATACCAAGAACATAATTTTAGCACTAACTAAGATGCAAATTCATTAAGTTGTTGTCTCACTCCTATATATGTAAATTAAGGTGTGCCCCAAGCATGTCTTTTACTTCTATACTAATTAGGGTGAAATTCTGTAATGATCCCAAGACATTATGTAAGGATCATCACTGTTTTGGTGTCTTTTTAAAACTTTTTCCTCGTTGTGGTATTTCATCAAACACTTTGTTGATCTACTTTTTAGATGTGTTTATATGTGTGTATGCAGCAAATAATGGAAAGAGATAACCATGGAACATACCTCAACCATATGCAATAAGGTAGACAAGCCAAAACATCTCAATTCTTCTTTATTCATAAAATAGAGAAACCCGCTACAATGAAGATGCCAATCCAGAATGCTCAACAGATGTCCAAGAAGATAGACAATAGATAAGAGCCACTTCAAAATGCTCCCACTAATACAAAGGATGCCTCCAAGGGATGAATAAGAAATGAATATCAATACCAGCAGATCTGAATGCAAAACCCTCCAGCTGAAAAATGCCACGCTCCAATAGAAGGCTGAAACCCTCAATAACTCGGCCCTGCTGCCAAAAGTGTCCAATCACCCTAATAAATATGCCAAATGATAGATCATGTGATGGTAAGAACAACCCAGGTGACCGAATCTCCAAGATCCCTCTCAATCTCTATAGATCTAAAATCCCCCCACTAAATGGTGTGCCCCACTTGATGACTGAAACCCTAGATAATTTGGCCCTGCTAAAGGAGGCCTCCAAATGATCTGAAACTCTCCACAATGATAGATCAGGATGCTGCAATGAGAACCCAAGTGCTCAAATCCTCAAATACCTGCTAGATCCTTAGATCTAGCTACCCTCCAAATAATGGTGCTCCCTCCCCTTAGGAAAACTTCCCACTCTCAATACAAATCGATCCTCCACTAAAAGACTCCGGAAAACCACCAAGAATGATGCCAATACACCTACAAAGGAAACCCAATACCTGGAATTCCTGGAATCCCTTCTCCTTAGCTAGGACGAATCCCTCCTCAATGAATGGTGTGCCCCCCCTTGTTGGAAACCCCCAATTGGTGCACCCTCTCTCTATCTGCACAAGCAACTGATGTAGAATCCTCCTGCAACTGAGTAGATCTGGAACTAGAATGGTGTGGGAAAGTATTTCATCTCCGAGACCAAGCTTGGGACAAGATAGGTGGAATCTTTCACCACCGAATCGTCCTCTAGGGTGTAATGAACTGCCTGGATACGACAACCACTCCAATAATAGGTGCAAATTTTTTTTGTGTTTTTAGAAGTGTGTGTGTGCGTGTGTACAAGGAAACAACAACAACCCATTCGACTCTGCGTCACCACCTGATGACGAATACGAAGCAACCAGGATGAACATAAGAAGATGGCCAGGACGCACGATACGTAACCATATGCATAAATGATGATCACACGACAAAGTAAAACTGACTGCTAAATACGACTGACCTCCCGCTCGTCCTACCCTGCAAGGTTAGGACCTCCAAGACACATAATCAACGCTCAAGCCTAGGTTCCCATCGCTTTTAACAATTTAAGGTCTCAGGGCTGGCAACTGTTCTGAGGAACATGGAGGTGTCTACATCCCGCCCAACACAATAGACCAAGCACTAACTGACCACAATCAAGTACAACCTAAATAAGAAGAACAAATGCGCCCCTTACGGAAGGCGCATGACAAGGACTCTGACAACGAACACCCAAGTTCACAAATCTAAGAACAACCACCCCGATATACTAACTTGGGTAAGTAGGTTATGTAAATCCAGGACATTCCACCATATAAGTTTTATCGATAACAACAGTGTACACTAGCCTTTCTATGAGATGTCAATACCATTACGTTCCTAATTGCAATAACATTGCAATAAAAACAATGAGCATACTTTCCCAAGGATATCAACTCTAACCTTGCAATTATTCATAGGGCCAGAACAAACAATTACATATTCAACAACATATTATGATTACGAATTTATGAACCATCATCAATGACATTCCTTTACGTGTTCTGGTGAAAACATTACCTAATCATTACCTTTACACCTTGCTAACACCAAATAGGATATCATGACAATAAACCATATCCTTACTTTCATATTCTAAACTACTCTTCAGGTTAACAGACAACGACCTCAAGTTTTCTTTGATTAGTGTGACTATCTAGAAAAAGACTATTTGCAAAAGGTTTACAATTCTACAAGAGTAATTAAAGAAGAATAAAGATTATATTATTTAGATTGATCTCAATGTATTATCATGGTAGCAAGATCATGTACTAGTGAATGAATAGTAATTTGACGAAATTGTTGTTCTAATACAAGGAATGAAGTGATTCAACACCCTTGACTATACATGTCATAACAAGATGATAACATAAAATAATTTAATATTTACCCTTGTGTTGAAATATAAAGGAATTTAATGTCATTGTTATGAATTAACCACACCATTTATTTGTAACCTTTTCACTAATTGACGACACCCTTACCCTATGGTAAACACACAAGTCTAACACCATAATTGTAACCCAAGGAATGACAACGTATCACTATAATTAGAGTGACAACACCTAAATAACAATGATAAAAACTGGCAATGTCTATGGGTCATAGCATCTAAATGTGACCTCAATTATAAATGTCATCATGTTTAAAAGGGACATGGTAACCTCAATTTAAAATGACACACATTTATCAATATCGATGATCATCATGACAACGTTAAAGGTAATAGTATTTAAGCCATCATCAGGATTATAAAAACACCGTATTATAATTTAGGTCAATGAAAACAACAATGTGGCACCCCGGTTATGTGCTGGTCATGTGTACCGATGACCATAATCTAAAGGTCATCATGGAAGGAATCCATCTAAGGGACAATAAATAATGGCGATGTATTTTCCACGACAATGATGAAGAAAAACGTATTGTCATCGATATAACAATATCAAGTCTATAATTAACATCAGTTTTAATTATCATATGACTTCATGATTAAAAGATTACATGCAGAATTAAAAGACTTCATTTAAATCGACGTATTTGAATGACAGAATTTAGGTGTGACCCGATTTAACAAATTAAAAAAAATGCCAAGGTTTAACAACAGCCATATTAAACTGACCTTAAATAAATTCACGCTATGATTGTATAGTGGTGGTGGCACCATCATCTACTAAGTTTAAGGCAGTAATATTTCCCTTATGATGTTTAAAACTCTAGCACACTACTGAACATTTTTTAAAATATAAACATTTTTTTTTTAAATATAAACAGTTTTTAAAATATAAACATCCAACTCGCACATTTTTATATACATTCATTTTTAAATATATTGAAGCGCAGATTTCATAAAAAGGTAGATCAATGCATTCTTAGTTTTGTTAAAACGCGGATGTATTAAAAACAGAAACATTAATATGCTGAGATATGGAAGCTAAATTTTAGGTAAATCAATTGCAGACATTCTTAATTTTGTTAAAACGCAGATGTATTAAAAATAGAAACATTAATTCGCTGAGATATGGAAGCTAAATTTTAGGTAAGTCAAATGCAGACCCATGCATTTTTAGATACAAAAAGACGCAGATAGAAATGCCACTACAATCCAGTAAAACGCAGACATTACATAGTAACCACAGATAGAAACGCAGACCCCTTTTTTACAGTAAAACGCAGATAAAAACGCAGACTTCCAGTACTAAATTGAAAGGTAAGGAGAATTGGAAGGCGTTTAGTTTGCAGAAGGATTTCCTGTGTCAAATAATACACAGATCTTGACTGCCCAAATAGATAGCGGCAAGAAAAAAAAAAAAACGCCCCAACGAAATGAAAAACGCAGGTCAAAACACGGATTGAAGACACAGATAAATAAGAAACGCCCATAATCAATGCAATACGCGCAATATACAGATGCCCAACGTTTAATATACAATGGAAACAATAAAAACACCAATAACCCAGCATGCAATGCCCCATACTCGGTGGCAAAATGCCTAAATCAAAATTGCTTGTGGTACAATAATAAAAACACAGATAATTAAAGAATGTAGATTAAAACAAAAACGCCCACTCTGGCCCTAACACAAATTTAAAACCCAGCGCATTCAACCATGTGAAACGCAGACCAGAAACACATTGCCAGAACTAAAACGAACAGCCAAGATAAAAGAACAGCCAGGCCAAACGATTGCCAGACGGTAAACAATTGCTAGGATTGAAAATGAATTGACGGAGGTATCTAACGATAAATTTTTTTGTTCAGTAACCATTTAAATAAGACGAATCGCCAGAACCAAATTGACGCTAACCATTTATAAAACAAATTACCAGTAACAAGTTCTTTTTTTTTTCAGCAAGACATCAAAAAAAATTTCACTAACCCTTTTTAAACAATTTTACTAGAATTAAATCATACCTTAGCCACTCGTCCGCTTCGGAGACATCCCGCGCTCCGTGCCGTGTCCCGTGCTCCTTGTCGCTCCTGCTCGCTGACCGCAAAAGACTCACCGCTACCTCCCAGCCAAACGCTAGGGGTACTCTACTTCCCCCTTAGCCCCCCGAGACGCAAAGGGGCCACACAAGAACCAGAGATAGACTAGTGTCTCAGCTCGCCTCCATGGCTGAGCTACCACTCCAACACAGCTGAGATACACCCAACTCCTCACAAGAAAATCCGTCAAACCACAATTCGGCAACGTAACGTTACACTAACCATTCATCCCCTTTTTCCTTCCTTTCCCTTTCTTTTATAGAAAAAAAAGAGACCCACCTACTTTCCTAATTATTAATTAATTAACTTTTCAATGACAAACCTCTAAACAATCTTCGCCGTCCAAGTGTCACTCATCCCTAGGGTTCTCCAATAATTAAATTATTTTTAATAATTAAAAGACTAAATTTCTTCACTCCCCCAAAATCGCTCCTTAAATTTCTCCTAGGGTTCCTAGATCCCCTCTCATGCTTTTAATCACTTTCCTAAAATGAAGTTTCTGAAATTTTGTAACTCCTTAAATGGTGATTCCTTTTTGCTTTTTTTTTACCCTATGTCCCCTACTTTCCAATTTTTAAGTTTCCTTATTCCAAGTTTCCTTATTTATTTATTTATTTTTCTTCTTTTATTTCTCTCTTTCCATTATTTATTATTATTATTATTTTTTTTGTTAAACCCCCAAATGATAAATGCGCTTAATATTCTTTTCAATATATAAACAAATATTTTTATTATTATTATTATTATTTGAAATCCTAATTTTTATACTCCCCTCTTTAATAATTTTAATTCTCCTTTATAATTTAAACGCCATGGGTTTCACTTAAATTAACCCCCTCGTTACTTTACCCCCTTTACTTTTAAGAAGACTTTAATTAACACCTAGGAGGGTTTTAGTTTACGCCCTATGTTTATTTTTGTAGGATGTTTTCTTAGGGCTCGCCAAAATTTGTCTTAGAGAAGTTTTAATTTAGGTTTTAATTTGAACAGGACGACAATTTAATTAGGGGAGTCGTTTTTAAGAATTTTATCAGGCGTTAAGATCTAGGGTCATCTAGGTTGTCTCATCATCATCATCAATGCGACGTGCCCTTCAGGACGCACTACGTGCTCCAAGGGTGCCAATCCCCTTGCTTGCTTCGGTTGCTTGACTTGCCCTTCAGGATGCACCACGTGCTCCAAGGGTGCCACTCGTTGATTTGCATTTCTTTGCGCGACGTGCCCTTTAGGATGCACCACGTGCTCCAAAGGTGCCACTCGCTAGCTTGATGGATTGGTAGACTCTATAACCCCTGGAGTCAACACTCCACCAGGTGAACTTGTGGGAGACTAAGGGCTCTAAGGAATAAGGCCCCCGCCTTATTGTGCTCCCCTTAGAATCATTGTGAGCGACTGTCGCAGTCTTCCCTCACGGCATCGTGGATCCTCTCGAACTAGGTAATCGTTAACCTACAGTTCGAGCCACGCAGGAGTGCTAGTAGGCTATGGCAGGGCTGCTATCCACACCGCTCCCTCAATCTCTCTGGAACTCATGTGTGGCCCCTTTACTCCATATGTGAGTCCGGTCAGCAAGCTATCGTCAGCCTGCATCATCAACCATCATGTCAGATCATGTCAACAACATATCATAAAATCAATATATATCATCAAAAAAAACAATATCATCATAAATGAAAAAACTCAAAGCCCACTTTCTGAATCAATCCGGAGTCCAAGGGAGTTCCACCGATGCCTCTGCATCCTCAAGGTCTGAAACCCTGCACACTCAAAGAAACTGAGTCAGCAGCACCTGTCTACACCAAGGTAGTAAAAACATCCTGTCATATATCTTAACGCATCATAATGAAAGAAAAAGTTTTATCATCATAAAAATCCAGATCACTTGCGAGAAAGTGTCCTCAAAGAATAAGTTTGGTAAGTGCGCCAGAGCGAGATGTTACATAGGGTTTGTTATGTCAAAACCCTCAAAACCCCCAATATTGGGCTCACTAGCTAGAAGCCAGAAATCAAGATAAGATCATACATGAATGAATGAGAAGAGGCCCTTACCTTTCCTTTATAATTTTTGGCTCACCTTGTCCCTCCAAAGTGACTTTCATTTTATTAATATTTAATTAATTAATTAAATCACTTTAATTAATTAATTAACCTTTTTACCTCTGAAAATCTCCTTATCTCTCCTTGTGGCTTCCCTGGCTACTGAAAGTCACTTCTAGCCATCCCATCCTGTAGTGTTTCTCCTCCTGATTCCAATGAGCTATTACACTGAGAGGTTCCTCCAAGTAATGTACCCAAAATGACCTCTTCAGTGATTTTAATTAACTTATAGCTCAAAATAGTCAAAATCATGGAAATCGTTGGAATGGAATGAAACCAAAACCAACCTGTGCGGAATGGCTCATAATGATGGAATATGATGATCAATGCCAACTGGATGCCACAATGCCTCTCAAATACCCCTGTACTTGCTATAATATCCATCTGGCTACTCTGGTCGACATAAGTCTTTGCACTGTGATGATGTCCCAAAGTGGGGACATTACAGTCCTCCCTGCTAGAAAATTGCTTGTCCTCAAGCAATAGCCGAATACAATCAAATAAAATTCCAGGATCCCATGTCCACCTGTGGGATACACCACAGAATCCATCGAAAGATGAACAATAGTACACCCCACCCCCTGGATCACATATCAGGAAGTGAACTGCAATACTCTGCGAAGCACAGTCCTAAAAGATAGCAACCCTGGGAACCTCCTGCACGTGATACATAGCCTCATATCAGAATGAGTCCATCCCCCAAATCTCTACCAAGATCCACACGGCCTCCATCAACTGCACATGCTGATGCCAGAATGAGGTACTGCAAGACCTCCGTAAGACACCCACAAGCGGTGCGCTCCTCTCAACACTTAAGCTCAATGGAAAGTTAGAATAACTTTCCCCTGCAATGGTCCACTCTCTCCTGTGAATCCGTGAAATGCCCAATACTACAATCCCTGGGTCCCATGCTAAACTCTGTCGAAGATCCTCATGCTGACACTGCGCTACTCTAACCATGACTGTCTGCCTCCTGCATACATCCTATACCCTCCTCTCCTGGGTCCTCCAGCTGAAATACCTGTGACCATTGGACCTGTTGTCCAAAAACTGTATCAATGAAGACACCTTTGTAGAAGAATTACCTGTCCAAACATCTCCATTCCTTATCATGATGATCAAATGGAAGAAAAGGTCTCGCCCCGTAGGACAAGTACCTGCAGACCCACTCCAACCCAACCCAAGGTGGAGTGTGTGACTCTCTGGTGCAACCTGGATCATCATGTAGTCAGATATCCTGCTAGCCAAATGAACCCCCGGATCCCATGGTAAAGTTGGAAGTTTATCACTTCCAACCTCCTCTAACTGCTTCTGTGTGAGACCGATCATTGTCAGGAGCCCTCTGTGCTGATCTGTTATCCTTCTCATGTTGTTGTCAATGATAAATGTGTTGAAAAAGGATAACAGACATATCTGCAGTTGACTGTAGGACTGGAAGGCGTCACATGCTTTGGTCAATCCCAAGTATTCGACCAGAAGCTCGTCCATCGGTATCCATGATCAATTCTCTCCTGTGGTCATCACCGAATCTCCACCATCCAGTACAACTGGAAGTAACTCCTCCAACTGCTGGTCAACCAACCTCCATCTCTCATCTACCATGCAACTACTGAAATGGTGAAGGTGATCTCCCACAACTATGTGCCGCTATAGAGGAGTGACATCTACATACTCCCTTGAGTGTGTCTCCTCCTTGCAAGGCACTATACTCCTCTGAATTCCACCATACACCTCGGCATCTCTCTATGAACTATCACTCATCACAATATGCTCTGGCATACTCATATCATCTCCCACAAACTCATGCTGCATCACATATCCTGGGCGTACAACTGGATCAATCTCTATATGGAGATCAACCACTCCCAAGACACAAATGAAAGTGTCCCCCATCGACTGGTGCTCCTCCGCTAGATCATCAACATCCTCTATCAATGTGACTGACTGATACATATGATTGTCCACTAAGACAGATGAAGTGGATCTCTGACGAATCTCCTCAAGAGACCCATCTGATATAGACTTTGATTCTTGAAGGGCGGTCTGTGTGCCTCTCAAGAATCCTCCAGTGCTCTCCAACTCTTGAGTGAGTCGGTCTACCTCCAACTCCTGTCCCCTCAGGGCCCTATGATACAACTCGCCAATCCCCAGTAGGTAGTCTCTGTCTATCAACAACTACTGGTAGTCAATCCTCATCATAGACACTCTCTCCCGGAGAGTGTGAAAATCATCCATGGAAAATCCTCCATCTGAGCTACCCTATGCCACTGATGCTCTCCAACCATAATCTTCCATCACTGCATGCATGTCATCAATATGTCTAGTGGCTGCCTTAATCATAGCCTCACTAACTCCCAACTGTGCTGCTAAGTGGTGTGACTCCTGATCATAATCATGCTGGGGTACCCCCTCATGCCTCTCACTGCTAGTGCCATCACTAACAACACTCTATGCAGAAGATAAAGTGATGAACTACCTGTTGTCTACGGTGCCACCAGGTACTCCTGTATGACATTGCATCCCATCACTAGATGCCATCTCCCCCTGACTCACACTGTATCCTGTATCAGCAGCTGTATCCTCCTGTGCACTCAACCCGCTACTATCATATGCACCTGGATCCCATATAGCTGTATCTAGACACATGCTATCATCATCCTAACTGCTAAAGAGTGCATCCTCATCCATGCAATCTGATCCTGGAAGTAAGTGCTCCATCCACCTATCAACCTCTGCCATCTGCTCAACCACTAGAGTCTCCAATAGTTATGACTCCATCTCCTCTTACTAACCTGTATGTGTGGGGTTAACTGCATGTACATCCTGTACCTCCTCCTGGATCTGTGGGTCTACCTATCCATGGTGTGCATCCCTCACACTAGGCTCATCCATCATACCTGACGTGCCACTGATCTCCTCATCTGACGTGGCTATCATGGGTGTCTGAACAAGTGTCAGATGTGTCACGACTCCCTTAGGAAGCTCATCATCTCTAGGTGCTAACACATGTGAATCCTCACTAGTGTCACCACTCTGCTGAGGTGTAAGGTCATCAATGGTATGCGATAAGTCTGCTGAGACATTGATGCTATCGTTCTGTCCATCCAGCTGCCTATCCTCTACACAAGGTTCATCCTCCTCCTCAAGCATGCAAGCATCCATAGCCTCTGTGCAAGAGTCATCATCGCTATCCTTTGAGTTAGAGTCACTATCACTAGCCTCTGTGCAAGAGTGACTATCATCATCAGACTACTCTGAGTCCTCATCATCACTATCATAGTGTACCTCAATGATATGCTTCTTACCCTTACCCCTACACCTATGATATGGTTTCCAAGGCACCTTGCAACTATAGCAAAGTTGTGTGCTCCTAATGGGTGTGGGGTTTCTCTGTGCTTCCTTCCATCTAGTTTCTCTGGATCTGCCTCCCTCTGCTATGCTGGTCCAATATGTCACCTCATCTTCACTCCAACTGGGGTTTTTCATGGATATAAACTTTTGGAGTGTTATTAGAGGCTTAAGTCTCTCACAAAGTGCATGATATTCTATTTCACAACTCACATCTATTCCAACAAAATATGTAGAACCCATCTTTCCTTATAGAAGATCCCTCAGGCTAGCAGGAGTCTGAGCTCTGATAGCACTGTAATGATCCCAAGCCATTATGCAAGGATCATCCCTGTTTTGGTGTCTTTTTAAAACTTTTTCCTGGTTGTGGTATTTCGTCAAACACTTTGCTGATCTACTTTTTAGATGTGTTTATATGTGTGTATGTAGAAAATAACAGAAAGAGATAACCATGGAACATACCTCAACCATATGCAATAAGATAGACAAGCCAAAACATCTCAATTCTTCTTTATTCATAAAATAGAGAAACCTTCTACAATGAAGATGCCAATTCGGAATGCTCAACAGATGGCCAAGAAGATAGACAATAGATAAGAGCTGCTACAAAATGCTCCCACTAATACAAAGGATGCCTCCAAGGGATGAATAAGAAATGAATATCAATACCAGCAGATCTGAATGCCAAACTCTCCAGCTGAAGAATTCCATGCTCCAATAGAAGGCTGAAACCCTCAATAACTCGGCCCTGCTCCCAAAAGTGTCCAATCACCCTAATAAATATGCCAGCTGATAGATCGAGTGATGGTAAGAATAACCCAAGTGACCGAATCTCCAAGATCCCTCTCAATCTCTATAGATCTAAAATCCCCCCACTGAATGGTGTGCCCCACTAGATGACTGAAACCCTAGATAATTCGGCCCTGCTAAAGGAGGCCTCCAAATGATCCGAAACTCTCCACAATGATAGTTCAGGATGCTGCAATGAGAACCCAAGTGCTCAAATCCTCAAATACCTACTAGATCCTTAGATCTAGCTACCCTCCAAATAATGGTGCTCCCTCCCCTTGGGAAAATGTCCCACTCTCAATACAAATCAATCCTCCACTGAAAGACTCCGGAAAACCACCAAGAATGATGCCAAGACACCTGTAAAGGAAACCAAATACCTGGAATTCCTGGAATCCCTTCTCCTTAGCTAGGACGAATCCCTCCTCAATGAATGGTGCGCCCCCCCTTGTTGGAAACCCCCAACTTGTGCACCCTCTCTCTATCTGCACAAGCAATTGATGTAGAATCCCCCTGCAATTGAGTAGATCTGGAACTAGAATGGTGTGAGAGAGTATTACATCTCCGAGACCAAGCTTGAGACAAGATAGGTGGAATCATTCACCACCGAATCATCCTCTAGGGTTTGTTATGTCAAAACCCTCAAAACCCCCAATATTGGGCTCACTAGCTAGAAGCCAGAAATCAAAATAAGATCATACATGAATGAATGAGAAGAGGCCCTTACCTTTCCTTTATACTTTTTGTCTCACCTTGTCTCTCCAAAGTGACTTTCATTTTATTAATATTTAATTAATTAATTAAATCACTTTAATTAATTAATTAACCTTTTTACCTCTGAAAATCTCCTTATCTCTCCTTGTGGCTTTTTTGGCCACTGAAAGTCACTTCTATCCATCCCATCCTGTAGTGTTGCTCCTCCCGATTCCAATGAGCTATTATACTGAGAGGTTCCTCCAAGTAATGTACCCAAAATGACCTCTTCAATGATTTTAATTAACTTATAGCTCAAAATAGTCAAAATCATGGAAATCATCGGAATGGAACGAAACCAAAGCCAACTTGTGCGGAATGGCTCATAATGATGGATATGATGATCAATGCCAACTGGACCCCACAATGCCTCTCAACTACCCCTGTACTTTCTATAACATCCATCTGTCTACTCTGGTCATCATAAGTCTTTGCACTGTGATGATGTCCCAAAGTGGGGACATTACAAATTCCCCAATGACATACTTTTGGGTATCGATAGGGGTATAAGTTACCAAATGGTTCTTTCACTTCCATACAAATGAGTAGTTACCTAAATCCTATACTAATTAGGTTGTAAGTATTAACAATATACTTTTAGGTACTAATTGGGGTGTAGTAACCTTTTT
>ML792133.1:236832-253471 GCA_009831015.1 Picea engelmannii | reverse complement strand
ATGACATGGAATGTCATGGCTTGGAAAGGAGTAGCATTGGAATGGAAAAGACATGGCATGGAAAGGCATGGCAATGGCAAGCCATGGAAATGGCTATCCATGGCAATGGAATGGAAATGGCAATCCATGGAAATGGCATGGAAATGGGATGCAATGGCATGGAATCACAAGGAATTGAAATGACATAGCATGGCATGGATTGCAAAGGCATGGAAATGGCATGGAAATGCATGGCAATGGCATGGCATGGCTTGGCAAGGCATGAAAATGACATGGAAATGACATGGCATGGAAAGCCATGGAAATGACATGGCATGAACATGTTTGTGGGATTGGGTTTGGTAGGGTCGTTTATCTCCTTGTGTGCTCCAACCAAAAAATCAGGTAGGAATGTGCAATGAAATCTCATAGATGGTGAAGGGAAAATAATAATGGTTTGAAGTCTCCCTGGGGGAATTTTGGTAGCATATCATTACTTTCTATGGTGTGTCATGAAATGTAACCTCAAAATGTTTATTTTTAGGTGTAAAACGATACCCATTCTAAGATCTAGTTTCCATGTGAACTCTCTCATTGCATTGATGAAAATCAAAGTTTAGTGGACATCATGGAAGAATGAATAAATGTTATTAATAATTGATGTGTTTAACAAAATTTACATATACCCACTACACAACCTAAACAAACACATGAGTGCATTAATGAGTCATTAACTAGTCATTTTGGAATTTATGAAGGGTTACACATAAATCAAATGATTTTATATATGTCATGCATAGAAAGAGGGATATGATGTGTGTGACCTAGAAAATGGTCAAATTATGCATTGAATCAACTAAGAAACTAACAACTAGGATTCTCAAAGGAATGCCAAGGGAAGGATAGTGTTTGAAGAGCCCAACTTGTAACAACCTTTGATAAGACATTGGTAGGTGCATGTACTTCATATTCTAAATATATATGAAGTTTTTGGGTTGTCCAAATGTTGTGTACTTGCATAATTGAATTTTATCTTATGTCATCTTCATAATTGAGTAATTCTAGTACTAGTTTTGGAGGTTAATTTGACATAACATTGAGATGATATTGTTAAGTGATTTACAATTATGTAGAAGATAAATGAGAAAAATTATTTCTATAATAAAGTATTGTACTATGCCATATTTTAGGTCACGATATTTTCAAGTGATCACTATTTGAGGGTGGATTTCCATTGGATTTAGATGGATATAATTCAAGAGGTAGTCCATATTGTTCATTGTGAGTTAGAATATGGATAACCACAACATTCATGCAAATAAGTCAGAAGAAATTATCTATTGATGATGTAGAGATACATGGTTGATTAACAACCAATGCTATTTGAGAACCATTACTTTCTTATGGGTTTATCACTTAGCAATCTTTTCCACCATAAGATATTCATTAATTCATGACGTAAGTATTTATAATCAATTTAGATAAAAATCAAGGTATTAATACACATAAAATTCATACACTTTGAAATTCAAAGACCTTGAAATTCATATATTCATCAACATAAAATGCAGAAACAATGAGATGCATAAAAAATGTTCCATGAAATGTATATATATATATATAGATAGATAGATAGATATATTCAACATCATCTAAATTGTACATGTTTTACAAAATGGCACCCCGTGCCCAATACACAAATAGACAACAAGTGCCCTAACACAAAAATCATCCATGTGGTGGCCTAGATACAAAATGGCATTAGTTGGTCAATCATTGACCACTGCCAACCTCGCCACCCTTAGGAGCATCCTAGAAATCTATCTTTCTTCTCTTGCTTGAGGAAGCACTTTGAGTGGTTATAGGCCTAGGCATGCTTCGATGCTCTGGAGACTACACAAAGACAAAACATTGTTATACATTTTTCATCAATGGGTTAATAGACATACAAAATGATAATTTGTAATTTAACCTAATACAACTCGCTGCATATGCTACTGTCAATCATGAGGGTGTTACCCTCCTCCACAACTCCAATATATTTGTGATGCCACCCTGCATCAGTTACAAGGATCAAGTCAATAAATTGAAATACCTATGCGTAAAATCAAATTCATGATACATAAAAAATTATTATAAAAAAATTATCTCAATGTGAATATTGTGGACCTCGATGTAGATTCACTAGGCACTAGGTTGTACAACCTGCTTCGAGGAAACCTCTACTATGGAAGCCTTGGTGGATGGGGTCGATGGAAATGGTGGTGGGGGTGGGTGGCATAAAGCTACATCCACTGTAGATGGATGTGATGGAAGAGGTGGCACAGATGGGTGGCCTGCGTGTGAATCCAATGAGGATGTGTGCAATAAGACAAATGTTTGGGTTGGGATGCGATAGACCCTCATAGGTTGTATAAGTGATTGCAAATCCATAGGAATGGATAATGTAACCTATAAGCAAGGCCCATGTTCCTAGGGAATGCAGTAGTATTATATCTAACAAATATTTTTGCAACCTGCATACATATTAATAATATTGAACTATTAGTACCAAATAATAAAATTCAAAATCAATAACACAAAAAAATTGAGAATTATACGATATTTAACTATACATATGGTACCTATGATGCAGGCGACTTGTCCGTCCTAGATGGACATTCCACGACATCGTCTAGTCCCGAATCCTATAAAAACACAAGAACATTAAAAAATTGAGGATGACATAAAATAAAGAAATGACGATGGTGAATTTATCAAATGTGACACATACTTGTGTGTGGGGTGCACCCAATGAGCATGCTACCTATACTACTACATCAGTGTTGGGTCTAGGCGCAAATGCATCCATTGACATAGAGGGTCTATTGCTCGGATGAAACATCTACAAAACAACATACAATAAAAAATCTATATAAATACACATAATACAAAATAAATATATAATGACGAAGAACATAGAAAGGGTTAAGATACTAACCTCCTCCATGAAGCTATGTTGTCCACTAGGATTTATAGGGCCATATCATGTTTTCCCACAACTTAAGCATCTGTGAGATTCACATGGACGATTTATATGTCCATGTGCCCTCTTCTCATTGTACTTTGTTGTGCATGATGAAGCTCCAACACCTCTATCAATGTCACTATCAAGCACCTCCTGCCGATATAGTGCAACAAAGCTATTGTGTTACACTAGGATATGAGTCAATGATGAAATTGCTAGCTTTACATGTTGCAAGCTCTCTGCAACAGGAGGATGTTGGCTAGGGGGGTGAGGCCTTTTCTAGTGAGGATGAGGGCCTAACATGGGATCACTCATGGCATGCTAGCATTCCTACACGGACCCTTGACCCACCCCCTAGAAGTCACCCATGTCAAATTAGTTGACATTCTTACCCAAAATAAATTCATCCCATAATGTTTTCAAAAGATATAAGGGCACCTCCCTGTTATTGCAAGGAGGTTTATCAAAAACCATATACCACCTATCCATCTAGTTTTGACTAATCTGGGGATGGATGCACCAGTCAATGGAGAGACATTCCTTGGTCAATGGTAGATCTTGTCCATTTCTAGGATCCCTAAAAATAATCAATATTTGTTTTTTGGAAATGCCCAAGTCTCTAACTCGATTTCTGTCGAAATCAGTGCTATACTACTCATACATTATTTCCCTATAATAAGAAATAGAGGTCAATTTCCCTTGGACACTTGCAATGGAATTCACAATGAAGTCCAAAGAAGTGGCCAGTGAGACTCTGCTAGGCTCTCTAGTGTCCCTTAATTGTTCCTCAAGGGTTCTTAATATGACCAACCCCTCATCAATTTGACTGTTTACATTGGGTGGTTGTGGTGGGTTGGGGTTTTTCTCTCCTTAGTTTTCTTCTAAGTGGTTTACATTGTCTCCTGGTTCCATTTTATTATATATGCCTCAATTGATTAAGCCATCACATGTAAATTAGGTTGGTTTTTTAATTATAATAAAAAACTACAAATTTCTTTAATTTAGAATCTTGGGAGAAAAAGACTAAATCGAGAGAATATATATATATATATATATATATATATATATATATATATAGAGAGAGAGAGAGAGAGAGAGAGAGAGAGAGAGAGATTTAGTGTTAACAAGAATGTGCACATGTTCTTGTTCCTAATAACGTGCGCACATTTTAGGAACGTGTGCGTGTTCTTTTGAATGGAAATTTTTTTTTGGGCAAAATTGAGAACTTTAGCGTATGTGTATGCTGACTAAGTTTCCTCGGATTTAGGTTCTGGATGACAAAACTAGCGGTTTGGTCTACAAATTGATAAAAACCTCGACTTTTATGAATACCTCTCTATATCTATGTTTTTGACATCATTTTTCTATAAGATATAGAATTTAGTTGTTGACGAAACTACATAAATAGATTGAGTCGGCTATGCATATTCCAAATATAAAAAAAAAATTCAATTAATGTTGCTTACTATTTTTAATCTATTTTTGTCTTCGTATATATCAAAATCCTATAATACATACCTCTCTTATTTCTTCTATAACTTTTTATCATCTTAACCATTTCTAAAATGAGTTCTATGTTGCACTAGAGGAGACCAATATATATATATATATATATATATATATATATATATATATATATATATATATATATATATATATATAGTCTTTCTAAGACCCTATATTGACTTTCATAATTTAAAAAATATAAAATTAATATCATAAATTTCCAAAAACTACACCGCACTAGAAAAATGGGTTCTCTACAATTATACAAGTTTTTGGAACTAAATTCCATCGTTAAGCTACTCAACACCTACACGAACAAAGACATAGACCTTATATTTTGTTGCAAAAATAACATACCATTGTTAGAAAAATAAAATTTTAGATAGTTATTCACAATTTCTATGAGTAAAAATTATATATTCAGAAACATAATTCAATTTCCTATGTTTCATCTTCTTACAACATTTTCAAATTCATTGTAAAAGTGCCTTTACTAATCCCTCCAAGTTAAAAAATTGTTGTTTTCCCATGTTTCCATTGCCACTAACGTGTCATGAGAGACTATAATTAGCTTGCAATCACCCATAAGTTTCCTTCATCTTGGGATTTTGATGATGCATGGGGAAAGATAAATATGGAGAATTCTCAAAATATTTGCAAAGTATCGGTAGTGATGTCAAAGTTGCTAGAAACAAGAAGAAGAAAGTGAAAAAGGGTGATAGATAAATGTACAAGGAATTAGGGAAGGGAGAATGCTCATTTTGGAGAACAAATGAGTGTGGATTGGATAATGTTATAAATTGAATGAACAAAATCATAATTCTCATTGTTGTAATCCCAATTTTAGGTTTTCTGATGTTGACAAGGTTTATTTTGTGCAAGTTCATATCTAAACTTAATCAAGAACATACTTGAAATAGAAAATTTCACCAAGCTAAATAAAGTTTTTAATCCAAAACATAATCACGGAATAGTTTTAGCAATATGCATTATCTTTACGATGAGTTGGACCAAATTTGTACAAGAATGATAGATTGTAAGAGATTTTCAATCAAATCTTAGTTATGTGTTTTGTTTCTATTATCTATTGTATTAGTGGGGATGCCATGAATTACATACTAAGTGGTTGAGAGGCCCACCAATATGCTGAAATAATAATCATATTATATACCAAAACTAAACCATGTAATGGATTTTAAATGTTAAACTCATAGCCTTATGAATGAAATAAACAACTATGAAACAACATGTTGGATACTATTAGTGGAATGGAATATGTGAACATGCAAAAGGAGACATGGCTTGATTTCCATGGGTTTTCTCAATGTATATTATTTGTTCCTCAAAATTGACATTCAACAACTCATCTATAATTAACCTTACTAATATGGTCCCAATGTCATTACAATTTACACCCATAACCTACAACTATTTTTTTTTTTTTTCACAGAGCCAAGAGTGGAGGCAAAGATGACAATGAAAATGGTATTATAGCTAGTGCTAGAGACAAAGATAACAAAGAAAATGACATTATGGATAGTGTGAGATTAAAAAAATAAAGTATGTAAACTAAATGTGATGTCAATTCCCATATTGACAATAATCGAGAATGCTCATAATACATGAATTCAAGTGAGATTCACAAATACAACGTGTCTAAGATTCTTTGGGAATATTTCATTAAGTGACACATAAAATAGTGCATGCACCAATATGGTGGTAGGCTATTTATCTAAGTGTGAGATATATGATAGATTTGGATTTGGTGGTAAGATATTTATCAAGGTCTAACCTATGTGATAGATTTAATGTTGAGGAAGGGTACATTGTGGAAGGGTACACCATAACACGATATAGATAAGTGAGAAATAAAATAAATATAATTTTATTCTTATATGCTAAAGGAAATTATCTCTTGATAAACTAATTCACATTGACCAACTAAGCATTCGAAGTGGGGACACTCATGGGTTATTGAAAATGTGACCTTTCTTTTGACATTTTATGATATTTGTTTCCCTTCATAAATAACACGTGATTTAAAAAAATATTGTTTTTTTGAGTGTTTTTTTAGTTCAATTTTGATAATTGTGTTTACAAGCACCCTCTTTAAAATATTCTTTACCATTATCCTTAACTCCAATGTTTGTAGTTTTTTCATTTCATGGGAATACATGGAAACTAAAAATAGTCTGAGTTGTTTGGTTAACAACTATCCTAATTGATAAGTAATTTGTTAAATTTTCTAAAGTTGAAACATAGAAAATTGACATTATAAATGAAATTCAATTACCCTTTTATGAGGCCCAATAAAATAAAGAATCTTCTAATTAGTCAATTGAAATAATTTTGAAAGTGTAACTTTAGAATAGTGGCAAGGTAGGGACTAACAATGGATACAATATAATCATATCAAATATATGTGATTCTAATATTAAACATTTAAGTAATTTGTTAACTTTTTTTAAGTTGAAATATAGGAAATTGACATCATAAATGAAATTCAATTACTCCTTTATGAGATCCAATAAGATAAAGAATTTTTTAATTAGTCAATTGAAATAAAATCTTCTAATTAGTCAATTAAAATAATTTTGAAAGTGTAAATTTAAAATAGTGACAAGTTAGGGATTAATAAGTATAGTCATATCAAGTATGTGAAAACATGAAAATTTATTATAATAAAGTATTTATAAAATAAAGATATGTAAGAATGTGGAAAAAATAAAAATAAAAATTAACTTACTACCTTTTTATAATAGTGGTTGAGGGAGTGATTACCAAATATATACACAACTTCAACATGGTTATAGAAGTGATTACTTAAAAATATATAGAACTTCAACTTATGGTGATGTATGGAAAGAGATGGTCCTCATAAATGAGGAGTTTTGTGGGTTTGGTATAAATGAACTTAGGATATGGTTATCTTTGTGCTGAGGAGCTTTGTGGGTTTGGTATAAATGAACTTAGGACATGGTTATTTTTGTGCTTGATAAGAAAGATGTAAGTACCATAAGTTAAAAAGTTTTTTTTTAATATTTGTTTTTAATGGAATTTGATTATTTTTTAAGAATTTTAAAACAAATAATAATATATAAATATAATTATACAATTTTATTAAATAATGATAATTTTTATTTTATGTTTTTATTTGATTTTTTATTTTAAAAAAATTAAAATGTTAACTGTGTGTCTAATGGTTAAGAACATGTGTTTCCTCCTATAAGATCACAAACTCAAATTCAGAGGGGGTAGGGTATGTATACCTCAGTAGAATTTACTAGTCAATCAAATTCATTTATAACAACTAAAGAAGGATGTTATTGAAGGAGAAGGAGAACCACTTTCAACTATAAAAGAATTAATTGAAGAGGAACATGGAAAAACGATACTTAGTGAAAAGTGATCACAGGAATGAAAAATTTAAGTTAGATCACAATCGAATGAACTATCAATTTGAACTAGTGAAACAAGAAGGGTTTGTGTTCTGAAATAGAGAACATTATGGTTGTAGACTGCATCTTTCAGTTGTAGCTTGCATCTTTATCCAATGGTTTCGAGATAAACCAACATGGGAAGGCCTTCTTCCTCAAAAAATTGTTTAGTTCATTAAATACAAACTCTTTCATTAAATACAAACTCTTGAGAGACACTGAAATCCCGAGTGGGCATAGAAGTTTCAGGTCGATCCCTACTATCTATGAAGGCAAGAAAAAATATATATGTCAAAACTACACATAAAAAAAGCACTAACTTGTCCAATTGTAGGGGAGAATTCTCTAACAAAATTCTATATTCTCTATATCCTAAAAAATTTCATTGAATCTTTAAATCCTAAAAATACTAAATTTTATTAGTTCTTCTAAATTGTTATTTCAAATCTATTTTCATCAAATATAATCTATTTAATCTTGATTATTTCAAAACCCTAACCATTAATTTTCATAATTTCAAAACTCTAACGAAAAAACAAATCTTCTTTATGAAAAAAATGCAATGTCAATAACCATAACCATAACAAGTGAACAGTTTTTGAACAATCCATGAGAGACCTAGACATCACCCTAGAAATGAGTTTATGGTCATGTGAAAGAAGTTTATCATAAAATATTCTTCTCTAAGCCATTTAATGCCAATGTCGTATGTATGCGTTTATGGTCATGTGAAAGAAGGTTGTCATAAAACCGCCATTTAGTGTCAATGTCTGGTATGTATGCTAATGGTATTAGATGCAGATGAGGTTGGTTACATGTATAGATTTAGAAAATCAAATGAATAACCACCTACCTATATCATTGGTCCAATTCGAGTTTTATTGGTTATACTAGTATTATTTGAAAATGATGTGAAAGATCATCCTCAATGTATTGTAAATAGAATTAAGGTTTAATTGGAACTTTTTTGGTTGGATACTAGTTTTATTTGAAAAAGGATGTTAATGGCCATCTTCAATATATTATAAATAGTTGTAAATAAAAAAGGTTAAGGTTAGAGTTTAGGAGGTTATAAATAGGTGAGGTTAAGGTTTAGGAGGCATGATCGTTTGATCAGTTAAATTTTAAGGCTGGAAACCTTGGCGTTCATGATCTGAATTTTATAAGAAATTTATCATCTATTTGAAATCCTTAATAATTGATAGGTTTCATAATTACTGGTGGACGATAATCTACACTCTCTAATCAATCGTTTTTTCATTCATTAATCATGCTCAATCATGGTAGTGAGCGATAATCTACACTTTCTAATCAATCGTTTTTTCTTTCATTAATCATGCTCAATCGTTTTTTCTTTCTAATCAATCGTTTTTTCTAATACTAAGCTTTTTAATTGACCTGATCTAGTCGCCCGACAATTAAATCTGCATCGGAAAGCCCTGAACTTGAGAATACAAAATTTAATATTAACTGACTCTGTTACAAATCTGTGAATTTAACCTAGAAAGCTCTCACAGCCTTAATTAGTTGGTAAAATAATTTGCTCTCACTAAATATCGTCTCGTATAGGGTTCGGACCGAACAACAGTACATTGAGAAACACATAACAATACCAGAATTGAATATCATAAAGCACAATTCTAATTACAACCAGAATTACACAAGCATATCCTGGCGTAGTGTACAAAATCTTCACGATATTTCATATTAAAATGTCACAGAAATAGACACCGGATACGCGACTGCATGAACATCTAGCAGAGGAAAAAGCATAGTCGCCCCCCATTCAACCATCCACAAATACTTTGTCAAATGAAGCTAATGGCCTCACAGTAAAGAAATGTAAATAAAAAATTATAAAATAAATTAAATCACAGTAAAACACTTAAATTTAAATGCCCTTTTAATGATAAAGGGATTTTTTTTTCATGTGGGATTTTTTTTTCATGTAAGGAAGTTAATGCTTGAAATGATAACTTTCAATTTATTATAACTATCAAAAATATTATGAAGATATAAAATCTTGTTCGTTAAAAGTCAATCTATCATTAAAAACCTATTAATTCTAGTCATTTCCAATAAGTATATGCTTATCCAAATAAATATATGAATCTATTTATTTTTAATATAAATTAAACAATAAATAAAATTTATTTAATAATATTTTTACCTATTTTAAAGTTTTTAAATTAATTTTTAATTTATATTTTTCAAAATTTAGAGAGAAAATAAATTTTTTTTTTTACCTAAATTTAATATATACTTTAACGTTGTAAATTTAATTGAAAGAAACCTAAAATGAATATGTACTTTAACCTTGTGAATTTAATTGAAAGAAACGTAAAATGTCTTCTTGTTGCATGTACGTCTTACTTTTTTTTTATGATATTTGTCATATATTATTATTATGTTAATAAATACATGTAAATTTGTTAATAATCTTAGTTTTGTTATTTATAAAATTTAAGAGATTATATAATATATTTAATAAATACAAATTTGTAAATGATTTTAATTTCAATTTATATTAATTTTTTTAATAAAATATAATTATTATTGTTTATTTATTAGTTAAAAAAAATTATTTTGTCATTTATAAAATTTAAGAAATTATTAATTTTCTTAATAAAATATAATTATCATTGCTTATTTATATAAAAAAGGAGATTTGATAATTTGTATACAAATATGTGTAGGTGCATTCACCTTCACCTTTTATAAACATTACATGTACTATGTATGTTCATCCCTCTCCTTTTATGATTCATTGTGTACTAGGCACACAATGGTTTATGATTTAGGGATGAATTTGTATAATGTGGTTACAAATACCTTATAATTAATAGTTTGTTAATATATTGTTGTAATCAATAATTGTTTTGATTTGGTATTTTTTTTTCTTTAAATTTTAATAGTAATAGTTTTAATGTTGGATTGTACAGTTATTTCAATTTTATGTTGTTGAATTTTGATAATATCTCAATGTTTATGATTTAATGTACAATAAGTACACAATGATTTATGATTTACTCGTGAACTTACATAATGTATAGTTATAAATAATGTATAATTATTAGATTGTTAATATAGTGTTATTTGTTGATGTTTTGGTAGTTGTCGGAAGTATTTTTCTCATAGAAAATTTTTATTAGAGAAGAAGAAGGTTCCAAGAAGTCAAAGGAAGACTATTGAACAGTTGAAGAACACCTGGAAAAATAATAAAGTGAAATAGAAGACCACATTAGAGAAGTCGACCCACAAGAAATAAAAATAAAGTGGAAATATAATTTCCAAGAATAGAAGTCGGCCCACAGAAATAATAAAGTAAATTCAAAGACCCATAATAAGAAGTCGGCCCCAGAAAGGAACCCAGATTAGTATAAATACAAGTTCGGTTCAATTCATTTGTACAACCACATAGTTCTCCTTCTTTTGTGTGCACTAGGCAGTTGCAACAATTTCACTATTTCTAATTTTTTGTTCTCTTGGAGAGTGTGCCCCACTTGGGGAAGGATATTCTTGGTGAATCTTGGTGACCTCTCTTGTGTGCTACCTTAGGAAGAGTTATGCTAAGGTTGTATGGTGCTTCCCGGTTGTTTTGTTCTAGTTCCAATTGTAGTAGCAGTTGCAGTAGTAGTTGTAGTTACAGTAGCATTATAGTAGCATATGCAGTTGTAGTAGCAATTGTAGTTGCATTTACCAGTTGTTCTAGTTCTGCGGTGTGCTAGTGATGTACCTATCTTGCGCCAGTTCTGTGGTGACTCAATTATCTACCTCACTAGGGCTTGGCAAAAAGATGAGATATGTATGTGGTTCTTCATTGTTCACTTGCTCTTGTGATTAGAGCATGTTCATGGTTGTATTGGAATATTCTCTCTAACAAAATTTGGTTGGGTTTTTCCCCGAGTTTGGTGTTTTCCCAAGATAAATCTTTTTTTCTCCTTGTGCTTGTTTATCTTTTGCTTATATATTTCAGTATATGATTATTGAATGTTAAAATATTATAAAAATGCTATGGTAAATCTAATGTTAAGGAAACTAATGAAAATCTAACATTATTAGGATCAACAATTGTTTTGGTTTGATTAATTTTATTTTCTTTAAACTTTATTTGTAATTTTGAATTCTCCATTGCATATATGATAGTTATTTCAATTTTACATTTTTATTAAAATTTGTTTTTAATTTATTTATACTATTTATATTAGATTGAGATCAACCTTCCAAAACCAAAAATAGTATTGGTTGATTATAATCATTACTATTATACACTATGAAAAAACTATTCACAACAAAATTACATTTCCCATTGAAAAATTAGTTAACTTAACATTGAATGTTGAACGATTTGCTTGAATTATTATACACTATGAAAAAACTATTAACCACAAAATTACATTTCCCATTGAAAAACTTGTTAGTACCATTGAATGTTGATCAATGTGTTTATTCAAGTTTGGGCGAAGAACAAAATTGAAATCTAACATTTCCTTTATTGGGTAAAATATAAGAACATGTTTTCAATGTGGAGGTTATAAATTCCTTTGATATAACCATTTGTCTCATTTTCAGTTCTTCATCCTTGTGAGCATCGGCCAATGCAATGAGTGTAAGTGAACTACTAAAAATCATGAGAAATTCATGAGTCATGACTAATTCTCATGGATATTGGTCATAGACTAATTATTTACTCTAAGAAGATAATCCTGAAAATAATATCTCATGAAGTCCTGCGATACTCAAATAAAAAGACTAAAGGGAGCTCTAGGTGAATAATTCATAAGGTACAATATTTGCTAAGGTTTTGCAAATGGGGTAGCAAGACAAGTAGGATTAGTTGTGGGGAAAACTCCACATTAAGAATGTTTGAGAAAAAGGATGTCAATTGATTTAAATATATTTGATGATCACAAAATTGAAATATCTAGTCCATGGGCAAAATTTAACACCTAGAATTTTCACTATATACAATTTGTTTTTACACTTATATTCTAAAATTAAGAAATATACATCTATTCTTTTAAAAAATGATTGAATTTAGACATATTCAAAATAAAAATAAAGACTATTATTAATTTAATTTTTTATTTTCCAAATGAAAAATATAACATGTTTTCANTTTCACTATTTCTAATTTTTTGTTCTCTTGGAGAGTGTGCCCCACTTGGGGAAGGATATTCTTGGTGAATCTTGGTGACCTCTCTTGTGTGCTACCTTAGGAAGAGTTATGCTAAGGTTGTATGGTGCTTCCCGGTTGTTTTGTTCTAGTTCCAATTGTAGTAGCAGTTGCAGTAGTAGTTGTAGTTACAGTAGCATTATAGTAGCATATGCAGTTGTAGTAGCAATTGTAGTTGCATTTACCAGTTGTTCTAGTTCTGCGGTGTGCTAGTGATGTACCTATCTTGCGCCAGTTCTGTGGTGACTCAATTATCTACCTCACTAGGGCTTGGCAAAAAGATGAGATATGTATGTGGTTCTTCATTGTTCACTTGCTCTTGTGATTAGAGCATGTTCATGGTTGTATTGGAATATTCTCTCTAACAAAATTTGGTTGGGTTTTTCCCCGAGTTTGGTGTTTTCCCAAGATAAATCTTTTTTTCTCCTTGTGCTTGTTTATCTTTTGCTTATATATTTCAGTATATGATTATTGAATGTTAAAATATTATAAAAATGCTATGGTAAATCTAATGTTAAGGAAACTAATGAAAATCTAACATTATTAGGATCAACAATTGTTTTGGTTTGATTAATTTTATTTTCTTTAAACTTTATTTGTAATTTTGAATTCTCCATTGCATATATGATAGTTATTTCAATTTTACATTTTTATTAAAATTTGTTTTTAATTTATTTATACTATTTATATTAGATTGAGATCAACCTTCCAAAACCAAAAATAGTATTGGTTGATTATAATCATTACTATTATACACTATGAAAAAACTATTCACAACAAAATTACATTTCCCATTGAAAAATTAGTTAACTTAACATTGAATGTTGAACGATTTGCTTGAATTATTATACACTATGAAAAAACTATTAACCACAAAATTACATTTCCCATTGAAAAACTTGTTAGTACCATTGAATGTTGATCAATGTGTTTATTCAAGTTTGGGCGAAGAACAAAATTGAAATCTAACATTTCCTTTATTGGGTAAAATATAAGAACATGTTTTCAATGTGGAGGTTATAAATTCCTTTGATATAACCATTTGTCTCATTTTCAGTTCTTCATCCTTGTGAGCATCGGCCAATGCAATGAGTGTAAGTGAACTACTAAAAATCATGAGAAATTCATGAGTCATGACTAATTCTCATGGATATTGGTCATAGACTAATTATTTACTCTAAGAAGATAATCCTGAAAATAATATCTCATGAAGTCCTGCGATACTCAAATAAAAAGACTAAAGGGAGCTCTAGGTGAATAATTCATAAGGTACAATATTTGCTAAGGTTTTGCAAATGGGGTAGCAAGACAAGTAGGATTAGTTGTGGGGAAAACTCCACATTAAGAATGTTTGAGAAAAAGGATGTCAATTGATTTAAATATATTTGATGATCACAAAATTGAAATATCTAGTCCATGGGCAAAATTTAACACCTAGAATTTTCACTATATACAATTTGTTTTTACACTTATATTCTAAAATTAAGAAATATACATCTATTCTTTTAAAAAATGATTGAATTTAGACATATTCAAAATAAAAATAAAGACTATTATTAATTTAATTTTTTATTTTCCAAATGAAAAATATAACATGTTTTCATATTAAAATAAAATTTCAAAATGAAATATGACCTTGGCCTTCAAATTTGAATGATGTTTATGGAAAAAATCCAACAAGTATATGTTGGAAGTTGTCACGTTCCCCATAGTGTGCCTTGCGATTGTGCACCTCTTGAGGGTATGCGACACCACGATGTTTCTCACGTGGTTGCTTGGAAACACCAAGGTTACTTTGTTCGAACTACGCCTCTTCACCTAGAACATACCCATACTCCATTCTAGGTTTTTGGTGAATCACACTCCTACTCTAACGAAACTCTTGTATACTTAGACATTCGTTAACTTCTTTAACACTTAATCATATTTAAGAATACATCTATGAGAAACCAAGAGAACCATGGAGCAAACGAAAGACAAACACTAATAGAGTGTGGGTGGCAAAAACCATGCTTAACACCTGACTAAGTCTTTGTTATTGCGAAATAGTTACAACATGATCACTACTGCCTTGATTTACAATATGGTGGAGTTAAATGACTCGTCTCAACCAAGACACTCATACACAGATCGTCACAAATAATCTTCGTTGCAATAGTCTTCGCTGCCACTTGTGGTGCCCTTCATACATGACCCCAAACACATACTTGTTGTCTCTTCATTTTCGCAGAATCTGCCTCTTCATTTTTGCAAACTTCACAGATTTCAGTTCTTCCTCACACATGCCTCCAATAGACCTACGTTTCCATACTTCACCAAAATAAACCCAAGAGAAGCTCACCCAACTCTATCCAACGAATCCACCTCAAGGAAACACAAGTCCACCCAAGTGGATCGACTTGGCTCCTTAAGGGAGCTCCTCCTCTTTAACTACCTCAAAATTGTAGAGCTCTCTTGCTCTCCTTGTCTTGCCAAAACTTTCCTTCCTTTCTTATGCATCATTGTTCTCTTTTAGGCTCTCTAAAGGTCACCATCGTGAATTGTTGTGTTCTTTGGGGGTGTCGCACCCCTTCACAAACCCATGTCCAAATGAATCGTTAGACTGCTTCACAAACCCAACTTCCCAAATGAATCGCCGCACCCCTTCACGGACCCAATCTCCCAAATGAACCCTTGCACTCGTCAACTATCGTTTTTCTTGGGAGTGACGTACCCAACCTTGGTGTGCCCCTCATGACGGTGCGCTCCATCTGTCGAACTGAATCATCCTGTTGGTGTGCACACCCATTAGGTGAGTCGGGCCAACTCTCCTAAGTGCACCCCCAATGCCTTAGCCTATTTTCCTTCATTGGTGGAGAGCCCAAGTCTTTCCCTCAACTCTTCATCAAACCATCAATCATTTGACTAGCACCACATACCACCTTGGGTGGAGCTACCCCTTGGCACATTGTGCGCCCAAGGAACCCCAACTCTCCTCTATATGAAGACTTTCGTCTCCTCATTTGCACCGAGCATCCTTCCTGTCCAATTTGAACTATGGTGGAAGTGTTTGTGTGTGCTCGAGCTAAGCTCCCAAGGCTTTACAACAACTAATATTAATGCTTTTCATGTAATAACTTACTAATTGAGTAATAAGAAGGCAAGTACTAACTCTCCATGAAAGGACTAATGGTTGTGGTGAAAAATCACTTACTCGTGTTACGAGGTTGAATAAGCTTAATGTACTGAAATGAAATCTCTTCAATATCAAGTATATGTGTGCACTTTCACATGTTCCTTCGAAAAAATGTTACGTCACTTACGAAGGCTAAACTTATAAGAAGCAAACCCTATTTTCAAATAAAAATATGGGTTGAATGACGCCAATATTTTAGGGACACCATGAGTTTTTCATAATTGAAGTCCTATGTATGGAAAAAATTTACTTTCAATGCTTTCGTTCCATTTTAAATTGACCTAAACATTACAAAATCAATCAAAATTTTGAATTAACCAAAAATTTAATTAATAAAATAATCAATACTATAAAAATAA
>ML792133.1:215767-236315 GCA_009831015.1 Picea engelmannii | reverse complement strand
TTACTTTCAATGCTTTCGTTCCATTTTAAATTGACCTAAACATTACAAAATCAATCAAAATTTTGAATTAACCAAAAATTTAATTAATAAAATAATCAATACTATAAAAATAAAATAAAAAAACTCTATATTATTAAGATAAAGTACAATTAACCTGGATGGGGTACCACTTGGAACGAAGAGGAGGACAGCTGGATCGGACTGGCCGGGGGAGTAATTATCCCAGGTCATCACCCCCACTGCATTAACTTCCCATGGCTTACACCATACAAAGAGTTAAGTTAGTGTGCCTGACTGAGCTCTCGGATGAGCGATCCAGCCAGGCTTATGGTACCAAAAATCTGCAGAAGTCTCGTCGGCCTTCAATGGTGATGGGAGAGGTATCTCTGACTCCTCACAGAGTTAAAGACAACCTCGACATGCAGTTCTATTTGTTTCTCACTTGGTGCTCTCACCCCACAGAGCTCTTCAGCCCTTATGAATTTTCTGGCATCACTGCTTGCACCTTGTGTGTCCTCCTAGCCTCAATTCACCACCAGCGTCCGCCTACCACCCCGTCTCACCCCCTCCATCCCCCTGTTCCTCCCATCATGCCCCGAGAGCGTGGGAAGCCCAAGAGGGGCGCCAGAAAAACAAACGCCCTCACTCTGGTCACAGACTCATTGCCTCTCAATGAGCTCTTATAGCTCACTTTAGTTGTTCCCACAGCTCCACTCGGAGCACTCAGACAACCTTGTGCAAGCCAGAAATGGAGACCCTGTCCTCCTCGGCGCACTCTCCACTGTCGCCACCTCCACCTCTACACTATATCCATAGTACCGTGAAAGAAGATGTGCCTCCTCCACCTTTGCACCTCAGCCTCACCACTGTGAAAGAGGAGGTGCCACCTCCAGCTTTGCATATTGGCCCGAGCTCAACGAACATGACAACGCCACCCTTAGAGGTGCGCCTCCCCACAACCACCAACCTTCGCGCCCCTGTAGTTCTTAGGTCTGGCGAGCCCTACTACAGGAACGAGAGTTGTATCGTGGAGGAGGAAATCCCTCCAAGTTGGCAATTGACAGATGCAAGTAAGGATTCAAATACAGTGGAAGATGATGGAATCGACAAGGGAGAAGAGGGCTCGCAATCTGCCTATCATCTGGCAGAGGAGCATCTTGAGCTCCTCTTCGACATCCGTCAGCGGTAGGACGAACAAGTGCCGGGCCAAGGGGTCATCAATCAATGACTGGACATGTTGCTAGAGGCATTCAAAGATGCTCCAAGTGCAAGCTCGTTGCCCAACATGCAAGCAAATATTCACCCCGACATACACCATTCATGGACATCCAGGTTCTGCCACGGCATGATGCGGCTCACCCCAGGTCTTAGTTTTTTGTCAATTTCAGTCATAGAGTCGATAGTGTTAATATAGTTTTCACTCTTTTTGGTTGTGTAATTCTCTCAGTAATGGCGGCTCTGAACGAGGTCAGCCCTAGATTAGATAGATGGAACAAGGTTCCTCTAGACGCTAGCAATTCTCTGCTCAATTTTTGTAGAAATTTTTTTTTTCAATCATGATAGACTCAAAACTGCTTGGAGCCACTTGTACTGATTTCCCTCCTGCCAAGCTTTGTAAAGTTGTAAACATGTGATTTAATATAAAGTTCCTCTTTTTTATTTAAAAAAATAATACAATTAACCAAAACTTTGACTAATAAAATAATCAAATATAAAAAGAGAAAAAACACTACGAGTTAAACCTAATCCATTATTAACATAGAAAAACATTTAAATCAACAATCTTTTCTTTGACTAATAGAATAATCGAATATAATAAAATAATCATATATTAAAAAGAGAAAACACTACAAGTTAAACCTAATCCATTGTTAACATAGAAAAACATTTAAATCAACAATCTTTTGTTTGGATTCTTACCGACTTCATAAAAGTATGTGTAAAAAATTTGTCACATAGATCGGATCCTCACGTGATTCTCGGGCATGGTGTCACATCAATCAGTAACATGGAATTGTTTATGAACAACTTTTTGCCCTCAACGCATTTGAATAATCTTACACAGTGTAAAAGTAAAAGTACGAGTAAAATATTTGTCACATCAACTATGTTCCATCAATTATGAGTAAAAAATTTGTGAGTGACTGTGACATGTTCCTTGGGAGAGCTGTCGCATCGCAGGTGACCCCGAAGTTGGGCCCGAACAATTGAGGACTCGTTCGATGTTTTAGCTCTCTTTTATATAAATATATGTTCGTCTTTGCCCAATCACTACCAATTTTATTAAAATAATAAGCTAAATTATATTTTCCTTCCACTATATTCAACTTTAGAATTTAAAATTTTAGTAATAAACTAAATTATATTTTCCTTTTACTATATTCAACTTTAGAATTTCAAATCTTAAGACATGTAATGGAAAAGTGTTATTTTAAATAATATTTTTATAAAATAATATAATAGAATATATATTTATTATAATATAGTTAAATATGTATGATTAGTATATATTGATGAATATTATTAATATTAATAAAATAATGTTTATTAATAAATTATTAATTTAATTAGTTATTATTTGTAAATTAAATTAATGATCTTTCATAATGATGAACGGTCATGTTTTGACATGTAAAAAAGTTAATAGATAAAATTTTAACGTCTACTTCTCATGAAGGACAAACAAAGAGATGAAAAAATAACAGATATATACGGGTTATAACCCTTGTAAATTTTGGCAGTTGCCTATGAAATGCACGGTCCTTCGTTATATACGCAATTACCCATACCCCCTGCTAGTTTCTTCCTCCTATTTGGGCTTGGTGGTGTTGGCCAAGAGACCTACCTTGGGATATTATGGATCGGACGGTCACTTATATAATATATGTAGGCAAGCATAGAGGGAATTTACCCTCATAAAGAAAAGGTACGAAGTCGCTTATTCATCCGATTGGTGATGTGGGGTATCAATACTATGTTATAACATATAACACATATGTTATATGTTTAACGTATAATACATAAACATATAACATATTTGTTATAACATATAATATATATATTATAATATTTTGGGTTATTATGGATCGGATGTTACTTATATATGTTTAACGTATAATATATAAACATATAACATATTTGTTATAATATATATATATATATATATATATATATATATATATATTATAACATTTTCGTTCATTATGAATCAGATGGTCATTTATATATGTTTAACGTATAATATATAAACATATAACATATTTGTTATAACATATAATATAATATATATATATATATATTATAACATTTTGGGTTACTATGAATCGGATGGTCATTTATATATGTTTAATGTATAATATATGAACATATAACATATTTTTTATAATATATATATGTTATAACATTTTGGGTTATTATGGATCGGATGGTCACTTATATATGTTATATGTTTAACATATAATACATAAATATATAACATATTTGTTATAACATATAATATATATATGTTATAACATTTTGGGTTAATATGGCTCGGACCATCACTTATATATAGGTAAGTATAGAAGGAATTTACTCTGAAGTCGCTCATCCATCGGATAGATAAAGTGGATATCAAAACTATGTTATAACATATAACACATATGTTATATGTTTATGTTTAACCGTATAACATATGTGTTATAATACATATGTTGTTATATGTTTAACGTATAATATTTTTAGTTAATATCAAAAGTATTTCAAACATATTAAATTTTGTCCATTAAAAACATATTTAAGATTAAAAACTTATTAATTCTAGCTCTTTTTAATAGGTCTAAGCCTATCAAAGTAAATATCCATGTCATATCGCATTATTTATTGCACCTAGGATTTTAACTCCACTTTACTTGGAGTTTTTATTCCGTTGGGTTCATTGCGATGGCAATTTGCTTTAGATATTCACTACTTGTGGAGTTTTTAAACTATACATGGGGTGTTAATGCCCATAATTTACTTATAAATTTTCAGGTCGAATCACATTATTTACTGCGCCTAGGATTTTTAACTCAGCGTGGGGTTTTTACCACGTCCGGTTCAATGGTCACTTAAAACAAATAGTGATTTCTATCAGTCTTCACCATCTATTATTTATTAATGCAAATGTGTTAATATTATATGCTATCAAAAATATATTAACCATACAATTTCATTTCCCTTTAAAAAAAATTAGTTATAACCATTTACTAATGACCAAGTTGACGTAAGAGATAATGCTCACATTAGGGCTATGTACTAAGTTTGAGATTGATTTGAGGTTTTGTAGGAGATTGTTGAGATATTTTTTCAACCTCTCCATCTATGTATATACACACACACACACACACACACACACAAACACACACTCACACATATGTATTTATGTGTAATAGTGAATAATACAATTTATTATTTCGTTCAAGATTATGCAATGGTTGCTCCTCATTTCTTTATTTTGGTATCAGAGCCTGATCTGGCCTAACTCCCAGAGGGAGGGCTAGGAAGATGAGAGAATTGTGATACATGCATCTCTAGGAGTAGGATTAGTGTGTAGATTACTCTCTGCATTTCTGTGTATATATTTGAGTGTTAATTCTACTGTGTGCAAACCATTGTGGACACCTGCTCACGACCGATCTTAACATCTTGGATCCCTTTCTCATGGATTGAGCACAAGTCATAGAGTCGTCGCTAGTGTTGAGAGCACAAAGGTGAGGAAAGGAGAATGATGTCATTGACAAAAGCCTGCAACAGGAGCTGAAGTCATAGTGAGAAAATTGTGGACTATATTTTCTAATGAAATCCAATATGAAGGAGTTGATTGATGTGGTTATCTGTTGGAGCTGCATTGTTTAGAGAAAGTGTTACCTGTGGATAGAAGCACAAAGGTCAAGAAGATCCACCAAATCAATTGTATGAACAACAGTGGGAAGCCGCAAAGGGTGAAATCTGTCGATGGGTGCATAATCATTGTCGGTGGATTGTCTATGCAAATTCAAAGACTGCAATGTACATCAATGCAGATTCAGATCCACAACATCATTATTTTTTGTCCCGCAAATCTGTCTTGAATACTCTCTCCATTCTGTGAGTGCAACAGGGTATTGGAGCATGGGCTTGACAACATGTGTAATAATTTACATATGTGAGCAATTTCTACATGTTGTCTTTTGTTTAGAAGTTCTTATTACATTTTTTTATTGTTTGTTGTTTCTATTGTCACAGGGCGAATGTAATCATAGATAGAAGCTATAAATCTATGTTTGAAATTCATTTTTTTATGGAGTGTGTGTTTCTTGGTGTGTATAGTTGTGGGTGTGTTCTTTTATAATGCAAAACCACAAAGAATAGGCCAATTATAGTCTATATTGATGTGACCCGTCGTTCTCCATGAACATTAGTAAGAGGTTGTTCTTAATAAGGTCAAGTTGACATGACTCATCATGCTCCGAGAGCATCAATTACATGTTACTTTTATGTAAGGTCAAGTTGGGAAGTTGACTGTTGAAGACATTCAATACTTAGATCATTCTCCTAGATAACAACGGATAGCCGAAAGCGAAATATTCGCAGGTGGAAGTGTATCCATAGGATGGTTGAGTATCAACATTGTCCTTCTGGAGGTCAAGAAGGATCAGTTCTACAAGAACACCAGAGATGGTCGGAAGCAGTTGTATCATTGTTGGATGAAGTGGTAGCTCGAAGATGATGGGAGAGAAAGAGCGTGTCTATAAAGTTCAGAGATGGATGTAAGTGCATATGAAGACCAGTCAAACAAAGACAAACTACAAATTTTGTAATTATGATTTTGGTATTGTAAATTTTTTGAATGTAAGCATTAAAGGGGGGTGTTAGAGATAATGCTCACATTAGTACTATGTACTAAGTTTGTGATTGGTTTGAGGTTTTGTAGGAGATTGTTGAGATATTCTCTCAACCTCTCCATCTATATTTCGAGAGATAATTGGATGTATTGAATCCTAGATTAATGGTGAAGGATTACTTTAAACTTTACTCCAAAATTCAATACCATGTGAATGTAAACATTAAATTAGTTTAATATATATTTGATCCTTATAATATTTTAAAAAAGGGTTAAATTATTTAAATATATTTAGTGGTTTCATAAATCAAAATATTTAATTTATGGATGAAATGTAACGTAATTTTTTTTTTATATTCAATTTGATTTTACACTTATATTTTAAAATTAAGAAATGTATATATATTCTTTTAAAACAATAGAATTTAGTCCTAAAAAAATATTGTTATTAATTTATTTAATTTTCCAAATAAAAAATATAATATATTATAATATTATCAATAAAACAAAAAATAATATTTCATATTTCAAAATAAAATATGATTTTATCTTTCAAATTTAAACCATGTATATGGGAACACTCCAACAATGTATATGTTGGTAGCTAATTGTAATGCTCTGCCTCTAACACCTTATCAATTGAGTAATAAGAAGACAATAACAAGTGTATATGTTGGTAGTTAATTGTAATGCCTTGCCTCTCACACCTTATCAATTGAGTAATAAGAAGTCAAGAACAAGTGTAAACGTGTAAGTGAAAATTTCTAGAATATAGAATAGGACTTTCATTAGCTACTAGAGGGACTAGAGCTCTACATTAAAGGACTTATGGTTGTGATGAGAAATAGTTTACCAAATAATTTTAATGTAGCACAATGAAATCTCTCCAATATCAACTTTATTTGTGCACTCTCACATGGTCCTTAGGAAAGGTGCTGCATCAATTATGAATGGAATAAACAAACAAAACTTATTTGAAAAATATAGATTATGAGTTAAGCACAATTGAAGTTCTATGTATCGAAAAAAATTGCTTCCAAAGACCTTTGCCCCCATTTAAAATATAGAATCAAATACTCAAAAAATCAATAAAAATTCTAAATTGACCAAAAATTTAACTAATAAAATCATGAAATACTGTAAAAATAAAATTAAAAACATTACAAATTTAACTTACTCCATTATTAACATAAAAAAATAACTAACCAAAATTTTAATTAATAAAATATATCATTAAATATTATAAATTTAATCTAATCCTCTATCAACATAAACAAACATTTAAATCAACAATCTTTATGTTTGGATTCTTACCGTCTTTATAAAAAACATTTAAATCATGAATATTTATGTTTGGATTCTTACCGACTATATAAAAGAACAAGTAAAAAATGGAGTGGGATAAATCAGGAGCAGTCTTCCCTCCTCGGTTACTTTTCCGGTGGCCCGCTTTTAAATTTTCGGCCAATCCAAAATTCTGATCGATTTTTTAAGCATCTCGGTTGGTTTAAAATGGGGAAAAACCCCTCAAGTAAGGATCTGAAATGCATGGAACTTTGATCCATGCAAAACTCATACCACTACTAAAAATTTGGCCAAATTCAGGTTCGTTTTTTTTTCCTAAAAAGTGAAACTCGGGAAAGGAAGATTGCTCCCGAGTTAGCCTACTATGTAAAAATTTTGTCACATCCCATGTAAGAGCATACTCTCACATGATCCTCGGGAAATGTGTCACATCAATCATTAACATGCAATCATTTAGGAAGAACTTTTTGACTAAAACACATTAGAAGCGACAATCTTTATGTTAGATTTTTATACACTTTTAAAAAGTATGAGTGAATTATTTTTCACATTAATTATGTTATATCTTTCAGTAAAATGTAATGGTTCCCTTAATGGTTAATCGAAAAAATTACGCATTATGAAATAAGTTAATGATTGATATGTATTGTTTTTTTTTCATTATTGGATATTATACTATTCATCATTCAATTTGATAGGATGGAAAGAGCACATTAACAATTATTAATTTATTGTATAATGGTGATCTCAAATAAACAAATTAAAAATTCTATCCAAATCAAAATCGTTCATATAATATAATTTGATTTTTTCAAAAAGCAATAATGTGTGGAATAACACATATGACCAATGATTATATTTGAAGCACTAGTCTTAATTTCAAGTTGAAGGATATATATGCATTCAACCCTTCCATGATGAAAAGTTAAAAAATTAGTTGTACTTCAACTGATAAGAGTAAACTAGCTACACACTTTAAAAAACATATATTCTAAATACAATATTTCCCTTTCAATTTTTTAAGATATTAAAATTGGACAACCAAATAGATAAGTTGAAATTTCAATTTAAAGTGATAATAAGCATATGTGGTAATTTGAAATACAACTTTTTGATGGTTTCTTTGGAGGAATTTCAAAGAGTTAAAAATGAGAAATTAAAACTTTAGACATAAGCACAAATTCAAATATTTTTGTGAACACCCATATAAGAGAGGAAGTAATCTATCTATCCATATGATGTATGAGTATTACATCTTATATTCATATTTTGAGCATACCTCAATCCGACWTAAGCATGGGAGTTATCTTCATTGTAGATCTAATTAAAGAAGAAGAAATTGTAGTAAATCTTGATGACATTGTTGAAGGGTACTAATACTATCAAAATACCATAAAAGCAAAGAASAGACACTATTTGTATCATAGGCCTCTAAGAACATGACAATTTAGCATCTATGATGCATGAGTATTGCATCTTATATTCATATTTTTAGCATATTTGAATCCTACTTAATCATGGAAGTTATGTTCATTCTAGATCTCATTAAAAAACATGAGATTGTAGTAAATATTGATGTCATTTTTTAAGGGTAATAATTATATCAAAACACTATAAAATCTTTGAAGAGACACTATTTGCATTATAGGTCTCTAGGAACATGACAATTTAGCATGACTGCACCCATTATTCATTATTTAGGTTAAGACTTTATCTCTTAAGCCATGCAAAAATGCATGAAAGAGTGGGACGTTAAAGCATAATCCATAACGCATATAAGTTTGATGATAATAAAAATTATGTTACCTTCTCCTTGGATTTCTTAAAATCCCACCTAGCTTCAAAATTGTTGTTCCAAGCATTAATGCTACAAAGGATACGGGTAAGTGAATGAAGTTCATGGGTGATAAAGTGGCAACGAGATGAGTAGGAACATGTGCGTGTTTATAATAACACACACACATTCCTAATGTGACAGTTTTAGAAAACCTTGAACCTCCACTCAACACGCTACATAGGCACATTCCTTAGAACCACGTGTTCATGAATGCACACACATTCCTAAAAAATGAAATTAAATAATGCACATACGCTTTAGGAATGTGCATGTGTTACTAAAGTGCACACACGTTCCTATGAACACAAAATATCCCCCCCTCTCTCCCCCTCGCATCTTCCCCATTCTCGCCCCCCTTTCTTTCCCTCCCCTTCTTACCCCATTTCCCTCCCTCCCTATATCTTCCTCTCTCTCTCTCTCTCCAATCACTCACTCCCTCTCTCTCACTCGTTATCTCCCCCCCACTCTCTCCCTCTCCCTTTATCTTTGGCCCCTCTTCCCCATCTTTTCTCCCTCGTCCCCGCTCTTATTGTCTCCCTTTTCCCCTCTCTCTATCCCCCATTGTTCCTCCCTTCTTCCTCCCTCTCTCTCTATCCCACTCACTCTATATGTATTCTCTCCAACTTCTTTGCCCTCCCACCCTTTGATTATCTCTCTCTCCCTCCCTCCCTCATTCCTTCCCTCATCCCAATCCCTCTCTTTGTCTCTCTCTCCCTCCCTCTATACCTCTCTCTACCTCTCTCTCTTTGACTCCCCCTCTCTCCCTATCCCTCTCTCTCACTTTCTCCCTCTCCTTTTGTCTCCCTCACTCCTACTCTCTCTCTATATACCCCCTTCTCTCTCTATCTATTACTCGCTCGAGATCTCCCCCCATTTACCCTCTCTCTCTCCCCTACTCTCCCCCTTCTCTCTGTCACCTCTATCTCCCCTACTCTCCCCTACCTCTCTCTCCTTTCCCCCTTGTCCATTCCCCTCTCTATATTTACTTCTCTCTCCTTGTCTCTCTCTAACTCCCTATCTCCTCCCATCCATCCCCCTCACTTTATCCCTCCCCCCTCCTCTCCCTCCCTCCATCCTCTCTCTCTACCCCACTCTCTCTATCTCTATATTTCTCACTTTATCTCATCCCCCCACTTCCCCCTCTCTCCTTGTTTCCATCTCTCTTTATCCCCTACTCCCCTGATGCAGGAGCATTGCCAACTCATGAAGCGAGCCAGCACATCAAGCAGAGATCAGTTGGATAAACAAACCCAAATTTTTGAAGTGCTTTGGGATTGTAGCGCAAGTCTTTAATGAAACCATTTATGGAGGCGCATTGTATATTGCATTGGACCTTGAGCCTTAAGCTCTCATCCTTTGGTAGATAGTCGACATTTAATAGATTTAATGCTAGTAGATAGGATTTTAAGTCTAGATTTGATAGATTAGAGTTCGAGAGGGAAAATGGATATAGACACCCTCATTGTACCATTGAAGGATAATAGTGAAGAAATAGAGGAAGCATTCAGGAGAAGAGAAGAGTAAGAAGAGAATATTGTATGAAGAATACCCAGAGTAGGCATTTGAATTAATAGAAGGAAGTTGTGATTCAAACTCATGGTTTGTGTTGTTTTCTCTGTGTATTGATGTTATGCTCAGGAATGTTTGTTTTCTTGTGATGCATTTGCTTTGTATATGTTGTGCATGTGATTTCATGTTTCAAACTGAAGTCTGAAAGGGAGAGAGAGTGAGGTTCAATTTTTTCTCTATCTAAGCCAGGAGATTCCTGCAAGGTGTGTAGTTGAATTCATCCGCAAGGAGTGTGTTGATGAAGGTTTAGTAGTCTAACTCTTGTTCTCATTTACCCAGGAGTGGATTTAGGTTGTTGAAGCCGTACAAGGAGTGTGCAGGCTGAAGAAGAAGAAGTCTCAGTTGTGAATCTGAGAAGGAAGGAAATCGAAGACTGCTGCTGCAGGAGTGCGCAGAGTTGAAAGGATTCAACACTTGGGAAGTTGTTGAATGTTGAGCGCAAAGAGTGCGCGCAAGTTCCTTGGAAAGAATTAGAGTGGAAAAGCTCAGGAGGTATAGCACCTTCGTGACCTCGTTAATGTAGAGAACAGGAGTTTGTGCCGAGGAAGGTTCGAGCAGGAGATGCAAGAACAGGTGTCAGAGGACAAGTTCTGAGAAGGGATACTTAGCCATTCCCAAGAAATCTTCAAGGAAGAGAAATCGACGGTTAGGATTTGCAGAGGAAAATTGCGAAATCCCGTCAGCTGTTAGATCTCGTGAAGTTGCGCGGGGTTTAAGTCCCAGCGAGAAGAGGAGGATTCCCAGAGGAGTCATCGGATATGAGGGTTATCAGGGTTTTGCTGAACAAGAGAATTGAGACCTTGTAGTTCTTGAAATCCCGAGAAAGGATCTCAGCCCGTTGATCTTGACAGGACATGCGTCAGACATCTGGAGAAGAGTCGGGGTTCAGTTCATCAGAGAATCGGGGTTTCTGAGGACATACAACTCTCGCATGTTGGAATCACGATCCGCGATTTCCTGACGAGAGTTTTGAACCGTCCATCGACGAGGACATGTGGCAGGAGATCCTGACGAGTCGGCGTTTGGAGCATCAGAGTTTCCAGAGGCATAGAACTCTCGCATGGGGGAATCGCGATACACGATTTCTCGATAGGATCAGAGTCGTCCAAATAGCAGGAACATGTGGCGAGAGATCCCGGAGAGTCGAAGTTTGGGATATCAGGGTTTCCAGAGTCGTGAAACTCTTGCACAATGGAATCACGATCCGCGATTTCCTGACACGGTCAGAGCCGTTCGATTTAAGGGATGCATGTCTGAGGATCTAAAAGAGTCAGGGTTCAACATTTCGGGGTTTCTGCATACAACGAAATCGTTGCACTAGAAATCATGATTTCATGATACCCGATAAGACGACGAGGAATCAGTGACGTGGAGGAGAGAGTTCACACGTGCATCGGGGCTCGGAATTTCAGTATTCTCGGTGACGAGGAAATCACGCCAGGAGAAGTCATGAAACTCTGAAACGCGATGGTCCTAGAGTCATAGCCAGGTGTCATCCATATCGGGTTTTGGGACTTGGAGGGTCCTGTAAATTTGTGCAACAGAAATTGCGATTTAGTGATATGCGATTTCCTGATCACCACAGAAGTGTGGGCCATAGGCACCATAGTAAGGGACAGGTGTCGGAAGGTCAACCCTCGCTGGAGTCAATGCCAAGTGGCATCAGGAATCGAAGAATTGGAGATCCCAAGGGTGTAATTTCTACACACTCCAACTCCACGAATTCCGAAACCCCGATAGGGGAAAGGACCGTGGTCTTGTGGACTAACAGGTCACATGAAAAAAGGAGTTAGCTGGAGGAGCTAAAGGGTGCAGAGAATGCCATCGCAGATCGGGAATCAGGGATCCGTGAGGTGAGTGATTCACGACCCCGTAAGTATCGATTTCCCGATGGGGGAAATTCCCGATAAGAACAAGGAAACCGTGAGAGGATACTCATCGGGGTTCAGGGATTTGTGAGACCCGATCCTGTGAGTTCAAGACTCGCGATCTTGTGAGGTCCGATTTATCGATAGGGCAATGGGAGATCATAAAGTGAGTCCTGTGGGTGTTGGAAAGTCCCAAAATGGATTGAAGAGCATTTCGGTTCTTCGGGCCTAGGGAAGAGAAGGTCCTGGTGGGAGCAGGCGTACCCTAGGTGGCACATTTGCACCAAGTGGTATCAGAGCGAGAAAGTTTCTCTGTTTTCTGTAGCAGAGAAGAAAGGAAAATTTCACCATGCCGCCGAGGAGAGAAAGACAATCACCCGATCCAGAGGATAGGGGGAACCAGAGAGGAAGAGGGAGACAAGCACAGAATCCAGAAATGGAGAGGCAGATACGTGATCTCCGAGCGAGATTAGAAAATATGGAAGCAGCGCAGAGATGCACAGCCAGTGCTGGAGATCTGAGCGACTCTGAAGGTGAAGTTGAAGTTGAACAACAAAAAGAAGTTGCAGCCGAAGATGCAGCCAATGAGCGATTAATTAAATCTATCGCCCGGATGAGTTCGAAAACAAAGATGGACATTCCAGCTTACGAAGGGAGTCTGGAAGAAGAAGAGCTTCTAGATTGGATTAGAGCTCTTGATACCTACTTCGATTATGAGGATATCGAAGAGGATAAAAAGGTTAGTCATGTTGTTACACGATTGAAGGGACACACAACATTATGGTGGGACGAGCTTCAAGCAGATAGACGTTCCAAAGGCAAGCAAAAGATCAAAAGCTGGGATCGAATGATTGCGAAGATGAAGGCAAAATTCATCTAAAAGGGATTATCACATCACACTGTTCAGGAGAATGCAGAACATGAGACAGAAGTTGATGACAGTAAAGGAGTATACTGAGGAATTCTACAAGCTGAATATCAGAGCAGGTCATCGGGAGAGGGATGATGAAAAAGTTGCTAGGTATATGAATGGCTTGAGATACGATATCCAGGATGAGATGAGTATGACAACCATCAAAACGGTGGAGGATGCGTATTAGATGGCGTTGAAAGTTGAGGAGAAGCTAAGCCGTAAGCCAACATAGTGAGGCCGAGGTAGGAGCCAACCAAAAGGTAAGTCAGTTGCTCAAGATAGGTTCCAGAAATCTAAGGACGATTGGAAAAAGCCTCAGACTAGAACAGAAAGAGGCGGAAGTTCACAGCGAGGCCAGCATGCTGAACAACGAAGGCAGCAGACAAAACAAAGCGGAGGATACGCTGATAATAACACATTTCCTCGTACCAGAGGTAGAGGAAGAGGTAGAGGTGGATCCATCACATGCTTCACATGTGGAAAGAATGGACATAAGGCAGTTGACTATCCAGATAGGTAAAAGGATGGAGGAGAAGCTCACATCGCCGAGGCACAGAGGCGAGATGCTGAAGCAGAAGACGCAGAAGACGAAAGGTCGTTGATGATGCGTAAGGTTCTCTTAACACCCGAGAAGGAGGTGGAGGACACAACTCAAAGAAACAGACTTTTCAGAAACACATGCAGGACCAAAGACATGAAATGCAAGGTTATTGTGGACAGTGGAAGCACAGATAATCTCGTTTCAACCGAGATGGTGGAGAAACTAGAACTGGAGACAACTGATCACCCGAGTCCATACAAAGTCTCATGGCTACAGAAGGGACATCGGGTAAGTGTCACTAAACAGTGCTTAGTTGACATCAAGATAGGAGGATATAATGATAAAATACTCTGTGATGTTATTCCTATGGATGTATGTCATTTATTGCTAGGTAGACCATGGCAATATGACAGGAACGTAATTCATGATGGGAAAATGAATACGTATACTTTGGAGAAGAATGGAAGAACACATATGCTACTTCCAATTAAAGATAAAGAAGTAAAACCAGAACCGAGGAATACTGTACTTCTCATGAGTGGGAAGGAACTTCTGGCAGAAGTAAAGAAGAAGGAAGATCCACAATTCTTTGTGGTCAGGAAACCAAAAATTGTTTTGACTATCACAAGAGTGGATGATTTGCCGGAAGAAATTCAATAACTGCTGGAAGAGTTCGCTGACATTGTGGTAGACGAATTACCTCATTCATTGCCACCGATGAGGAGCGTAAGTCACCATATAGACCTCATACCAGGAGCTAGTTTACCGAACAAAGCGGCATACAGGTTGACGCCGCAGGAGAACGAAGAAGTTAAAAGGAAGGTGCAGGAACTGTTGGATAAAGGACTGATCAGGGAAAGTTTAAGTTCGTGTGCCGTTCCAACGGTACCGATTCCAAAGAAAGATGGAGGTTGGAGAATGTGCACTGATTCCAGAGCCATTAACAAGATAACTATCAGGTACAGGTTTCCATTTCCATAGATGGATGACTTGATGGACTGCTTAAGTGGAGCCAAATTTTTTTCAAAGGTTGATTTGAAAAGAGGATACCATTAGATTCTCATGAGGGAAGGCGATGAGTGGAGGACAGCCTTCAAGACAAATGAAGGGTTGTACGAGTGGATATTCATGTCGTTTGGCTTGACGAATGCACCGAGTACCTTCATGAGATTAATGAATGAAGTGCTGAAGGAATTCATTGGTAAGTTTGTCATTGTTTATCTGGATGACATATTGATTTTCAGCAAAACAAAAGAAGAGCATCTGAAGCATTTAGCTGTAGTAATGAAGAAGCTACAGCATGAGAAGCTATTGATCAACATGAGGAAATATTCATTTATGAAGATGGAACTCATTTACTTGGGATTTTTCATATCGGTGAATGAATTAAAGATGGATCCAAGTAAAGTGGAGGTAATTAAAAATTGGCCATCACCGAGAAATATTTTTGAGGTGAGAAGTTTTCATGGATTGGCTAGCTTCTACCGAAAATTCATCAGGAATTTCAGTGGAATCAGCATAGAGATGATGGATACCATCAAGAAAAGACATAAATATTTTCATTGGATTGAAGAGGTAGAGAAGAGCTTCAATCTGTTGAAGCGAAAGATCATGGAACAACCAGTTTTGGTGTTGCCGGATTTTATGAAGGTATTCCAGGTGAAATGTGATGCAAGTGGCTTTGCCATAGGAGCGGTCTTGAGTCAGGAGGACAGACCAATTGCATATTTCAGCGAGAAGCTGGATGAGGAAAAAGTAAAGTACTCCACGTATGACAAAGAATTTTATGCTATCATACAGGCACTGAAGAAGTGGAGGCATTATTTGATTCCGAAAGAATTTGTTTTGTATAGTGATAATCATGCATTGTAGTTTGTGACTCAACAGGGGAAGTTGAATCAGAAACATGCTAAATGGGTAGAGTATATGCATAATTTTACATTTGTAATTAAACACATTTCAGGTACTGCTAACAAAGTGGCTGATGCTTTGAGTAGGAAGTGTTTGTTGCTGCAGGAGTTCCGAGTCAAAACATTGGGTTTTGAAAATCTTAGGGACATGTATTCAGGTGATGCAGATTTTGCAGAGGCATATGAAGTAGCTGAGAATATAGTTCTCAGAGACAGAATCCCTTGGATAGATTACATGATCTAGAATGGACTGTTGTTCAGAGGAAATCAGTTGTGTATTGCAAATTGCTCCATGAGGGAAAATCTGTTAAAAGAAAAACACAGTGGAGGCTTGGTAGGGTATTTTGGCCATGAAAAGACATTTGCAAAGCTAAGCGAAGCATACTTTTGTCCAGGAATGCGGTCTAAAGTCAAGAAGTTTGTCGACAGGTGTAGAATTTGCCAGCATTCAAAGGGGAGGAAGCAGAATGTGGGATTCTATCAATCATTACCCATACCCGAGAGGCCGTGGGATGAAATCAGCATGGATTTTGTATTGGGATTACCGAGGATGCAAAGAGGAAATGAATTGATCTTTGTGGTGGTTGACAAGTTTTCCAAAATGGCACATTTTATCCCATGCCAGAAGACCAGCGATGCGACTCATATCGCAAATTTGTTCTTCAAGGAGGTCATTCAACTTCATGGTTTACTCAGAAGCATAGTATCGGACAGGGATACAAAATTCATTGGACATTTCTGGAGGACACTCTGGAAGAAGATGGGGACGAACTTGATGTTTAGTTCTGCCTATCATCCTTAGATGGATGGGAAAACAGAGGTGGTAAATAGAAGTCTGGGAGATTTATTAAGAAGCTTGGTGATAGAGCACCACAACAGTTGGACAATGTGTTGCCACAGGCAGAGTTTGCGTACAACGACTCAGTGAATAGAAGCACAGGAAAAAGTCCATTTGAGATTGTATACGGCAGGCAGCCAAGAGGAGTATCTGAACTGAGGGACTCAGAGAAGATAATGACTAAGAGCACAAGCGCTGAAGAATTTGCAGAGGCGATGGAAGAACTTCACAGCAGGGTGAAGGAGCGATTGTTGGAATCAACCCAGGAATATAAGCGCAGAGCGGATCAGCATCGGAGACAACTTCAGTTCAAATTTGGTGATCTAGTTTTGGCACATCTGAGGAAGGAAAGGTTCCCAAGAGGAACATACAACAAGCTAAAAATGAAGAAAATTGGGCCATGCAGAGTCCTAAACAAATTGGGAGAAAACGCTTATGAAATTGAGTTGCCAGATGAGATCGGAATATCTCCGACATTCAATGTCTCGGACTTATATCCCTATAAGGCTGAGGAAGCAGGAGATGGAAGTGATGAACAGCTAGAAATCCATTGGTAGAAGCAGATGCCGATTGCAGAGAAGTCGCAGATGGAGCGTATACTTGACAAGAGGGTGAGAAAAAAGACCAGGCGGAAGCAATACTTCGAGTATCTGGTCAAATGGAAGAACCACCTAGTGGAAAATGCCAGCTGGGAGACTGAAGTAGTGATTCAAAAGCTCGTACAGACCGTGAAGGATCTCATGGATAGGAGCCCATGAAAGTTTTCAAGCCGAGGAGTATGATGCAGGAGCATTGCCAACTCATCAAGCGAGCCAACACATCAAGCGGAGATCAACTGGATAAACAAACCCAAATTTTTAAAGTGCTTTGGGATTGTAGCGCAAGTCTTTAATGAAACCGTTTATGGAGGCGTATTGTATATTGCATTGGACCTTGAGCCTTAAGCTCTCATCCTTTGGTAGATAGCCGACATTTAATAGATTTAATGCTGGTAGATAGGATTTTAAGTCTAGATTTGATAGATTAGAGTCTGAGAGGGAAAACGGATATAGACACCCTCATTGTACCATTGGAGGATAATAGTGAAGAAATAGAGGAAGCATTCAGGAGAAGAGAAGAGTAAGAAGAGAATATTGTATGAATAACACCCATGTACAGGCATTTGAATTAATAGAAGGAAGTTATGATTCAAACTCATGGTTTGTGTTGTTTTCTCTGTGTATTGATGTTATGCTCAGGAATGTTTGTTTTCTTGTGATGCATTTGCTTTGTATATGATGTGCATGTGATTTCTTGTTTCAAACTGAAGTCTGAAAGGGAGAGAGAGTGAGGTTCAATTGTTTCTCTATTTCAGCCAGGAGATTCCTGCAAGGTGTGCAGTTGAATTCATCCACAAGGAGTGCGTTGATGAAGGTTCAATAGTCTAACTCTTGTTCTCATTCACCCAGGAGTGGATTTAGGTTTTTGAAGCCGTGTAAGGAGTGCGCAGGATGAATAAGAAGAAGTCTCAGTTGTGAATCTAAGAAGGAAGGAAATCGAAGATTGCTGCTGCAGGAGTGCGCAGAGTCGGAAGGATTCAACACTTGGGAAGTTGTTGAATGTTGAGCGCAAAGAGTGCACGCAAGTTCCTTGGAAAGAATCAGAGTGGAAAAGCTCAGGAGGTATAGCACCTTCATGGCCTCGTTAACGTAGAGCACAAGAGTTTGTGCCGAGGAAGGTTCGAGCAGGAGATGCAAGCCCAGGTGTCAGAGGACAAGTTTTGAGAAGGGATACTTAGCCATTCCCAAGAAATCTTCAAGGAAGAGAAATCGACGGTCAGGATTCGCAGAGGAAAATTACGAAATCCCGTCAGCTGTTAGATCTCGGTAAGTTGCACGGGGTTTAAGTCCCAGCGAGCAGAGGAGGAGTCTCGGAGGAGTCATCGGATATCAGGGTCATTGGGGTTTTGCTGAACAAGAGAATCGAGACCTTGTAGTTCTCGAAATCCCGAGAAAGGATCTCAGTTGTTGATCTTGACAGGACACGCGTCAGACATCCGGAGAAGAGTCGGGGTTCAGTTCATCGGAGAATCAGGGTTTCCGAGGACATAGAACTCTTGCATGTTGGAATCGCGATCCGCGATTTCCCGATGGGAGTTTTGAACCGTTCATCGGCGAGGACGCATGGCAGGAGATCCTGACGAGTCGACATTTGCAGCATTGGAGTTTCCAGAGGCATAGAACTCTTGCATGGAGGAATCGTGATCCACGATTTCTCGATAGGATCAAAGCCGTCCAAACAACAGGGACACGTGGCGAGAGATCCTGGAGAATCGGAGTTCGGGATATCGGGGTTTTTGGAGTCGTGAAAATATTGCACAATGGAATTCCGATCCGCGATTTCCCGACACGGTCGGACCCGTTCGATTTAAGGGACGCGTGTCCGAGTATCTAAAAGAGTCGAGGTTCGACATTTCGGGGTTTCTGCATACAACAGAATCGTTGCACTAGAAATCGTGATTTCGCGATACACGATAAGGTGATGAGGAATCGGTGACGTGGAGGAGAGAGTTGACACGTGCATCAGGGCTCGGAATTTTGGGATTCTCGGTGAAGAGGAAATCACGCCAGGAGAAGTCACGAAACTCCGAAACGCGACGGTCCCAGAGTCATAGCCAGGTGTCATCCATATCGGGTTTCGGGACTTGGAGGGTCCTGTGAATTTGTGCAACATAAATCGCGATTTAGCGATACGCAATTTCCTGATCACCACATAAGAGTGGACGATAGGCGCCATAGTAAGGGACAGGTGTTGGAAGGTCAACCCTCGCTGGAGTCAATGCCAAGTGGCATCAGGAATTTAAGAATCGGAGATCCCAAGGGTGTAAGTTCTACACACTCCAACTCCGTGAATTCTGAAACCCCAATAGGGGAAAGGACCGTGGTCTTGTGGACTAGCAGGTCACATGCGAAAAGGAGTTAGCCAGAGGAGCTAAGGGGTGCAGAGAGTTCCATCGCAGATCGGGAATCAGGGATCCGTGAGGTGAGTGATTCATGACCCCGTAAGTACCGATTTCCCGACGGGGGAAATTCCCGATAAGAACAAGGAAACCATGAGAGGATACTCATCGGGGTTTGGGGATTTGTGAGACCCAATCCTATGAGTTCAGGACTCGCGATATTGCGAGGTCCGATTTCCCGATAGGGCAATGGGAGATCATAAAGTGAGTCTTGTGGGTGTTGGAAAGTCCCGAAAGGGATTGAAGAGCATTTCAGTTATTCGGGCCTAGGGAAGAGAAGGTCCTAGTGGGAGCAGGTGTGGCCTGGGTGGTGCATTTGCACCATCCCCCCATGCTCTCTGTCTCTCCCCTACATTTACCCCCCACCTCTCTCTATCTCTCTCAGACCCTTTCTCTCTCTCCCTCTCTAGGAACCTCTTTCTCTCTCTACCCATATCTCCATGAATCCATCCATCCCTCTCTCTCTCCCCTCCCCCTATCTTCCCCTATCTCTCCACCTTCCTCCCTTTCCCTTCCTCATTCCCATCCCATCTCTCTCTCTCTCTCTCTCTCTCTCTCTCTCTCTCTCACACACACACACACACACACACACACACCCATCTTCCCCTCTCCCTCCCTCTCTCTTTAACTCCCTCCCTCCCTCTCTCTCTTTCTCTCAACTAGCCTTCTCTCTTGCACTTCATAAACCCCTATATCACTCTGTCTCCCCTTATGTCAATCTCTCTCTCAAGAGGGGGACATAGAGAACAATAGAGAGGGGGAGATAGAGAAGGGGGGAAAAGAGAGAGAGAGAGAGAGGAGGAGGATGAGGAGGAATATCAAAGTAAAGAGAGAGGGAGAAGAGTGGAAGAGAGAGAGTGAGAGAGAGAGGTATAGAGAGAGGACTAGAGGGAAAGTTAGAGAGAAAGAGAGAGGGGGGGGGGATAT
>ML792133.1:186567-206561 GCA_009831015.1 Picea engelmannii | reverse complement strand
GTGAGAGAGAGGGAGAAGGGAGAGAAATATATGAAGAGAGAGAAGGGAAGAGAGTGGTAGAGGGAGGAGAGAGAGGGAGATAAGGGGAGAGAGGGAGTTAGAATGGATGAGAGAGAGAGAGAGAGAGAGATTGGTGAGAAAGAGAGAATGGTGGAGAGAGAGAGTTGTAGAGAAGTATGGAGAGAGGGGGGGATAATGAGAGAAATGGAGGGGGGCATAGAGAGACTGATAGATAGAGAGAGGGAGAGAATGGGAGAAATGGAAAGGTGTGAGAGAGAGAGAGAGAAAGAGTGGTGGAGGTAAGAGAGGAGGGAAAGAAGGACAAAATAATGGAGAGAGAGTCTGGCGATGGTTGGGGTGAGGTAGGAAGGGAGAGAGAGAAAGAGAGGTAGTGGGAGGGAGGGGGGGGATAGTGGGAGAGAGATAGAGGGAAAGAGGGAGAGAGATAGATGGGGGAGAGAAAGAGGGAGGGGGAGATAGAAAGAGACTGAGCAAGTGAGAGAAAGAAAGGTTGAAGAGAGAGTGAAATATATAGGGAGGGATTGATCCAGGTGGACATCAGTGGCCACCCACCTTTTCCAATTGGCTCAAAATAGTTTTCTGGCAATTTTGGTAATTTACTATTTTTAGCAGTTTTTCGGGTCCAGAGCCGTTTTGAGGCCCTAAACGACGTTTTTTTGGGAAAACAGGGAGAAACATGGAATTTCCATTGATGTTTCTCACACAAAAGTTGTAGTCATTGGATAGATATTTCTAACCAGGTATTGAGTGTGTCAAATGAGGATCATATGCAAAAGTTATGACCCCGGGAAGTTGATGTACTGACTTACCCAAACGAGGCCCACATGACTTTTGCCATTTCATCTCCTAGGGTTAGGTTTTTGGATGTATAGGGTTTTTGAAATTCCTATTTATTTTAAAAATGCCTTTAGAGCCTCATTGTAATCATCTTCTGGTGAATGAGTGTAGTCGTCACATCTCTTCTCAGAGATAAACCACAACCATTCCAAGAAGTTTATTTTTCACTGCATTTTACAGTTTCAACTTATTTCCTTATTGAATAGAAAGCTAGTTTTACTATATCTCTGTTATTTTGCGTTAAGCACCTTTTAATAATCTGTATTCATTTCGTTCTGCTCATAAAATTTGGATCAGTGGTATAAGAGCGGTCTGGTCCTTGTCATCTTAATGCATGTCCCCAACGAGGTCGGAGTACAAAGAGTTGGCTCTCGAGCTTCTTTATCTTGAGGACAAAATCTCTCGCATGCCTAAGAGACCTCTCATGGAAAGAGAAAAGAAATATGATGGGACAGGATATCCTTTCAAAATGTTGCTTGAGGAATCCCTCATGCAACAGAGGAACGCGATGATGGATAGTTTCACGCAAATCCTTTGGCGGCTATGAACATGCAACACATGTTCTTCGAGCAGAGGTGTCACCCCAATAAAGGTACAAATAAACTTTGATATTCCTATATTTGAAGGTTATATAGATGCAGATGTTGTAGACAAGTGGTTGAATCTACTAGAAGGGTTATTTTCTATTCATAACTTTTAGAATAGAGAAAAGATTACTTTTGTGCTCCTCAAAGTAGTTCCCCATGTCAAAGATTGGTGGGAAAATTTCTGTGAGAAAAAGGAAACAGAGGAACCCTCATTATTTACAGTCATGACCACATGGGAATCCTTCAGGGATTCTATTAGGGAACAATACTACCCTATTAGAAGTTATGACAACTTGTATACCAAATGGACCACACTGCGGCAAGAAAGAGACCAAGCAGTGCCATATTTCACAAATATCTTCCATAACTTGCGCACCAAGCTGGGTATCAAAGATTCAGAGCGACATCTGGTGCTCAAGTATCGTGGTTCTCTTCATAGATACATCCAAACCGAAATTCAATTTTTGGACATCTCATCCTTGGGTCCGACCTACCAATATGACATCAAAATCAAGCAGAAGCTCAAACAAAATATGCAGCAATTTGGGCCTGGGAACCCCTAAAAAAAAAGCTAGAAAAGGGAGGACCCAACCCACACAAAAAAATGAAAGAGAAAATATGGACAGTATCAGGACAACCAGTCCAAGCCGCAAGCAAAGAAGGACACTGAAAAGACAAAGAAAGATACCAGGAAGTGGTATGACTTCCATAAGAGCCCTTGGCATAACACTGCTGACTGTCGTTCAAAGCAGTCGCTGGTGGCCAAAGTGAAAGACTCTAAATCAGATGCAAGTTCTGAATCTGATTTAGATCTAGAAAGGGGAAGATAGATCATTGATGCGGAACCTAGTGCCACTGTTTCTACCACCAACCTCCAGCCTGGTGAACTAGACGAGCCAAAAAAAGGAGAGCACCTCTTCCATTCACAGATGTGGGTAAAAGGCACCCCGTTGCACTTAATCGTTGATAGTGATAGCCAGAAGAACCTCATCTCAGCAGAGGTCATCAAGGGGCTGGCCCTGTCAACAACGCCGCACCCACAACCCTAGACCATTGGATGGCTTCGCCAAGGAAGCGATCTCAATGTCAGCCAACAGTGTCGACTGTCATAAAACATCAAGCCCTTCAAAGACGAGATATTGTGTGATGTTTCTCCTCTCGAAGTTTGTGATGTTCTTTTGGGCCAACCTATTTATGGAAACGTCATGTTGTATATGAGTCTAGTCCTTGTAGCGTTATTATTACTTTGAATAGGAAATTGTACAGGATACCCGAGGCAGTCCCACCTAGTACTATTTCCTTGATCTCTAGTAAGTAATGCAGGAAGGTAATCTCTCAGATGGGGAAGTTTGTCTTCTTCGTGATTCGCTCTTAGAATGAGCGAAAGATCACCGCCACAGGTAGGGTCTCTGCGGCTGACCTCTCCACACAACAAAAGAAAGTAGATAAGGTCATGGAAGAATACTCAGATATATTCTCCTCACCTACTGGGGTACCTTTGCACTGCCAGGTCAAGCACCCCATCAATCTAACCCCCGATGCATCGCTTCCCAATGGGCCAGTCTATCATCACTCTCTGTTAGAAAATGAGGAGATCAAATGATAAATCCAAGAAATTCTCCACAAGGGGCACATCTGTCCCAGACCATCACCTTGTGGGAGCCCAATCATGTTGGTACAGAAGAAAGATGGAACCTGGTGACTCTGCATTGATTATCGGGCTCTGAATAAAATCATAGTAAGAAATTGGTACCTGATTCCCTGAATTGACAACCTCCTTGATCAACTCACGAGGGCCAAATAATTCAGTAAGATTGATATGAAGTCTGCCTACCACCAAGTCCTGATAGAGCAGATAGATGTATGGAAGATCACCTTCAAGTCAAAGGAATCCCTTTTTGAATGGTTGGTCATGCCCTTTCGTTTGACCAATGATCCAACCATTTTCATGAGGATGATGGAAGATGTCCTGCGACCATTCACCAATACTTTTGTTGTGGTGTATCTGGATGACATTCTCATTTACAACAAGACTTGGGTCGAACACTTGTAGCATATTCAGCAGGTTCTGCATGCCCTGCAGAAACACAAGATATATGCCAACTTGGAAATATTCTCCTTCGTCATGGACATGGTCCATTACCTGGGATACATCATTGATCAACATGGTGTAGATGTGGATTTAGCCAAGATCCAAGTCATCCGTGACTGGCTAGTCCCAACCACACTCACCAAGCTTCAGAGCTTCTTGGGCCTTGCCAATTTCTACCGCATGTTCATGTTGGGATTCTCCCATATTGCATGGGCCCTCAACCAAATAACCATGGGTGGTGGTATGATGAAAGTTGCATGGGGTCAGTCCCAACAACAATCATTTGATGATTTGAAGCAATGCTTGTGCTCATCCTCAATACTTTCACTACTAGACCTGCAACAACCCTTTGAGATCAATATAGATGCTTTAGACTATGTTGTGGGCACCATTCTCACTAAACATGGCTAGCCCGTGGCCTATCATAGTGAGACACTATAAAATGTTGTCCGTAAGTACCCTACTTATGACAAAGAAATGTACTCCATTGTGAAAGACTGCCGCCAGTGGAGACATTACATTCTTGGGAAGGAGAAATTCATCCACACTAATCATAAGCCACTTCAGTTCATGCAGACACAAGGAAAATTGCAGTATGACCTCCATCAAAAGTGGTCCATATACTTGCAGTTATTCCACCTCAACGTCAAGTATAAAATAGGAAGCACCAACTCCATCAGTGATTGCCTCAGTAGATTGCCAATCGTGACACTCACCATGATGCTAGACTCTTGCGGCCATGAGACCTCTAGATGGCCACAAATATATGAGATATACCTGGACTTCACCACCCCCTACTAAATGTTGGCTGAAAATGCAGTTGTCGATAACTTCCATCTTCAGGATGGGTTGTTGTGTCGTTTGGGCCATATCTATGTTCTATCAAGTGAGTGAGTGAAGATGATCTAGGAAGCCCACTACAGTCGGGTGGAAGGACACTTCGGTGTCGAAAATATAGTGGTGATTCTACAGAAACACTTCTATTGGCCGAAACTTCGACAGGAGGTCAACAAGTATATCACGTCTTGCACTACATGTGCTATTGCCAAACCAATCACTAAGAAACAAGGCCTGTACACCCCTATTTCTACTCCTGGTAGGCCATGGGAATCCATCTCAATGGACTACATGTCGGGCCTCCTGTCCACCAAGTAAGGAAATGACTATGCTTTTGGGGTTGTTGCTCTCTTTTCCAAGATGGTGATTTTGGTTTCCTGCAAGAAGAACATCACAGCAGAGGCCACTGCCAAGCTCTTCCTCGAATGAGTCAGGGTACATTTTGGAATCCCACAAACCATTGTCTCATATAGGGATGGTCGATTTCTCATCACATTCTGGTTGAGACTCTAGTCATTGTTGGACACCAAGATCACTAAATCCACGACCTTCCACCTCCAAACAGATGGCCAGACCGAGGTCATAAATCGAATGATTGTGCATATCATTCGCATGTATAATTCAAAGAACCCTCTCACATGGGATGAGATCCTTTCCTATGTCCAACATAACTACAACCAATCCCTACATAGCTCAACCAACCACAACCCCTTTTAGGTGGGGTTGGGATTCCAACCATTGGGTCTCATAGATATTGCACTTCCCCTTGAGGTCACCTTGACCGACTCATAACCTTCTCCAACTGAAGCTAACAAAGCCACCCGATTCATTGAGCAAATCTAACACATCCACCAACAGGTTTAGGATATTCTACATAAGTCCAATGACAAGTACAAGCAGTGCCATGATCAACATTAGGTGCCACATAAGTTTCAGGTGGGTGACAAAGTTTGGTTGTACTTGTAGAAAGAGAACCTTACAAGACCCCATCAAAAGCTTCACCCACTCTATTATGGGTCGTACACCATCACCAAGGAACTGGGGGATAATTATTTTGAGTCCAACATTCCTCCTTTCCTTGGCCTGCACCAAGTGTTCAACGTGGATCTCCTTCTCCCTTATTTCCCACCATTATTGGACACCTTAGAAGTAGAAGAACAATTGACACCAACAAAGCTCAACCCCGACTACATACAACAAGAATACAGTGATTATATTTTGGACACATAGATCAAGGGAACTCAACAACAAAGAATCCATCTTTATCGAGTCATCAAAGCACGACAACTCCTGCACCAAGGCAAGTGGCTCACCTGGGGCCAAATTCAACATAAATTTCCTCATCTAGTGGGGAAATCAATGCAATGGATACCATTGCTTCCTAAGGAGGGATGATTGATCCACGTGGATATTGGTGGCCACCCACCTTTTCCAACTAGTTCAAAACAATTTTTCTGACAATTTTGGTAATTTACTATTTTTAGTAGTTTTTTGGGTCCGGAGCCGTTTTCAGGCCCTAAACGATGTTTTTTGGGAAAATGGGAAGAAACACAGAATTTTTTGCGATGTTTCTGACACAAAAGTTGTAGTCGTTGGATAGATCTTTCTAACCAGGTATTAAGTGCGTCAAACGAAGATCATATGCAAAAATTATGACCCCGAGAAGTTGATGTACTGACTTACCCAAATAGGGGCCCACATGACTTTTGGCACTTCATCTCTTAGGGTTAGGTTTTTGGATGTATAGGGTTTTTGACATTCCTATTTATTGTAAAAATGCCTTCAGATCCTCATTGTAACCATCTTTTGATGAATGAGCACAATCGTCACATCTCTTCTTAGAGATAAGCCGCCACCATTCCAACAAGTTTGTTTTCCACTGCATTTTATAGTTTCAGCTTATTTCCTTATTGAATAGAAAACCACTTTTAATGTATCTCTACTATTTTGTGTTAAGTACCTGTTAATAATATGTAGTCATTTCATTTTCTCATAAAATCTGGATCAGGGATGTAGAGGGGTAGAGTGAGAGAGGGTTAGTGAGAGTGTGAGAGAGAGATATAGGTTGGGAGGGAGATAAAGATAGAGTGAGAGGGAGAGAGGGGTAAATTTATGAGAGAGAGAGAGAAAGAGAGAGAGAGAGAGAGGGGTGAGAGTAGGGGATAGAGAGAGAGGGAAACAAGGATAGAGGTTCAAAATGAGAGAGAGAGGGGGGAGGGTGGGGAGATAGGTAAGGGAGAGAGAGGGAGAGGTAGGGGAGGGATAGAGAGAGGGAGTGAGAGAGAGAGAGGGATAGGGGAGGGGAGAGAGAGGGAGTGAGGGAAGGAAGAGAGAGATAGTGTTGTACTAGGGGGTGAGATGAGGGAGGGAGAGAGAAATAGGTAAAGAGATGGGGAGCGGTGTGGGGTAGAAACATAGGGAAAGAGGGAGAGAGGGGAAACGGAGGGAGGGAGAGAAGGATAGGGGGAGACATAAAGTGAGTGAGAACATGAGAGAGAGAGAGAGATGAAGAGTGAGGGGGAGAGAGGGGTGGATTTAAGAGAGGGAGGGGGAGAGGTGGAGAATATATATATAGAGAGGGAGGGGTAGAGATAGAGGGGGGAGGGAGTGAGAGACAAATAAGAGCAAAGGTGGGGAGAGTAGGGGGGATATAAATCGAGAGAGGGGAAAAACATAAAGAGAGGGTTATAGAGAGGGATGGGGAGAGAGAGGGAGTTAGAGAGATATATGGAGAGGGAGGTAAAGAGAGATAGAGTGAATGGAAGAAGAATCAAGAGAGAAAGACAGACATAGAGTAGGGGAGAGAGGGGAAGAGGGGGGTAGAAGGGAGGATATGGTGAGAGTGAGATATAGGGGGGGAGTGATTGATGGATTGAGGGAGGGAGGGAGAGGCAGAGAGGGAGTGGGGGAGGGATTAAGGGAGAGAGAGAGAGAGAGAGAGAGAGAGAGAGAGAGGAATGAGGAGAGAAGACAGAGAGAGTGAGTGGGGAGAGAGGGGGGGAGGGGGAATGATGGGAGAGAGAGGTCATATAGAGAGTGGAATATATATATATATATATATATATATATATATCTATGGGTATGTGAAAGCTAATTATGGTCTCTCATGATGTGTTATTGGCAATGAAAACCATGAAAAACAACAATATTTTAACTGGGAGGGATTATTCAAGGTAGTTTTACAATGAATTTGAATATGGTGTAATAATATGAAATGTAGGAAATTGAATTAGATTTTTGAATATACAACTTTTATTCATAGAAATTGTGAATAAATATGTCAAATTTGATTTTTTATAACAATGGTATCTTATTTTTCCAACAAAATATAAGGTATATGTTTTTGTTCGTGTAGGTGTTCAGTACCTCAATGATGTAATTTCATTCCAAAAACTTGTATACCTTGATATTCATACACATAAAATTCATACACTTTGATATTCAAAGACCTTGAAATTCATATATTCATCAACATAAAATGCAGAAACAATGAGATTCAACATCGTCTAAATTGTACATTTTTTTATAAAATGACAGCTAGTGCTCAATATAGAAAGCGACAAGTGCCTTAACATAAAAATCATCCATATGGTGGCCTCAATACAAAATGGCAGTAGTTGGTCAATCATTGACCATTGCCACCCTCGCCACCCTCAGGAGCATCCTGGAAATATATATTTCTTAACTTTCTTGAGCAAGCACCTTGATTGGTTCTAGGCCTAGGCATTCTTCGATGCTATGGAGACTACACAAAGACAAAACATTATTATACATTTTTTCATCAATGGATTAATAGACATACGAAATGATACTTGGTAATTTAACCTAAGACAATTCACCACTTATGCTACTGTCAATCATGAGGGTGTTACCCTCCTCTGCCACCCCAATATCTCTGTGATGCCACCCTGCACCAGTTACAAGGATCAAGTCACATAATTGAAACAAATATGCATAAAATCAAATTCATGATCCATAAAAAATTATCATCAACACATTATCTCGCCATTAATATCTCAGACCTTGATGGAGATTCACTGGAAAAAGGAGCACTAGGTTGTACAACATGCTTCGATTAAAACTCTATTGTGGAAACCTTGGTGGATGGGGATGATGGAAAGGGTGGTGGGGTTGGGTGGTGTAAAGGTACATCCACCGTAGATGGCTGTGATGGAAGAGGTGGTGCAGATGGGCGGCTTGCGTGTGAATCTAATGAGGATGCTTGCAATAAGACAAATGTTGGGGTTGGGCTACGATAGACCCCCATAGGCTGTATAAGTGATTGTAACCCCCTAGGCATGGATAAATGTAACCCATAAGCAAGGCCCAACTGCCCAGGGAGTGCAATAGTACTATATATAGAAAATATTTCCACAACTGACATACATATTAATAATATTGAACTATTAGTACCAAATAATAAAATTCAAAAACACAAACACAAAAACATTGAGAATTATACGACATGTAACTATACACATGGTACTTGTGATGCAGGTGACTTGTATTTTCTATATAGACATTCCAGGACATTGCCTAGTCCCAAATCCTATAGAAACATAAGAACATTGAGGATGTCATAAAATAAAGAAATGACAATGGTGAATTTATAAACTATGACACATACATGTGTGTGGGGTGCACCCAATGAGTAGGTTGCCTCTACTTCTACATCATTGTTGGGGCTAGGCACTGATGCATCCATAAACGTAGAGGGTCTATTGCTCGGACATAACAACTAAAAACAACCTACAATTAAAAAACTATATAAATACACATAATACAAAATAAAAATATAACAATGAAGAACATAGAGAGGGTTAATATACTAACCTCCTCCATGAAGATATGTTGGCCACTGGGATTTATAGGCCCATATCATGTATGCCTGCAACTTAAGCATCTCTGAGATTCACTTGGATGACTTCTACATCCATGTGCCCTCTCCTCATCGTACTTTGTTGTGCATGTTGAAGCTCCAATCCCTTTATCAATGTCCCTATCAGGCACCTCATGATGAGATAGTGCAACAAATCTACTTTGTTGCACTTGGCTATGATTCAATGATGAAATGTCTAGATGTACTTGTTTCAAGCTCTCTACAATAGGGGGTGTTGGGTATGGGGGTCAGGCCTTTTCCTGCGAGGATGAGGACCTAACATGGGATCACTCCTCGCATGCTCTTGTTCCTGTGCGGACCCTCGACCCAACCACTAGAAGTCACACATGTCAAAGTAGTTGACATTCTTACCCAAAATAAACTCAGCCCATAATTTTCTCAAAATATATAAGGGCACCTCCTTGTTATTGCAGCGAGGTTTATCAAAATACATATACCACCTATCCATCTAGCTTTGACTAATTTGGGGATGTGATATGAACCCGGGGGTGATTAGTTTCCAATAATTGATTGATTTTGTCACTCCTTCAAAAGGGTTGAAGCTATAGATCATTTTACTTGAGCGATTTGCAATTAAAGTTAAAGTTGAAGTCTTATAGGCTTGAATCCAAAGTGAATAAAAACCTCTTTATTTTTCCTTATGTGTTGTATTTCATGCTTGTATTTAATATCCTATGTGCGGAAATTCATGGAAAAGAAACATAAGAACATAATGCACATAATGGATATGACACTTCCCTTGATAACGTAGTTCACCTGATGTGGGCTACGTCTCCGGGTCATGCTCCAAAGCTTGACTTCTTTATTCTCCTCGTTATAATGATGTCTCTCCTTTACAAAATGTAACGGCAAAGTTCATTTTTGGTGACGAAAACAAGAGATCGGAATGTGATCAGGAATGTATACAAGCTTCACAAGTTCTCATGTTCATGAGAAATCCATGAGGTTGACATGGAAATCATTCCCACAAACTCAATACATAAAAAGAGGAAGAATAAAATATGACCCCCATCATCATGGAGCCATAGAGTGGCTTAGATCTGTTTCTCATATCCAAGCATATATGTGCAACTCATACAAAGATATTGAAGCTACGATATTTAGAACTGCTTCGTTCGCCACTTATCATGCAAGAAGAGAAGAAAATAAGAGATAAAAGGAATAGGTTGATCTTCTTTCCTTGCTACACCCCCTCTATGCTCCTTAAGACCTGTAACATGCATGCTATGTTGCAACATTTAATGACAAAAAATAATAATTAAAAGCATGCTTACATTAGCTTCTCGAGAGCTTAGATTGTTGATATGAATCTCTACTACAAAAACATACCTCACAACTGGATTCGCGTTGCCAAATTACCTAAAAACGACCGTCAAATCGTCTTAATCGGACACAGAAACCTTCAGGACTCTTCTGGACCTCCGTCTCGATTTGCAGGAAACCCTATGAAATTAATGCACTAACATATGCATTGGAAAACATGCCAGGTACAAACCTAGGAAGACTGACATGCTCCCCCTTCTATGCATTGTTGAAACCTAGCTTAAATAGAATCTGGGTAGATGGATTTCCCAACAAGACTGTTGGGCGAGTTGGTTGTCGGCGCCAGTGTTAAGGCGTTAGATGTGGGGGGAGGTCCCGGGGTCAAACCCGCGGGCTTCCCCTTTTGGGTCCTGGTTACAACCTTCACTAAAATTGGTGGTCGACTTCTAAACTTGGTGGATGTGACAGATTTGGTGGGGGCCCATTATATATATATATATATTTATTTATTTTTATTTTAATCATGGGCCCTCATAGGGTATTCCATGGGTGCCACATGGCTCCCTCTAATTGGGCCACATGGTGCCCAACTATTGGCCCACCATTTTCTAGTCACCTGCCACGCAACCATGAGATCATTGCCTTGTTGGTCTAGTTGTACACCGCCATGTAGCACTTATGGAGGAAGCCACATGTCTATATGCATGCCACATCATTTGTATGGACTGCCATCTTGACCGCCATGTCACTGTATGGACTGCCACATCACCCTACCACGTCACTATACAAAATTCAACATCCCCCTTCCACATCACTGTATAGACTTCCACATCACTTTATAGACTGCCACATGGCATGATCCAATTCGTCCACAGATCGACCCAAAAGCACCAAGACTAGGTGACATGTGGTAACCTCTGGTGCTACCACGTCATCATGATGATGTCATGCTGACATCAACATTCCACGTGTCACCTTCCTTCTCCTTCGACATGTGTTGTATGAATGTTGACGTCATCCGTACAGATGTTGACGTCAGCAGTATGGATGCTGACTCATCCCCTGCTGACTAGGCTAGGTTGACCAAAAATTTGACCATGAATATCTTTCAATCTATAACTCCATTTGATGACCCATTTACATCATTAGAAATCTTGCGATGTGCTCTTCGCGATCATGTCATTTTCACTGAGTTTTGGGAACCTTGATTTTTTTCCCTTTCTCTGTCTGTTGAGGCCATTCTGAGCTTCCTGGCACACTTCTGAAACTTCCATGATGTTCCCTAGATCCTTCTAGATCACGCCTCCTAATTGAAAGGAAATTTGGTCCCCAAAAGTATTTACATTATAAGTTTCATGTCCATTGGAATTACAATAAGAATCCCATACCCAAACTAGCTCACAAGGCCAAACAATATCAACATGTGCCAGAAAAGGAGTGATACTAACAATTATCAGTTTTACATAATACCCTTCTATGGGGTATGAGTCGCAAAATGTGATTTACAAAGATGACCACTCTTGAATAACTCAAGTATTTTCCCCATTCGTTTAGTCATGATGTCGAACATGTCCTCTTTACTGAATTGTTGTTTCTCTAGTAGTTGGTTTCCTCCTGGTGGCATATTTCCCTGCAACACTGCCTGACTGGTTGTTTCTGTCGGAGGTGTATGCCTGGTCTCCTTATTCCTCTTTGGACGTATATTTGGATGTAAGGCCCAACAAGTGGCCTCATGATTTCCAACTCTGCTACAATGGTTGCAATAGCCTTTCTCCTTCAGAGGTGCATTTCCCCTACTCTTTTCTTTGTGTGGAAAGCAATATTCCATCCTCGTCCTTCTCCTAGTTACCATAACCTTCCTGCACAAGTATTTTCTCTTCCAACACTAGGACACCACATGGTTATTCAATACAAAAAACTGCATGGTCTTTGATCCCACAAGCCTTCTTTTATATTATTAACATGCTTATAATCAAATGGCATTTTAGAGTTTCGAGATTTCTTATACCTCGGTGAGTTTCCTCTAGAGTTACATTGGAAAGAAGAGTTGGTTTCAACTCTGTCATTGTGATTCTCATATATTCTTGGAGATGTCTCGAATCCTCGATCATGAGAAGTTTTTCTCTTGTCCTGCACTGAATCAATTTCATCTCTTGATGACCTGTTGACTTTTAGAGTCTCAGTGAATGTCCTAGGGACTTCTTCCTGAATTGTTTTGGATCTTTCTCCAACATTCTTTTGGACATAGCCTATCCCGATATACTAAGGCCAAACCACTGCCTCGATGGGATCCAAAATACCTTGGCCATTGGTTCCAAGGCCACCTCCTTCGTATCCCATTTTTCTCATCAACTTTAAGTCAATGCAAGAAGCATGTTGTTCAAGGATTTCAAAAGAGTTATCAACATTAATCAAGAAAGGAACTACACATGGTTTATTTACCTCCATCTCAAACTGGGACTCTTGGTCTGCTTCTTGAGATGTGTCTAGTTGTTCCTGGTGAGAAGGATCATTGGAAGATGCTTCTAGGAATCCTTCTTGGTTTTTGGATGCCTGTAGTTCATATTCATTTTCTTGAAAAAGTGTTCATGCATTTGCATTTTCATGCTCACACTCATAACTGGTGAAATTTTCATGGTCACAAGATCGTTTCATCACTGTCTCATTCGTAGAGCCTTTTTCCTGTCTGCATCTTCATGGCTTGCAACTGCTCTTGCAACCTTTGGTTCTCTTCTTCTACAACATGAAACAATGTCTTCAATCCAACATTCTTTGTTTGAAGGATTTCGTTGATCTCTTGAAGCTCATTGAACCACAACTGTTTTGGCGATCCTTCCATTCTCATCTTCAACACCTACAATCGGTATCAAGCCTTCTCTGATACCAAATGATGTAAACCTAGGGGTGATAAGTTTCCAATAATTTATTGATTCTGTCACTCCTTCAAAAGAGTCATCTATAGATCATTTTACTTGAGCGATTTTCAATTAAAGGTAAAGTTGAAGTCTTATAGGCTTAAATCCAATGTGAATAAAAAACTCTTTAGTTTTCCTTATGTGTTATATTTCATGCTTGCATTTAATCTCCTGTGTGTGGAAATTCATTGAAAAGCAACATAAGAACATAATACGCATAATGGATATGACGCTTCCCTTGATAGCTAAGTTCACCCAATGTGGGCTACGTCTTCAGGTCATGCTCCAAAGCTTGACCGCTTTATTATTCTCACTATAATGATGTCTCCCCTTTACAATATGTAAGGCCAAAGTCCCTTTTCGGTGACAACAACAAGAGATCGGAATGTGATCAGGAATGTATACAAGCTTCAAAAGTTCTCATGCTCATGAGGCATCCATGATGCTGACATGGACATCATTCCCACAAAATCAATACATAAAAAGAGGAAGAATAAAATATGACCACCATCATCATGGAGCGAAAGAGTGACTTAGATATACTACTTAGATCCAATTACATATGTGCAACCCATAAAAATATCTCGAAACTATGAAATTTAGAACTGCTTTATTGGCCACTTATCATGCAAGTGCCACAATTTATCTGTCACATGTAACTGATTGGTTTTATGTGGAAGAAGAGAAGAAAAGAAGAGATAGAAGGAATAGGTTGATCTTGTTGCCTTGCTGCAACTTCTCCATTCTCCTTGAGACCTGTAACATGCATGTTATGTTGCAACATTTAATGACAAAACAACATAATGAAATGCATGCTTACATTTTTTCTTGAAAGCTTAGCTTGCTAAAATTGGTGGCCGAATTCTAAACTTAACGAATGTGCCATATATGGCGGGGGCCCATTATATAGACACACACACACACACATAAACACACACACACACACACATTAGTTTTGGTCACAAACCCTCATTGGGAATTTTGGGGGTTCCACGTGACACCCTCTGATTGGGCCACGTGGCACCCATATATTGGCGCACAACTGTTCAGTCACCTGCTATGCATGCATGAGATCCCTTCCTTGTTGGTCCAATCGTACGACACCATGTGGCGCTTCAGGAGGAAGCCACGTGTCTATATGGATGCCACATCATCTATACAGATTGCCACCTCGACTACCATGTCATCCTGCCATGTCACTATATAGACTCCCACGTCACTGTATGAAATGTCATGTCACCCTACCACATCACTATATGGACTACCACATCACCCTACCATGTCACTATATGGACTACCACGTCACTGGAAAAACTGTACGGACTTCCACATGGCACGATTCAATTGGTCCATGGATCGGCCTAAAAATGCCAAAACTGGGTGACAGGTGGCAGCCTCTAGTGCTACCACATTATCATGCTAACGTCAACATGCCACGTGTTGCCTTCCTGACCCTGCCACATGTGATGTACGGATGTTGACGCCAGCAGTACGGATGCTCACTCATCCCCTGCTAAGTGGGCTAGGTTGACCAAAACTTTGACCACAAATATATTTCAATCTGTAACTCCGTTTGACGAGTCATTTGCTTCGTTAAAAATCTTGTGATGCACTCTTCGTAATCATGTAATTTTCAATAAGTCTTGGGAAATTCATATTTTTTCCCTTTCTCTATATGCTGGGGCCATTTTGAGCCTCTTGGGACACTTCTGAAACTTCTGTGATGTTCCCTAGATCCTTCTGTATTAGGATGGATCCACCAGTCAATGGAAATACATTTCTTGGTCAACGATAGTTCTTTTCCATTTCTAGGATCCCTAAAAATAGTCAATATTTGCTTTTTGGAAATACTCAAGTCTAACTTGGTTTATGTCCAAACCAGTGCTATAGTACTCATACACTATTTTCCTATAATTTGAAACATAGGTCAATTTCCCTTGGGCACTTGCAATGGACTTCACAATGATGTCCAAAGAAGTGGCTAGGGAGACTCTGCTAGGCTCTCTAGTGTCCCTTTATTGTTCCTCAAGGGTTCATAATATGACCAACCCCTCATAAAGTTGATTGTTTACATTGGGTGGTTGTGGTGGGTTGGGGTTGGTTTTTCTCTCCTTGATTTTATTCTAAGTAGTTTACATTGTGTCCTAGTTCCATTTTATTATATATGTTGCAATTTATTAAGCCATCACATGTAAATTAGGTTGTTTTTTTAATTATAATAGGAAACTAAAAATTTCTTTAATTTAGATTCTTGGGAGAAAAAGACTAAATTGGAAATGAATAAATTGAGAGAAAAATAAAAGAAATTAAACATACCTGGCTAGACTGGGACACGGTGGCAATATCCTCACCTTGTTGATCCTCTCTAGCTCCTCTCTATTTGCTCAATGAGAGCAAAAACACGAGCACAATTTGTGCAAATGAGCACAAATTCCTCCCACAACGTTATAAAAGGTTTAGTATAGTGGAGGTGTGTGCCTGCCACTAAACCTACATGGAAAGCTTAGTGCAGGTTCGGGCACTTCCAAACCTATAAGGTTACAAATGTTTTCACATTCTTGAGAAGGTGGACGTGTTCTTGTGAGTGTGCATTCTTGTTGACCCCCTTGCCACTTTTTTGGCCACCAACTTCGTGCACACACACACACACACACACACACACACACACACACACACAGAGATTTAGTGTTAACATGAATCCATACATGTTCTTGTTCCTAATAATGTGTGCGCATTTTAGGAACGTGTGTGTGTTATTTTGAATTCAATTTTTTTTTTGGACATGATTTAGAACGTTACCATATGTGTATGTTGACTGGGTTGCCTTGGATTTAGGTTCGGGATGAAAAACCTAGTGGTTCAGTTTGCAAATTGATAAAAACCTCCACTTTTATGAATACCTCTCTATATCTATGTTTTTGATGTTATTTTTTGAAGAAATTGAGCATAAGAATATTAGGACAAGAAGATTGGCAGAAAAGGCCCCAAGCCATAATTATCAACATTGTATTCATCTTAATGATACAAATATATAATACAATAATGAAACCACCTCAATTTTTCTCACATTGACACCTCATCAGGAGATAAGGTAGGAGGAGACAATATAAGAATCTAGAAATACATTTAGGATAACAACTATATCCTAGTATGTAAATATACAAAGGTGGTATACTAAGACTTAATGATTGTATATGAGAAAGATGCTAACATTCCCCCCCTCAATCATAAGTTTGAGAAATAATACCAGCAAAGCAAGTGCATAAACTAGCACATCTCCATGTCTTCATGCTGAAACTCCTGAGCTGAGCGACGATGAAGAACTGCTTGAAAAACCACCAAATCTGGATGTTGATAAATCTGGAAAACCTCACTGTGTAATCATGTGAGCCAGAATGCCAACAATTTTTTTCATTGATGTGAACTCCAATATGATGAGAGAGAACAAAGAGAATTGAATAAGATGCAAGTCTGCCACATCCTTGGAAATCAATGCCAAGATGCAATGCAAAAGGATCCATCTGTCCTTTGCTAGGTCCAGTGACCATCTAGGTGAACCAAATGTCCACATCATTGCTCTCAAAATCAACATCCCAATGTATGATTCAATATAGAACCATCATTCTACCAAAGTCTGCCATCTACAGACTGCAGTTGCCCATTTGTAAAATATGATGTTTGTTATTGTCGAAACTTTCTTCTAACAACCATCTTCAATTCCATCATCAATTCCCCCCGTTGTCAGTTGAAAGGAGAGACCACAAGTGGTTTCACGAACCATCATCACTGGAATTTTGAACTCCCCCCCTTAAGATGTATAAGAGTTTCATCATTGTACTCCCCCCTTCTATGCTCAAGAGAGTACCATACTTGTTCCATTTGAGTACAACATAAAGTGGGCATGTGGAAACAACCACATGTTATCTCATCCCGTGAGGGCCATGCTCGAAAGATACGCCATAAGGGGACCACTTATGTGAGGTACACAAATGTTATGTGCTACAATATTGGTCTTCACTCGAGATTGAATTCTTCGGTAAGACTTATATAATCGCTTGGTTGTTGATGACCATTTCCAACGATCGATCCACTCATAGTGAATCTTCAATCTTATAGGTTTCTTTAGTGTTGAACATTTGTCTGAAGAATGGTTATGCTTGCCACAATGCTGGCAAGGATGGAGATCAAAACATTGATTCTCCTTGTGACCAACTCGATTGCAATGTTGACACTTAACATTCTGATCTTCAACATTTGAAGTTGAATTTTCTTGAAGGAATCCAACGCTCACAAACAAAATTGGTTTGGATTAATTTGGAATATGAAAACTGTTTTGATTTTCATATCCTAAGACATGTCGATTTCTATTCAAGTATAATTCTTCTCAAGGTCTGATGATGGGCTTGGAAAGATCATGTTGTACTTGATGAAGTGCTTCACATTTACTTTCACTTATACTTGTTGTATCACTTTGTGCTTTGGCATCTTCTTCTTGCGATTCATCTTTTTTGGAAATTTTTTCGGAAGTTGGCTTGTTCATTTGTTCCTTCATCGATTGTTGATCAAAATCATCACCATCATCATCATCTTAGAGAGGGTTGTTCTGAACAAAATCTAGTTTAGAAAACCTCACTAGCTGTTGACTTTTGAGTTCTATCAACTCATCATTCAATAGATGGGATTGTGCTTGAAGAAGTCTAGATTTAGCTTGTGTCACTTGCAAACAAGTTAGCACTGATTTAAGAGATTTTTTGTTCAATATGACTCTGTTGTCTTCAGCGGTGTTTATTAGAGTGTTCATAAACTCTAATAATTCACGACTCCACTCCATTTGAACATGCTCACTTGAACCTCTCATTCACTTTCTCTTCTGGCTCCCTTGTACTCACTCACTTGAAATTTTCTTTCTTTATTCCAAGAAGTTGAGGGTGTCGGTTACCACCAAAAATGCATCCCAAAGTATTACACTGATTTGATTTTAACTCAACGTTGTTAAGTTTTCACTTACAATGACTCAAACGAGTGTCAGGTTCAACCGAGAATGCACCCAGAATTTACAATAACTCAATTTGATTTGATTTGACACTTACAAAAAAATATTTCAAGGAGTAAATGATGTGCAAATTCAGATGCTTAACAATTCTTCATTTACTTGATTTTCCCTTTGATTTCAATGATTGATGTAGAATTGTTGTTGAATGTTGATGTTGACAATTAAAATGCTTGAATGTTCTTCATGGCTACTTAATTGTAGGTGCTTTGATTTCATGTGCTTGATTGTATGTTCATGAATGGTATTAATCATGTACATTGATTTCATTAACCTTGTATGTACTCCATGTGTGTGTGATAATGTCAAAACTAGACATAAATCAACTCATAGAACAACCATGAAAAAATCACCAACACACACTATACAAGGTGTACCTATGATTCCCTTAATCAATTTCATACGAATCTAGGACACAATCACCACACAAAAAATAATATTTTTATTAATAAAGATGTTGCATGAAGCTTTCAACTAAGCTTCATTTCTCCTCTTTCTACAAAATTCTCCATCCGATAAATGTAACAATTTTTACAATTGCCATTCTCTTTCCACATGTTCGAAATCTTTCAAATCCCAAAGACTTTAAAATTGAGAGACCAAATCCTTGAATACAAAATTAGACAACATCAAATCTTCGTCTTTCACAAAGATTAAAAGATTACGATGCCACTTTTTCTTATGACTCCCAAAAATAATATTTTAATAAAATATTCTTCATATATTACTCCAATCAAAGTAAAGTATTACTTTTATTATCACACTTTATACTCCAAAAACTTTTCATAAAAAATAAAATATTCTTTATAACTTATATGTTCCTCCAATTTTTTATTTTTAAAAGTGACTATATAAAAGTAAGAACGAATTTTAATTTGTATGCTATAAAGCATAAAATGTCACTTAAAAAAAAAAATTAACTTCTTAAAATTTGTGCGTAAGTTTCTTATATGTATGTTAACTCCAAAAGAAATTCTACCTGAATCTATGAAGAGAAGTTATTTTAATCATACCCACCACTGCACGAAAAAATCCAGCTATAAAAGGGCCGTCACAATTGCACAAATTGTTGATGAGATCAAATGCCATATGGGGTTTTTCTTGAATCGACAAGTGTGCAAAATTTGTTGAGAATTTCGTGGAGGAGATCAAGCAACATATCGTAGAGATTAAAAAATTGAATGGAGAAGTTCAATGATATGAGGAGAGATCACGCTCATTTCACTATCCAACGCATTTCCAGCTATGCGATTAGTCTCTGAAAAATTCATGCGCTATTCAAAATTGGAAGCAGCTCCTGTTTTGTTGTATGTGAACTTGATCGAAATTCAAGAAGCATTCACTTCGATGGTTCCCTCATCTTTCGAGAAATATGGTGGGCATATTGCCGGTGAGACTTGTGATTTTGTAGATCTGATTTACTTCTAGTGGCAAGGTGAATTTGTAGGTTAAAAAAAATGATCTATAGAATTGGGACTGTTGTAGCAATAAA
>ML792133.1:121972-178792 GCA_009831015.1 Picea engelmannii | reverse complement strand
CTTGGGATAGGATTGAAGGATTTACAATAGTGACACAATAGGAGATGGAAGGAGGCATTAGAGCCTATCCCCCCTTAATGACAACTTCCTGAACTCCTAACATAGATCGAAGTTTGGAAAACTTCGCTTCTGTAAGAGACTTTGTGAAAATGTCTGCAACTTGATCTTCTGTAGAGAAAAAGAGCAATTCATTAACTTGATCATGAATGAGCTTTCTGATGAAGTGCATGTGTAGCTCGATGTGTTTTCTACACTGATGTTGAACTGGGTCTTTGGTGAGCTTGATGTCACTCTGATTGTCACACCAAAGGCTGGTCGGATGCTGGTGTTGGAATCCAAACTCTGAAAGGATTTTTCGAAGCCACACGACTTCCTGACTTGCATTTACCGTTGTGCGGTACTCTGCTTCTGCTGAAGAAAGTGCAATAGCTTGTTGTTTATTATAGACCCAAGTGACAGGTCCTAACCCAAGGCTACAAACATAACCTGTAGTAGACTTCCGATCATCAGGGTCATTGACCCAATTTGAATCAGTGAAACCAACCAATAAAGGAGTCCCCCCTGAATGTATCCTGAACTAAATTGTACCATGAACATAACGAAGTATCTTTTTAGCTGCTTTCCAATGGCTTTCATGGGGCGTTTGCATATATCGGGCAACAAGACTAACAACAAAGGAAAGATCAGGACGGGTATGAGTCAAGTATAAGAGGCTACCAACTAACTGACGGTACAGGGTGGAATCAACTTCAGGAGAAGTACAGGTGGCAACAAGATTGACTCTAGAATGGAAGGGAGAAGGGGTTGGTTTACAATTGTGCATGTGAAAGTGACGAAGAAGGTCACAATCATACTTAGACTGGGAAAGAAAAATTCCTTCATTGGTTTGCAAAACTTGGAGGCCAAGGAAATAGTGCAAAAATCCTAAGTCTGTCATTTCAAATTTCTTCTTAAGGCTGGTTTTCACATGGTTTAAAAGTTTTGAGTCACTTGCAGTAAGGATAAGGTCATCAACATAAGGGACAAGGATTATGAGATGGCTTCCTACTTTATTGGTATAGACATTAGGATTAGAATGGCATCTAGAGAATCCAGTGGCAATAAGAAATTTGTCCATTTTGGCATACCAATCTTGGGGAGCTTGCTTGAGACCATAAAGATATTGCTTGAGGTGACAAACAAGGCTAGAGTAATTCTAGACATAGCCAGGAGGTTGTTCCATGTAGATTTCTTCTTGCAAATCTCCATGCAAGAAGGAAGATTTAACATCCATCTGATGGACCTCTCATTTATGTGAGGCAGGAAGGGCAAGAACAAGGCAGATGTAATTCATTTTTTCTACAGGGGCAAAGGTTTCATTATAGTCAATTCCTTCAACTTGGGAAAATCTTTTAGCAACTAACCGAGCCTTGTGTCTTTCAACACTTCCATCTGATGCATACTTAGTTTTGTAGGCCCAATTGCATATAACAAGTTTTATTCCTTTTGGAAGAGGTACAAGATCCCAAGTATCATTTTCCATTAAAGAATGATACTCTTCATTCACTATTGTATCCTAATCTAGATGACCTGAAGCTTCTGCAAATGTCTCTCAATCATGAGTTTCTGAAACTTGAGCCAAAAGAGAAGAGGCTCACTAGAACTATGAACGTGTCCGCTGTTGATATGAAGGATCATCGACAAGATCACGAGCTACTTCTCATGTTGAACGGACCCATCTAGGAAGTGATGGAGTTGGTGCTGGTTCAGGTTCAGGTTCAGGTTCAGGTGCTGGTGGAGGAGGGTGAACAGGCAGAGGTGGATTTTTATCCTCACTGTCATCATCTGAAGAAGAAACCATATCATAAGAAGGCACAAATGCCGAAGATGGCTCGCAGGCCGAACAAGGCACAACCGCCGAATTAGGCTATCGAGCGAAAGAAGGCACAAATGCCAAATTAGGCTCGTAGGCCAAGATATTTTCGTCAAATTTAACATCTTTTCTAATAATAATTTCATTACAATGTGATTGAAGAAGTTTGTAATCTTTGACATATTCATAATAACCAACAAATATACACTTCTCACTTTTAGGCTGAAATGCTTTCCTTTTCTCATCATGAATGTGAGCCCATGCTATACTGCCAAATACACAGAAGTGACTTAAATTTGGTTTAATTTTAGTCCAAGCTTTTTTCAGTGTTATATTTTTAAGAGCTTTTGTGGGAGTGTGATTTACTATGTAATTTTCATAGTTGATGGCTTCCACCCAATACTTTAGACTTAATCCCTTAGTTTGGATCTTACAATTAGCCATTTCTTTTAATCTGCGGTTCTTTCTCTCAACAACACCATTTTGTTGTGGTGTATATGGAAAAGTGTGTTGCATTTGGATTCCCTGTGTAGTGCAGTAACTTGTAAAATTATTGTTCACATATTCGCCTCCATTATCTGTTCTTAACCTTTGAATTTGATGTCCAGATTGCTTTTCTACAAGGGCCTTGTAGGCCAAAAACTTGTCAAAAATGTTTCTCTTAAGTTTTAAGAAGTAAACCCAAGTACGTCTGGAAAATTCATCAATGAAATTTAAGAAATATTTGCACCCAGAAAAAGAAGGAGAAGAAAGTGGACCACACAAATCATTGTGAACAAGTTGCAAAGGACCCGAGGCGTGCCAAGAGGCACGTTTGTCAAAACTATCCCGATGATGTTTGTCGAGAACACAACTGACACAAACACCATCTCTGCATGAAACAAGAGGAAGATCAGTCACCATCTATTGATTACATAGTTTCTGCAATGAGCGATAGTTTAGATGAACAAACCACTCATGCCAAAGTTTGCTCAAGTCATTGCTATGAGCAACAAAAACTGATGAAAAAGATGATGACCCAAAGTTGTCAAATTTGTACAACTTGGTAATATCATCAACAATTCCAGTTGCAAGAACATTCTTAGGATCTTTTAGATCCTTGATTACAACCTGGTGAGGTGAAAACTCTATAGTTTTACCTTCACCTGAATGAGTGATTTGATATACTGATAGAAGGTTACAAGAAATATTTGGAACACATAATACATCATTGAAATGACCATTTTCTACTTGAACTGTTCCAGATCCTTCAACACTAAGACATCTATCATCACCAACAAATATTTTCTTGGTGTTACATTCATTTAGAGTAGAAAATATGGCTCTATCCTTAGCCATATGATAGGATTCTCCAGAATCAATAAGCCACTCATTAGAAGTAGAAGTAGAAGTAGAATTTGTATTGAAGGAGAAACCAAAAGAATAAAGTGTCTGTCAAGGAGGAGAAGAAGAAGAAGTAGAATCAATACTGATGTTGTGCTTCTTCATCCTTGCTTCTAAAGATGTCATATTCTTGAAACATTTGGACTCATCATGACCATCTTTATCACAAAAGTTGCAATGTTTGTTAGTATTCTTATATTTATACTTTTCTCCTTTATCTCTATTAGGAGACAAAGCTGTCTGAGTGAGTTTGGGACCCTTATATTGCTTGTTGTTGTGGCGAGGATGTTTCTACTTAGGATTCTTGGTTTTATCTTTTTCATGGACAATTAAAGCTTTGTTGGAGGTACGTGCAGTGTTGATCACTCCAAGTTGTACTAGATTATCTTTCTCTCTAATAAAAGAATCAAAAAATTTCTCAAGACTGGGTTTTTTATAAGCTGCCCCTACAACATCTTTTATGGCATAAAAGGTAGATACAAACATAGAATATGCACTACCTAGCTTAGAAATAATAAGATAGATGCAACGATCTTCGTCTATATTTATCTTACATTCTTCACATAAAGTTCTGAGTGTTTTAAACTTAGATAGATAGTCTTCAATGCAAGTGAATTCACTTGGACTCAAAGTTAGTACTTGATTTTCTAACTGTTGTGCTCGAATAATATTTTTTTTACCAAACACAGATTCAATCTTTTCCCAAGCTTCTTTGGATTTATCAATTGATTGAAGGTGGAACCTTAAATCGGGAGAGATGGGCATTCTAATTAATCCACATGCTTCGTCATTCCTATTATCCCATTTGTCTTTCTTATCAACATCAGTGGGTGTTGTTTCATTTCCCAAGGTAATCCAGTACAAGCCTTTAGCTCTTAATAAATCCTTCATATGGGATTTCCATTGGAAGTAGTTGGTGTTGTTAAGTAAGAGATTACCTGTAGAAGCCATATTAAATATGCAAATAATACTAATTTAAAAATTGAAACTGATGATCTGAATGGAAAGATCTTGAAAAGTTATGCGGTTTTAAAAAAAAAACAGCATTGAAAATGGACTTCAGATGTGAGAGTTATATCATTTTAAAAAAATGCATAAACGATAACCAAAGGACCACGTGGTAGTGTAAGTTGCTTTATGAAGTGGCCGACCTTTATAAAGAGAAGTGGGGCTCACTTTTACAAAGAAAAACTGCATGCAAAATAAAGAACTCTAAAATAAAATATTAAAGCTACTTATAGTGATTCACTTTTATACTTGAAGTGAAATACACTTTACAATTTTCGCATGAACTCTTTCAAAAAAAATAACAGAAGAGAGACTTGAACTCAAGACCTCTTACTTAATAAGGCAACTTTTAACCAAATGGTCCAGCAAAACATATTGTAATGTTCAGAAGGAGGATTGTTGTTGTTGTTGAGCATGATAAAAAAAAACTCTTTTCACACAAGAAAAAAAATTCGCTTCTTGATGACAACAAGGGTTAGATCTCGGTTATCTTACCCGGAAGATGCACATTTTCCTATCTGTTTTTTATTTTCCGAGATCGCATAGGGCGTGGGTCAAAGAGAATACGCAGATTTAAAAGAGTAGCAACTTGGAAATAAAAAAAATACAAAACCAAAATAAAACCAAAATACTTCTCTGCAAAAAATTTTAAAAATGCGTATTCAAACTTTATACATCCGGATCTGACTGTAATGGCCATATCTTGGGCAAACATAAACCTTTTCGAGTGAAACAAAAAGTGTTCTTGAATGAAACGAGTGCTCTGGATGCAATGAAACAGTTGTTTCATCCCAGAAATGTATGAAAATGACATAAAATGGAGACAAGGCAACTCGACTTCATGATCTCGATCTGCAACAGGAGCGGGTCTTCAAAGCTGGCTCTGATACCATGTTCAAAAACATAGGTATTCCAACATAGGATGAACACCTTCATTAACAACTCACATAACCATATCAAATATCAACACATCCATTTTTTCACGTGGTAAAACCCCTACGAGGAAACATCCATGACTCCAACCAACACGGCCACTTGAAGCAGTTTATTAATGCAAAAAAAAAGATTACATAGATATTTTACAAGAGAGATTCTCACAATAGATCATTGGCAAATGACCCTCCATGCTCTTTAAATAGAAATCATAGATCAATCAAGTATTGAGCCACAGATCAATGGTCGTTAACATCGAGGAAAGTATGAACCGTCATATCACTCTATGTCGGGAACATATTGTGACTGTCAGATTTCCTAACTACAAATGCATACTAAGGAAACACACTAGAAAAAACACTTTTACTTAATGATACAATAGACCAAGTAGATCTTAACTAACTACTAAGTATCTAAATATCCCAACAGAAGTCAAAGGAAGATCATTGAACACTTGAAGAACACCCCGAAAAAGAATAAAGTGAAATAGGAGACCACATTAGAGAGTTATGCCCACAAGAAATAAAAATAAAGTGGAAATATAATTTCCAAGAATGGAACTTGGCCCACAGAAATAATAAAGTAAATTTGAAGACCGAGAATAAGAAGTCATCCCCAGATGTGGTGATGTGCCTATTTTGCACCAGTTTTGTGGTGACTCACTTATCTACCCTCAGTAGAGTTTTACAAGAAGATGAGATATGTATTTGGTTCTTCATTGTTGATTTGCTCTTGTGATTAGAGCATATTCATGGTTGTATTGGAATATTCTCTCTAAGAAAAGTTGGCTGGGCTTTTCCCCGAGTTTGGGGTTTTACGAGGATAAATATTTGTGTCTTCTTCTGCTTGTTTATCTATTGCTTATTTATTTCAATATATGAATATTGAATGTTAAAAGAAGATAAAAATGATATGAAAAACATAATTTTAACAAAACTAATGAAAATATAACATTATTAGGATCAAAAATTGTTTTGGTTTGGTTAATTTTATTTTCTTTAAACTTATTTGTAATAGTTTCAATGTTCCATTTCATATAGGATAGTTATTTCAATTTTACATTTTTATTATTTTTATTTTATTTATACTATTAATATTAGATTGAGATCAACCTCCCAAAACCAAAAATATGATTGGTTGATTATACTCATTACTATTATACACTATGAAAAAACTATTCACAAAAGAATTACAATCCCCATTGAAAAATTAGTTAACTTATCATTAAATGTTGAACAATTTGCTTGAATTACTATACACTATGAAAAAACTATTAACCACAAAATTACATTTCCCATTGAAAAATTGGTTAGTACCATTGAATGCTAATCAATTTGTTTATTCAAGGTTGGGCGAAGAACAAAATTGAAATCTAACATTTCCTTTATTGGGTAAAATATAATAGCATGTTTTCAATGTGGATGTTATAAATGCCTTTGATCTCAACATATGTCTCATTTCCACTTCTTCATCCTTGTGAGAGTCAGCCAATGCAATGAGTGTAAGTGAAATATTGAAAATCATGAGAAATTCATGAGTTGTGACTAATTCTCATGGATATCGGTCATGGATTAATTACTTACTCTAAGAAGATAATCCCAAAAATGACATCTCATGAAGCCCCTCGATACTTAAATAAAAATAGTAAAGGGAGCTCTAAGTGAATAATTCATAAGGTACAACATTTTCTAAGGTTTTGCAAATGGGGTTGTTAGAATTTAAGGGCAAAATATAGAGTAGCTAGGAACAAAAATAATTTTCATTTTATTTGCTACTGTAATTCTGGATCACCAACACATTCAAAAATTCTGATGTAAAATCTAATAATACAAATCATAATATAGATGTGAGTATCACCTTAGAAACACAAAGAACAAATTTACCTGATGTGTTGTTTTTATCCTCTTTGGTGTATGCTCAGAAAAATCTTTAAGGGATCATGGAACAAACCCTCAGAAAAATGCCAAGAAGAACCTTTAGATAGTAGAATAGAAAGATTGACCAGTTGGCTAATAATCAAGAGGCCATGTTATTGTAAATTAATAGGGCTAAGAAAAGAACACTACTGTTCACCCTAGTGACTAAAAGGAGGCCTCAAACAACCCTAATAACTTCAGTCCAAAAAATACAAAAACTACTACAACAATAGATAGAAGTACTAGCAGTTCTAGGGCTTCCCTATCAAACCTTGTTCAGGATGTTAGGGATGCATGTAGATGAGATGAGGTAGCATACAAAGGGATGCACTAGAAATATGAGGATGACATGAACATACACAGGACGACACCATCAAACATAAGGGCAACAAGAGGTGACGACAACAAATAGTAGGACAACAAGGGGAGGTACCAACAAAAAGTAGGACAGCAAGGGGCGACACCAACAAAAGGAACTAGACCTTCAATCAAAAACAGAAAATGAGACATGTGGCAAGCTGGAAAATACCCTTAGGTTCAGCGACAACAGGAGACTAGAGAGGGTAATTCCTCGGTGACTTAACACACCAAGAAAACCTGTCCTAGAGGGGTCGCAACCACTCAACAATCTGAAAAAATAGGAGCCACATAAAACCTCAGATAAAAACTCGTCTACAAGAGAGTGTGAGAGTGAGTTGAGTGAGGATAGGTCTCTTTAATTTATAGTTTTGGTAGGTATGTTAGGGATATCTCATTAGAATTAATTTTAGGGTTATGTTTAATCCCTAACAATTAAACAAATAATATTTTAAACATTAAATATTAAATGTTAAATTATTAAAGTCAACAAGGAAATAGAAAGTCAAGGAGAGGGGGTTCAAAAACAAGGCAGCTAGATTTCTTTAGGAATAAGAAAAGAATCTAACTAACACCCCAAAAAAATTAAAGGGGGTTGTAACTCAAGCCAGGGGTTTCAAAACAATAATACAAAGTCAAAAGGTAAGTTATTCTTCAATGGAAGAATGTGCACATGAGTCTCATGATATAAATTATAATCTTTTATCATCCTAGCATACGAGGAAGGTCAATGATGTGATCATGCCCTTCTTCTTAATTTCTCCTAGGTCTCATGCACCATCTCAAGAGAGAAGAAGGTCACACATTATCTTGGCTTGTACTTAACCAAGAAACTGCATGGTCTAGACCATGATACCCCATAACACAACTGGGGGCCCTAGATCAAAACTAAAGTCTTATCCACTGAGGTACAAAACCAAGGATCAATCCAAGCACCAAGAAAGAATTCCCTGGAACAAATCCAGGGGCCCTAGAACAAAACTAAATAATTATAGCATAAAATTGCTTGGTCCTTGACCAAGAACCCTAGCAATACAATGGGGGACCAACTAGGGTATTTTTCCTTGTCTCTCACTACTTGGTCACAGATCAAGAGCCCCAAGAGTGTACTAGGGCCCCTAGATCACAACTAGGGTCTTTTCCATCCTCCTGGAGAATGGATCTTGCAACTGCATTAATTTTAACACTCCCTCTTAACAAGAGAGGAATTCTTAGCAACACCAATCTTGTCTCGAAAGTACACAAACTTTCTCAATGACATGGGCTTGGTCAAAATACATGTAGTTTGTTCCACCATCACAACATACTGATTACTAATAATGTTCTTCTGCACCATGTTTTGAACATAGTGATATCTCATCTCAATGTGTTTCGATCTGTCATGAAACACACAATTCTCGGAGAGCTTTATACAACTTTGGTTATCACAATGAATTATTGTGGGTTCCATCTCAACACTGAACAAATATGAGAATAGATTTATGAGCCACAGTGCTTCTATACTAGCAATACTTGCATCAATGTATTATGCCTCTACATTTCTTAGGGCTACAGAGCCATGCTTCCTACTAGACCAGGAGATCATAGTTGAACCCAAGCTAAAACAATATCCGGAAGTGCTCTTCCGGTCCACTGTACTTCCCATCCAATCTGAATTCGTATATCCATGAAGCATTACACCTCCACTAGAAGTGTATCTAAGTCCATAAGCTATATTCCCTCAGATATATCTGAGAATATGTTTAGAAACAACCATATGAATGTGTTTCGACTCACACATGAACTGGTCAAGGACATTCATTGCGTAACAAATGTCCAGTCGGGTGTGTACTAGATACATCAAGGACCCAATAATATGATGATATATTGTAGGGTATTTTGGATATGAACCTTTAGCTTAATCATGTAACTTATTCATGTTATAAATCATGGATGTGTTCATGGACTTATAGTCCATCATCCCAAATCTATGAAGCACGTCAACTTCATACTTACTTTGTGAGAGAAGAATCTCACCATGATTATGCCATACCTTTTAACCAAGAAATAAATGCATAAGACCCAATTCCTTCATTTCAAACTCTGATGACAGCTCCCTCTTAATATGATCTATCATATGTTCCTCTCCAGTAAGGAACAAATCATCCACATATAAAACCAAGATAACAAGACGATTCTTCAAAATATTTTTATAAAGATTAGAGTCTGCTATACTCTTGGAGAACCCAAGGTTCTGAAGAAAACTGTCAGTTCTTCCATACCAAGCTCTCGGAGCCTGTTTCAATCCGTACAAGGCTTTATTGAGTTTGTAGACATGGGAATCTTTCCCATGGATAAAAAAACCCTCAGGTTGATCGATGTAAACCTGTAGCTCAACTTCACCATTAAAAAAAGTAGTCTTAACATCCATTTGGTGAAGTTTCCAATTAAATACTGAAGCAAGAGAGATGATGAATCTGATAAAGGTATACATGGAAACATGAGAAAATATCTCATCATAATAAATTCCCTCTTTCTGAGAGAAACAACGAGCCACAAATCTATCTTTGAATTTTTCAACATTGCCATCTACTACATGCTTTATTTTGTAAATACATTTAGAGGTTACTATTGATTTTCCTTGAGGTCTTGGGATCACTTCCCATACATCATTCTTCAATATTGAATCGTATTCTTATATCATGGGATCCTTCCACACTTTATGTTTGATATCCTCATCAAAAGTGGAAGGTTTCGAATCAGTCACAAGATTCAATTGAGCTATCAAACCTAAGTATTTATCTATCTTCTTTCTTTCTCTGAAAGTACGTTTAGGTGTTGCATGTTTTTTTTCTTCCTTTAAAGTTTCACAACACCATATTGGATTCCTTTTGGCAGGGGGTTTCTATAAGGGAAACTCTATAGATTCCCTTATGGGTTCCACTGAAGGCTCTATGGCCTCCTCCTTCTGTTCATCTGAAATTTGTGAATCTGAAGGTTATGGATATGGAGCTTCCTTCTCCTATGTATCAAAGGGAAGTTATCTGGAACAACAAAAGGAAAATTCCTCATGGAAGGTCACATATCTACTGACCTCTATGTTCTTTTTCCTTGGTACAGAGATTCAATATGCTTTTGAGGTCTCACTGTACCCCACAAAAGTGCCTTTCTTTCGAGAGGGCTCTAACTTTGTCCTCTTTTCTTTTGGTACATGAATGTAGACAGGACTACTGAAAATTCTCAAATGATCAACTCAGGGCTTATTACCGATGAAGACTTCTTCTGGAGTTTTCTCTTCTAGGGATTTATGAGGACACCTATTTTGAATATAGACTGCATTACTTGCAGCTTCGGCCCAAAGAGACAATGGAATATTTTGATCATGAATCATAGCTCTGGCCGCTTCACAAATTGTCATGTTCTTTCTTTCTTCAACCCGATTTTGCTTGGGATTATAAAGCACAGTCAGCTCCCTCTTAATCCCAAAAGCCCAAAAAATATCATCATACTTGTGCGATTCAAACTCTTTTCCATTGTCTTTTCTGATAAAACATATATGTCTACCTGTCTGATTCTCAACAGGATTCTTAAAATCCTAAAATTTACTGAAAGATTCATCTTTAGTTTTCAGAAAATAAATCCAGGTTTTACGAGAACAATCATCAATAAATATGTTATAATAAAGACAACCATTCATGGAAAGAGTATTCATAGGTCCACATTGATCATAATTAATAAGACATAAGATACGATTAGTTTTTCTATTACTGTGAGGGTAAGATTTCTTTGTATTTTTACCAAGAGCAGAACCTCTACAAATACTATCATGCTCAAAAGAATAAAACTAGAATACCTGTTACCATCTTTTGAAAACCTGGGAGAGCATTATAGTTGAGATTTCCAAACCTTCTATTCCATAGTTCACAGGGGTTGATCATGTCATGAGTTGCCTGAATAACTTGACCAATGACTTTGTAAAGTCCACCTTCTTGAGCTCTGATTGTCATGGCTAAGCTCATACTTTAATTTGAGGGCCACATAAGATCCTTTCCTTTGGAGAAGGTTATTGTGTACCCTTTACTTTCTAGAATTGCAACTGAGATAAGAGTTTTCTTTAATCCAAGAACATCAAGAATTTATTCAATATGAAATAAATTAACTAACTGAAGCTGAAAAGATGTTGATCCAATTCATTTGATCTCATAAGTGCCATCATCACCTAATTATACATTCACATTGAAATTCTTATATTGGTAGTTCAGAAGGTTCTGTTTGAAGCATGTCATGTGGCTGGAGGCCCCACTATCCACTAACCAAATTTCTTCTGATTTGGTGACAATACCGGAGAGAGATAAAACAAGATAAATTTCTCTGTGTTGTTCTTGTTCTTTATTTACATATTTGGTTCTCTTTCTTTGAGGCTCTTCTTCCTCAGTTGCAAATGAATCATGAAACTTGCCTTTTCGTTTCTGTTGTGAAGGAGGGTTCCTGCGGTCTTTTGCATAATGACCTAGATTGTTACAATTAAAGCATCTTACTTTAGATAAATGAGAGTGAGAATGAGAGTGCTTAGTTTGAGGTTTCTTACCTTTTCCTTTGTGTTGAGGAAACCTTTGCCATTTTATGGCTTCAGTTGAAAGAGCATGGTCTTTCACTATTGAGGGTTGATTTCTTCTTTTAATTCTTCCCTCTTCTTTCAAGCAATCATGCCATAATCTCTCAAAGTTGGGTTGAACTTATCTTCCATTTACTGATGAGAGAAATTTTACCCATGATTCTGGTAGACCATCTATTTCTATTTGTACAAGTTCGTCATCGTCTACTACAACTCCAATTGTTGCAAGCTAATCTCTTGTTTGGGCAATTTTGGAAAAGAAGGCAGATATGGTTTCATCCTTTCCCATATTCAATGTATGTAGTTGTTTCTTCAAGGTCCTTTTCTGAGTTGGGGCCTTCTTTTCATACAATTTTTCTAGGGCATGAAAGCAAGCATTTGTTGTCATTAGATGATCAATAAGAGGCATCATGTTATCTTTGACTGAGTAAAAAATGACCCTCTTGGCTTTGGCCTACCTCTTCTTATAAGATGTTATTCCTACATTTGAAGTAGGTTCTTTCATCACCCTGGTAACCATCTCATCCAAGTCACCTTCTTCTAGGACATTAAAGACCCTAGCCTTCCAGGCATTGAATTTTGAAGCCCCTTCAAGCCTATCTTCTGATTTGAATAAAGATGAGGCCATTCTGAAAACTGTTTACAAAAGAGATCTAATACAAAACACACTCACTGTTGATCTGATAAAACAAACCCTTATAGTGGATCTACGCAGTCTCAAAAGTCTACCACAAATGAAATATTTTAATTACCTAAGCTCTAATACCATGTTAGAATTTAAGGGAAAAATATAGACTACCTAGGAACATAAATAATTTTAATTTTATGTGTTATTGTAATTCTCAATCAACAACACATTCAAAAATTCTGATGTAAAGTCTAATAACATAAATCATATATATATCTGGGTATTACCTTAGCCAAACAAAGAAAAAATTACTTGATGTGTTGTTGTTATCCTCTTTGATGTATGCTCNTCAATCAACAACACATTCAAAAATTCTGATGTAAAGTCTAATAACATAAATCATATATATATCTGGGTATTACCTTAGCCAAACAAAGAAAAAATTACTTGATGTGTTGTTGTTATCCTCTTTGATGTATGCTCGGGAAAATATTTAAGGGATCATGGATCAAACCGTCAAGGTAGATCTCATCATGATCATTAGGACAAATGCCAAGAACAACTTTTAGATAGTAGACTAGAAAGACTAACCAGGTGGCTAAGAATCAATAGGCCATGTTACTGTCAAGTAATAGGGATAAGAACATAACACTATTGTCCACCATAGTGACTGAAAGGAGGCCTCAAACATCCCTAATAACTTCACTCCATAAAATACAAAAACTGCTACAACAATAGACAAAAGTACTAGTAGTTCTAGGGATGCCCTATTAAACCATGTGCATGATGTTAGGGCTGTAGTATATGAGATGAGGTAGCATACACAGGGATGCACCAAAAATATGAGGATGACATCAACGTACACATAATGACACCGTTAAACACTAGGACAATAAGAGGTAGTACCATCAAACAATAGGACAACAAGGGGTGGCACCAACAAACAATAGGACAACAAGGGGCGACACGAGAAAAAGAATGATACCTTCAATAAACAACAGAAAATGAGACTTGTGGAAAGATGGAAATGACCCTTAGGGTCAGCGGCAACGGGAGTATGGAGAGGGTAATCCCATGATGGCTTAACACACCAAGAAAACCTGTTCTAGAGGGGCCACAACCACTCAACAATCTGAACAAATAGGAGCCACCGAAAACCTTAGATAAAAACCTGGCTAGAAGAGAGTGTGAGAGTGGGTTGAGTGAGGATAGGTCTCTCTAATTTATAGATTTGGTAGGTAGGTTAGGGATAGGTCATTAGACTTAATTTTAGGTTTAGGTTTAATCCCTAACAATTAAAAAATTAAACAAATAATATTTTATAATATAAAATATTAAATGTTAAATTATAAAAGTCAATAAGGAAATAACAAGTCAAGGAGAGGGGGTTCAAAAACAAGACAGCTATATTTCTTTAGGAAAAAGCAAAGAATCAAACCAACACCCAAACAACAATTAAGGGGGGACATAACTCAAGTCATGGGTTTCAAAACAATAAGACAAAGTCAAAAGGTAAGTTCTTCTTTAATGGCAGAATGTCCACACGAGTCTCATGATATAACTTATAAGATTTTATCATCCTAGTATACGAGGAAGGTCAATTATGTGATTATGCCCTTATTGTTAATCGCTCCTAGGTCACATGGACCATCCCAAGAGAGAAGAGGGTCACACATTATCTCTTCTTGGCACTTAACCAAGAAACTGCCTGGTCGAGACCAGGATACCCAAAAACAAAACTGGGTGGCCTATATCACAACTAGGGTCTTATCCACTAAGGTACACAACCAAGGATCAATCCAAGCACCGAGCAAGGATTCCCTAGAACAAATCCAGGGGCCCTAGAATATATCTAGGGACTTATACCATCAAACTTCTTGGTCCTTGAACAAGAACCCCGACAATACACTAGGGGCCCAACTAGGATCTTCTTCCATGGCTCTAAATTCTTGGTGCCATACCAAGAACCCTAAGAGTGTAGTGGGGGCCCTAGATCACAACTAGGGTCTTTTCCATCCTCGTGAAGAATGGCTCTTACAACTCCATTATTTTTAACAGGGGTAGAAAGACAAGTAGGCTCAATTGTGGGGAAAACTCCACATTAAGCATGTTTGAGATAAAGGATGTCTAAACTGATCTAAACATATTTGATGGTCACAAAATTGAACTATCTAGTCCATGAGCAAAATTTAACACCTAGACTTTTCACTATATTCAATTTTGTTTTACACTTATATTCTAAAATTAAGAAATATAGATCTATTCTTTTAAAAAATGATTGAATGTAGGAATATTCAAAATAAAAACAAAGACTATTATTAATTTAATTTTTAATTTTCCAAATGAAAAATATAACATGTTTTCATATTAAAATAAAATTTCAATATGAAATATGACCTTGGCCTTCAAATTTGAATGATGTTCATGGAAAAACTCCAACAAGTATATGTTGGAAGTTGTCACATCCCCACAATGTGCCTTTCAATTGTGCACCTCTTGAGGGCACGCGACACCACGATGTTTCTCACTTGGTTTCTTGGCAACACCAAGGTTACTTTGTTTGAACTATGCCTCTTCACCTAGAGCATACCCATACTCCATTCTAGGATGTTGGTGAATCACACTTCTACTCTAGTGAAACTCTTGTATACTTAGAAATTCATTAACGACTTTAACACTTAATCATATTTAAGAATAAATCTATGAGAAACAAAGAGAACCGTGGAACAAATGAAAGATAAACACTAATATAGTGTGGGTGGCACAAACCATGATTAACACCCAACTAAGTATTTGTTATTGCGAAATAGTTACAACATGAGCACTACTGGCTTGATTTACAACATGGTTTAGTTAAATGACTCACCTCACCTCACCAAGACACTCATACACAGATCTTCAAAAAGACTCTTCATCGCAACCTTCTTCGCTACCACTTGCGATGCCCCTCATACGTGCCCCCAACCAAAGACTTTTTGTCTCTTCATTTCCAGAGACTCGGCCTCTTCATTTTCGTAGAATTTATAGATTTCAGTTCCACCTCAGACATGCCTCCAACAGACATGCATTTCCAGACTTCACCAAAATCAACCCAAGAGAATCTTACCCAACTCTGTCCAACGAATCCACCTCAAGGAGGCACAAGTCCTTTGAAGTGGAGCAACTTGGCTCCTTGAGGGAGCTCCCCCTCTTTGGCTACCTCAAAATTGCAAAGCTCTCTTTCTCTCCTTGTCTTGCCAAACCTTTCCTTCCTTGCTTGTGCATCATTGTTCTCTTTTAGGCTCTCCAAAGGTCACCATCATGAACTGTTGTGTTCGTTTGGGGTGTCTCTTCCCTTCTAGAACCAATTTCGAAATGAATCGTCACACCCCTTCGTGAACTCGGATGCCCAAATGAATCATCGTGCCCCTTCGCAGACCCAATTTCCCAAACGAACCCATGTGCTCGTCAACTGTCATGCTCCTTGGGATCGATGCAACCAACCTTGGTGTGCCCCTTATGATGACGAGCCCCATCTATCAAACTAAATCATCCTCTTGGTTGTGCACACACATTAGGTTAGTCGAACCAACTCTCCTAAGCGCACCCCTAATTCCTTAGCCAGTTTTCCTTCATTGGTGGAGTGCCCAAGTCTTTCCCTCAACTCTTCATCGAATTGTCTGTCATTTAACTTGTGTCGCAAGCCACCTTGGGTGGAGTTACCCCTTGGCACGTTTCACACCCAAAGAACCCCAAATCTCCTCTATTGAAGAATTTTGTCTCCTCATTCACATCGAGCATGCTTCCTTCCTGATTTGAACTATGGTGGAAGTGTGTGTACCCGAGCTAAGATCCCAAGGTCTTACAACAACTGATATTAATACTTTTCTTGTAATAACTTATTAATTGAGTAATAAGAAGACAAGTACAAGTGTGTAAGTGAAAAGTTATTAATTTAGTAATAAGAAATCAAGTACACATGTAGGTGTGTAAGTGAAAAGTGTTAATGTACATGATATAGAAGATGACTTTTGGTTGCTACTAGGAGTATCATGAGGAATCTACATTGAAGGACTAATGGTTGTGGTGAAAAATCACTTAATCCTGCTACGAGGTTGAATAAGTTTAATGTAGTGAAACAAAATCTCTTCAATATCAAGTATAACAAACAAGGATAAACTTACTCCTTCAAAAAAATGTTACATCAATTACGAAGGCTAAACTTATAACAACAAACCCTATTTTCACATAAAAATATGGGTTGAATGTCGCAAATATTTTAGGGACACCATGAGTTTTGCATAATTGAAGTCCTATGTATTACAAAACTTTACTTCCAATGCTTCCGTTCCATTTTAAATTGACCTAAACATTAAAAAAATCAATCAAAATTTTGAATTAACCAAAAAAATTAATTAATAAAATAATCAATACTATAAAAATAAAATAAAAAATAATCTAAGTTTATCTTACTACATTATTAAGATAAAAAAGCAATTAACCAAAACTTTGACCAATAAAATAGTCGAATATTAAAAAGAGAGAAAACACTACAAGTTAAACCTAATCAATTTTTAACATAGAAAAACATTTAAATCAACAATCTTTTGTTTGGATTCTTACCAATTTTATAAAAGTATGTGTAAAAAATTTGTCACATCGCATGTAAGATCAGATTCTCACATGATCCTCGGGCATGATGTCACATCAATCAATAACATGGAATTGTTTAGGAATAGTTTTTTTTCCTCGGAGTAGGTTAACTTGGGGGTAAATAGACTAGTTTTTTCAGGCAAAAAAATGTGTCTAATCTGACCAGATTTTTAGGGGTAATTTGAGTTTCACATGGACCATTGAGAAACCTTCGATCTTATGCACGTGCATGGTTCATTTTGAAACCTCAATCAATTATGATGGTTAGATCTTAGACTTTTGTGCAATTAAAAGTAATGCATGTGGTTACCCCATGCCAATCATTAGCTTGATTGATAATTGAGTACTTTCATTTATAGATTTCATATAATGTATGATAGTTAAGGATTGGGACTTCTTGCACAATGGATTTCATGTCATGCATGATAGTTTAGAGTTTTTTTTATGTTTATGTGTTAGTTTACTATTGTGTTGTCACAATGTGGCAGTATGATCCCTTATGATTGGATCATTGCATGCATTGATCGATAAGTGAATATGTTAACCTGACATTGGATCATGTGATTACTTTAATAATGTTGTTGTCCATTTTAATTTGATTAATGATTTAATCGCATGCCATGGAATTTATGTGTTACATGTATTGGTTTACTAGAATGCTTGTGCCTGGATGATCGTTGATGATGTTATTTAGCTTAGTCAGCTTGGACTTGATTGTGTTGGGTGGGATGTAGAAACCTCCTTGTTCCTCAGAACAATCACTAGACTTGAGACCTTAAATGGTTAACATCGATGGGAACCTGGGCTTGAGCGTTTCTTATGTGTCCTGGAGGTCCTAACCATTGCAGGGTAGGATGGGTGGGTTGTCATTTATATTCTTTATCTGAGTAAATGTTCGTAAATTGCTTCAAGCTTCATGATGTGTTAATATGCTATGATTTTTATGTTATGCGTTGTGTGAATTTCATTCATTATTATATCGTCGAGTTGTGTCACTATGACTTTATGGTTCACGTTATTGTCCCAATGTTTTAATATATATATATATATACATGTTGTTCATCGTTTTTGTATCATAACGGCCGGGGTTGTTATAGGTAGCAAGATAGGAAGGATTAATTGTGGGGAAAACTCCACATTAAGCATGTTTGACCTAAAGTATGTCTAAATTGATATAAATATATTTGATGGTCACAAAATTGATTTATCTAGTCCATGGGCAAAATTTAACACCTAGAATTTTCCCTATATTCAATTTGTTTTTACACTTATATTCTAAAATTAAGAAATATACATCTATTCCTTTAAAAAAAATGATTGAATTTAGACATATTTAAAATAAAAATAAAGACTATTATTAATTTAATTTTTTATTTTCCAAATGAAAAATATAACATGTTTTCATATTAAAATAAAATTTCAAAATGAAATATGACCTTAGCCTTCAAATTTGAATGATGTTTATGGAAAAATATCATTTAAGCTTGAGCCCGAATTTGAATTTACAGGCACCAAGCTTGAAATCCGCATTAGAATTGTTCCTAACTTCAGCGCCGCTAATTTTTTTGCATTTATGGGACTCCGTGACGCCGTTAAATAAAGAGCATATATTGGTCGTCAGTGTAGACATGTTCGATATGGGTTTCGAGAAGTTGCTTCAGGCTGTGCCTGTGCCTGCAATATTAATAGAGGGAAATTTTTCTCATGCCGATCTATTGGATTTTTATTAGATTTGTGATTTGGAAGGAGGGTAATTTTGCTGCAATATTAGTTTACTATGACAACTTTATTTGGAGCAAATTGAACTTTCTAGTTAAATGTTCAACATACCTTAGGTTATGTATTAAGTCATGTATTAATTAGATCCTATTCACCACTTAGATTTATTGAAGGGAGATCGTTGCGTTCTTAGATTCTATTTTGCCACTTATATATCATGATATGTGATTGCTTTGTTTACTTAGATTTTATTCCCCTCTAATCTATGTTAAGCTTAGACCTTGCGTGCACTAATTTATATGTATCACATGTCGATTTGGAGTTGGCTTCTTTTTCTTATAAATTTTTATGATGGTTAGATTTTAGACTTTTGCGCAATTAAAAGTAATGCATGTGGTTACCCCACGTCGATGATTAGCTTGATTGTTAAGTGAGTGCTTTCGATTTCATATAATGTATGATAGTTAAGGATTGGGACTTCTTGCGCAATGGATTTCATTTCATGCATGCTAGTTTAGAGTTTGTTTATGTTTATGGCTTAGTTTACTATTGCATTGTCACAATGTGGCGGTATGATCCCTTATGATTGGATCATTGCGCGCATTGATCGATAAGTGAATATGTTAACCCGACATTGGATCATGTGCTAACTTTAATAATGATGTTGTCTATTTTAATTTGATGAATGATTTAATCTCATGCCATGGAATTTATGTGTTACATGTATTGGTTTACTAGAATGCTTGTGCCTGGATGACCGTTGATGAGGTTATTTAGCTTAGTCGACTTGGACTTGATTGTGTTGGGTGGGATGTAGACACCTCCTTGTTACTCAGAACAGTGGTCAGCCTTGAGACCTTAAATGGTCAAAATCGATGTGAACCTGGGCTTGAGCGTTTCTTATGTGTCCTAAAGGTCCTAACCATTGCAGGGTTGGATGGGCAGGTCGTCATTTGTATTCTTTATCTCAGTAAATGTTCGTAAATTGCTTCAAGCTTCATGATGTGCTAATATGCTATGCTTTTTATGTTATGCGCCGTGTGAATTTCATTCATTATGATATCGTCGAGTTTTGTCGTGACTTTATGGTTGACGTTATTGTTCCAATGCTCTAATATATATATATATATATATATATATATATATATATATATATATATATATATTGTTCATTGTTTTTGTGTCATAACGCTTGGGTCATTACAGGTAGAAATATAGGAAGGCTTAATTATGGGGAAAATCCACATTAAGCATGTTTGAGCTAAAGGATGTCTAAATTGATCTAAATATATTTGATGGTCACAAAACTGACTTATCTACTCCATGGGAAAGATTTAACACCTAGAATTTTCCCTATATTCAATTTGTTTTTACTGTTATATTCTAAAATTAAGAAATATACATCTATTCTTTTAAAAAATGATTGAATTTAGACATATTCAAAATAAAAATAAAGACTATTATTAATTTAATTTTTTATTTTCCAAATGAAAAATATAATATGTTTTCATATTAAAATAAAATTTCAAAATGAAATATGACCTTAGCCTTCAAATTTGAATGATGTTTATGGAAAAACTCCAACAATTATATGTTGGTAGTTGTCACGTCCCCACAATGTGCCTTGCGAGTGTGCACCTCTTGAGGGCATGCGACATCGCAGTGTTTCTCACTTGGTTGCTTGGCAACAATAAGGTTACCTTGTTCGAACTACGCCTCTTCACCTAGAGCATACCCATAATCCATTCTAGGTTGTTGGTGAATAAAAATCTTAATCTAGTGAAACTCGTTTATACTTAGACATCTGTTAACTGCTTAATTCAGATTTATTTTCAGCACGAAATGAGAGTAGAGATATAATAAAGAAAATCACAGAGATATCGCAGATGTTCAATAATATAACATAAATGTATCAGATATGAAACCATAAACACAGATATATAGTAATACACAATTTCTATCAATCAAAGAAATGTACAGAGACTGTTAAAATACAGAGTGAAAGACTTGCTAGAATGGTGGCAACTTATCTCTGAGAAGAGATGTGACGGCTACTCGCATTCGCAAGAAGATGATTACAATGAGGCTCTGAAGGCATTTTTACAATAAACAAGAATGCCAAAAACCATAGCAATCCAAAAACCTAACCTTAGGAGATGAAGCGCTAAAAGTCATGTGGGGCCTGTTTGGATAAGTTTTTGCATCGATTTCCCGGTGTCGTAACTTTTGCATACGATCTCTATTTTAGGCGTATGATATCCCGTTGGAAAGTTATCATCATGGAGATTAATTTTGGGGGCTCAATCATGCCTTAGGATATCATTGAAAATCTCTATCACGAAAAACCTTCATTTAGGGCCTCAAAATGGCCCCAGAAGTTAAAAACTGCTAAAAATAGTAAATTGCCAAATTTGCCAGAAAACTGTTTTGAGTCAGTTGGAAAAGTTGGGTGGCCACTGATATCCACTTGGATCAATCCTCCCTTTTTAGGAATCAATGGCCTCCATTGTGTTGAGTGCTCGGGGGAGAGGGAAAAACGTTTGCTGAATTTGCATCTTGATGAGTTGCTTACCTTGTTGGGGAAGTTGCCCTGCTTAGCTGGTTGAAGGTTGTCATGAAAATGTGGCTGGAAGGGTTGGACATGTTTAACCAGTCTAGTTACATGAGGTGCCTTCATGCAAAAGGAATATTTACACTTTGTTGCAATCTTTCCGACCTGCTTCTGTTGGATAGAAGGTGTTTGGGCTGAGGCTGTAGTGGTTGCAGTATCCTTCTGTTCACCCTTTGAATAGAATATGAAGAAGCTCAAATTTGTAGTATGATATACTATCTTGCGACACTGTTTAGCTAGGACAGTATGTGAAGCTACCTCTCATATTCTGTAGAGATGACCCCTCAAAGTAACATTGACACTGTGGGGTCGATACTCATAAAAATCATGGCACTTCCACATACATGGTTGGCCCAAGAGAACATCACAGACATTCAGTGGGGAAACATCACATAATACCTCATCCTTGAACGGTTGTATGCCATATGACAATCGACATTGTTGGCTGACACGAATATATCATCCTTGGCGAAGCCACCCGATGTTGTATGGTTGCGGGTGTGGTGTTGTCAACAATCCCAACTATTTGACGACCTCTGTTGAGATGATGTTGTTCTGGCTTCTGCTATTAACAATAAAATGCAGCGGGGTCGAGTTCACCCACATCTGTGAATGAAAAGGGCACTCCCCCTCTTCAGGATCTGTTGGTTCTTCTAGTTGAATTGTTGTGGTCGCGACAATGGCAGTGGGGTCTGCGTCGATGATTTGTCTTTTACCAATATTTTCAGAATCAGATTTAGAATCAGGGTTCGGATCCTTGTCTTTGATCTTGGCCACCAACGAATTTTTTGAGTGACATTCATTGGTGTTGTGCCAGGGGCTTTTGTGGAAATCAAACCATTTTCTGGTGTCCTTCTTTGTCTTCCCATGACCCTTCTTTTCCTGTGGCTTGGACTGGTTTTCGGGAGACTGTTTGTTAGGGCCGTCTTTGTCATACTTTCGTTGTTGCAGATTTGCAGACTTGAATTCCCATTTGTTCTGGTGCTTAAATTTCTGCTCGATTTTAATAGCCTATCGATAAGCAACACCGAGTGATGAGATGTCCAAAAATCCATTTCAGTTTGGATGTATTTGTGTAGAGCCCTGTAGTATTTTAGAACCAAATGTCGTTTGGAGTCTTTGATACCCAGCTTGGTGCACAAGGTATGGAAGGTATTGGTGAACTCCAGAACTTCTTGGCCCCTCTCTAGCCGCAGTGTGGTCCATCTCATGTACTGGTCCTCATAGTTGCCAACAGGGTAATACCGTTCCTTTATCGCATCCACAAAAAAATCCCAAGTGGGATCGACCCCATATATTCTAGACTCTATGAAACTTTGCTCCGAGTAAGTTTCCCACCAATGTTTTACATGAGGGAGATATTTGAGGAGTGCAAAGGTGATCTTTTCTCTGTCAGAAAAATTGTGGATAGAGAAATAACCTTCTAGCATATTTAACCATTTTTCTAGGGCTTCTGCATCTATCTGTTCTTCAAATACAGGAATATCAAAATTAACTTGTACCTTGAAAGGCGAGGTACCTCCAAAGTGGTTGTTTGATGAAGATGCGCCTGCTACTATCGGCAGGTGTTGAAGGATCTGGTAAAAGTTCTCCATCATTTTGTCCCTCTGTTGCGTGAGAGTTTGCTTAAGAAACAGACTGATAGGATCATCTACTCCATCGTTTTTTCTTTTCTTTCTCCATTGAGGGTTTCTTGGGTGTGCGAGAGCGATTGTGCTCAAGAGAGACAATTTCGAGACCCAACTTTCTATGCTCGTAATTCGTTGGGGACATGCACTGAAAAAAATGATCAAGAACAACCTGCTCTGATACCACTGATCCAGATTTACTTTCGACACGAAATGAGAGCGGAGATATAATAAATAAATTCACAGAGATATTGTAGATATTCAATAATATAACATAAATGTATCAAAGATGCAACCATAAATGCAGATATACAGTAATACACGATTTCTATTAATCAAAGAAATGTATAGAGACTGTAAAAATACAGAGTGAAAGACTCGCTAGAATGGTGACAACTTATCTTTGAGAAGAGATGTGACAGCTAATCGCATTCACAAGAAGACGATTACAATGAGGCTCTGAAGGCCTTTTTAAAATAAGAAGGAATTCCAAAAACCCTATATATCCAAAAACCTAACCCTAGGAGATGAAGCGCCAAAAGTTGTGTGGGCCCCATTTGGAGAAGTTGGTGCATCGACTTTCTGGGGTCGTAACTTTTGCATACAATCTCCGTTTTAGGTGTATGATAGCTCGTTGGAAAGGTATTGTCGGGGAGATTCATTTTGGGGGCTCAATCATGCCTTTCACCATAATTGTGAAGCTCAATCATAAAAAAGTTTCATTTAGGCCTTCAAAATGGCCCCAGAAGTTAAAAACAACTAGAAATAGTAAATTACCAAAATTGTCAAAAAATTGTTTTGAGCCAATTGGAAAAGGTGGGTGGCCATCGATATCCACCTAGATCAATCCTCCCTCCTTAGGAAGCAATGGTCTCCATTGAGTTTAGTTCCCGGGAGAGGGAAAAGTGTTTGTTGAATGTTCATCTTGATGAGCTGCTTGCCTTGTTGGGGATGTTGCACTGCTTGGTTGGTTGAAGGTTGTCACGAACATGTGGCTGGAAGGGTTGGACCCTTTTAAGTAGTTTGGCTACATGAGGTTCTCATGTGCATAAGGAATCTTTACTCTTTGTTGCAATCTTGTCAACCTGCTTCTGTTGGATAGAAGGTGTTTGGGTCAAGGTTGTAGTGGTTGTCGTATCCTTCTGTTCACCCTTTGAATAGATTGTGAAGAAGATGAATTTTGTACTATGAGATACTACCATGTGGCATTGTTTAGGTGGGACAATATTTGGAGCTACCTCTGGTCTTCTGTAGAGATTACCCCTCAAAGTAACAATGACACTTCGGGGTTGAGACTCATAAACAACATGGCAGTTCCACATATATGGTTGGCCCAAGAGAACATCATAGGCATCCAGTGGGGAAACATCACATCATACCTCATCTTTGAAGGGTTGGATGCCATATGAAAATAAACACTGCTGACAGACATAAATATTTTGTCCTTGGCGAAGCCACCTGATGTTGTATAGTTGTGGGTGTGGTGTTGTCGACAATCCCAACAGTTTGACAACCTCTATTGAGATGAGGTTCTTCTGGATTCTGCTATCAACAATAAAATGTAGTGCAGTCCCCTTCACCCACATTTTTGAAAGAAAAATACACTCCCCCTCTTCAGGATCTGTTGGTTCTTCTGGTTGAATTACTGTGGTCACGACAACAACAGTGGTGTCTTCGTCGATGATCTATCTTTTACCAGTATTTTCAAAATTAGATTCTGAATCACGGTTCGGCTCCTTGTATTTGATCTCAGCCACCAATGACTGTTTTGAGTGACATTCATTGGTGTTGTGCCAGGGGATTTTGTGGAAATCGCACCATTTTCCGGTGTCCTTCATTGTCTTCCCGTGACCCTTCTTTTCCTATGTCTTGGACCGGTTTTCGGTAGACTGTTTGTTATGGTCATCTTTGTCATACTTTGGTTGTTGCGGATTTGCAGACCCAAACTCCCGTTTGTTCTGGTGCTTAAATTTATGCTCGATTTTAACATCATATCGATAAGCAGCACCGAGTGATGAGATGTCCAAAAAATCCATTTCAATTTGGATGTATCTGTGTAGAGCCCCGTGGTATTTCATAACCAAATGTCGTTCAGAGTCTTTGATACCCAGCTTGGTGTGCAAGGTATGGAAGTTATTGGTGAACTTCAGAACTTCTTGGCCCCTTTCTTGCTGCAGTTTGGTCCATCTCATGTATTGGTCCACATAGTTGCCAATAGGGTAATATTGTTCCTTTACCGCATCCACAAAAAAATCCCAAGTGGCCTCGACCCCATATATTCCAGACTCCTCTGTAGAATTTTGCTCCCAATAATTTTCCCACCAATGTTTGACACGAGGGAGATATTTAAGGAGTGTGAAGGTGATATTTTCTCTATCGAAAAAATTCTTAATAGAGAAATAACCTTCTAGCAAATTTAACCATTTTTCTAGGGCTTCTGCATCTATCTGTCTTTGAAATACAAAAATATCAAAATTAACTTGTGCCTTGAAAGGCAAGGTACCTCCAAAGTGGTCGCTTGATGAATATGCACTTGTTTCTATCGGCAGGAATTGAAGGATGTGGGAAACATTCTCCATCATTTCATCCCTTTGTCGTGTGAGAGCTTGCTCAAGCAACAGACTGATAGGATCGTCTGTTCCGTCATTTTTATTTTCTTCTGCCATTGAGGGTTTCTTGTGTGTGTGAGAGCGATTTTACTCAAGAGAGACAAGATCGAGACCCAACTTGATATAATCAGACCTCGTCGGGGATATGCACTGAAAAGAACGATCAAGAACAACCTGCTCTAATACCACTGATCGAGATATATTTTCAGCACGAAATGAGAGCAGAGATATAACAAATAAATTCATAGAGATATTGCAGATATTCAATAATATAAAAAAAATGTATCAGAGATGCAACCATAAACACAGATATATAGTAATACATGATTTCTATTAATTAAAGAAATGTACAGAGACTATAAAAATACAGAGTGAAAGACTCTCTAGAATGGTGGAAGCTTATCTCTGAGAAGAGATGTGATGGCTACTCGCATTCGCAAGAAGATGATTACAATGAGGCTTTGGAGACCTTTTGAAAATAATCAAGAATTCCAAAAACCCAACCCTAGGAGATGAAGCGCAAAAAATCATGTGGGTCCCATTTGGGTAAGTTGGTGCATCGACTTCTCGGGGTTTTAACTTTAGCATATGATCTCCGTTTTAGGCATATGATAGGTTGTTGGAAAGGCATCGTTGAGGAGATTCATTTTGGGGGATCATTCATGCCTTCAACTATAATTGAAAATCTCTATCCCAAAAACCTTCATTTAGGCCTTCAAAATGGCCCCAAAAGTTAAAAACTACTAAAAATAGTAAATTGCCAAAATTGTCAGAAAACTATTTTGAGCCAGTTGGAAAAGGTGGGTGGCTACCGATATCCACCTAGTTCAATCCTCCCTCCTTAGGAAGCAATGGTATCCATTGCGTTGAGTGCCCGGGGGAGAAGGAAAAACATTTGTTGAATCTACATCTTGATGAGTCGCTTGCCTTGTTGGGGAAGTTGTGTTTCTTAGCTAGTTGACGGTTGTCATGAGCATGTGGTTGGAAGGGTTGGAACTTTTTAACCAGTCTGGCTACATGAGGTGCCTATGTGAAGAAGGAATCTTTACACTTTGCTACAATCTTTTCAAATTGCTTTCATTGGATAGAAGGTGTTTGGGCTGAGGCTGTAGTGGTTGCAGTATCCTTTTGTTCACCCTTTGAACAGATTATGAAGAAGCTGAATTTTGTAGTATGAGATACTATATTGTGAAACTGTTTAGGTGGGACAGTATTTGGAACTACCTCTGGTATTCTATAGATATGACCCCTCAAAGTAACAATGACACTGCGGGGTTGAGACTCATAAACAACATGGCGCTTCGACATATATGGTTGGCCCAAGTGAACATCACAGACTTCTAGTGGGGCAACATCACATAATACCTCATCCTTGAAGATTTGGATGCCATATGACAATCGACACTCTTGGATGATACGACGATCTCTTCCTTAGTGAAGCCACCCGATGTTGTATGGTTGCAGGTGTGGTGTTGTCGACAAACCCAATTGTTTGACGACATTTGTTGAGATGAGGTTCTTTTGGCTTCCACTATCAACAATAAAATGGAGTGGGGCCCCCTTTACCCACATCTGTGAATGAAAAAGGCGCTCCCCCTCTTCAGGATCTGTTGGTTCTTCTGGTTGAATTGATGTTGTCGCGACAATAGTAGTGGGGTCTATGTCGATGATCTGTCTTTTACCAGTATTTTTAGAATCAGATTCTGAATCAGGGTTCTGCTCCTTGTCTTTCATCTCGGCCACCAAATACTGTTTTGAGTGACATTCATCAGTGTTGTGCCAGGGCCTTTTGTGGACATCGCACCATTTTCTGGTGTTCTTCTTTGTCTTCCCATGACCCTTCTTTTCCTTGGGCTTGGACTGGTTTTTGGGAGACTGTTTGTTAGGTCCATATTTATCATACTTTGGTTGTTGTGGATTTGCAGACCCAAACTCTAGTTTGTTCTGGTAATTAAATTTCTGCTCGATTTTAACAACATATCGATAAGAAACATCGAGTGATGAGATTTCCAAAAAATCTGTTTCAGTTTGGATGTATCTATGTAGAGCCCCATGGTATTTCAGAACCAAATATCGTTCGGAGTCTCTCATACCCATATTGGTGCACAAGGTATGGAAGGTATTAGTGAACTCCATAAATTCTTGTCCCCTCTCTTTCCGTAGTGTGGTCCATCTCATTTACTGGTCCTCATAGTTTCCAACAGGGTAATATTGTTCCTTTACCGCATCCACTTAAAACTATCAAGTGGGTTCAACCCCATATATTATAGACTCCTCTATGGAAATTTTCTCCCAGTAAATTTTCCATCAATGTTTGACATGAGGGAGAGATTTAAGGAGTGCGAAGCTGATCTTTTCTCTGTCGAAAAAATTGTGAACAGAGAAATAACCTTCTAGCAGATTTAACCATTTTTCTAGGGCTATCGCATCTATTTGTCATTCAAATATAGGAATATCAAAATTAACTTGTACCTTGAAAGGAGAGGTTCCAACAAAGTGGTAATTTGATGAAGATTCTTCTGTTGCTATAGACAAGCGTTGAAGGATGTGGGAAAATTTCTCGATCATTTTGTCCCTTTGTCGCGTGAGAGCTTGCTCAAGCAATAGACTGATAAGATCATCTTCTCCATCTTTTTTCTTTTCTTCTTCCATTGAGGGTTTCTTGGGTGTGCGAGAGAGATTGTACTCAAGAGAGACAAGCTCGAGACCTAAGTTTCTATACTTGGACCTCTTTGGGGACATGCACTGAAAAAACGATTAAGAACAACTTGCTCTGATACCACTGATCCAGATTATTTTCGGCATGAAATGAGAGCAGAGATATAATAAATAAATACATAGAGATATCTCAGATATTCAATGATATAAAAAACATGTATTAGAGATGAAACCATAAAAACATATATACATTAATACACGATTTCTATTAATCAAATAAATGTACATAGACTGTAAAAATATAGAGTGAAAGACTCGCTAGAATGGTGGCATCTTATCTCTGAGAAAAGATGTGACGACTACTCACATTCTCAAGAAGATGATTAAAATGAGGTTCTGAAGTCATTTTTACAATAAGCAGGAATGCCAAAAACCATATAAATCCAAAAACCTAACCCTAGGAGATGAAGCGCCAAAAGTCATGTGGGCCTTATTTGGGTAAGTAGGTGCATCGACTTCCCGGGGTCGTAACTTTTGCATATGATCTCCGTTTTAGGCATATGATAGCTCGTTGGAAAGGTATCATCAAGGAGATTAATTTTGGGGGCTCAATCAGTCCTTTTAGTGTCATTGAGAAGTTCGATCCTGAAAAAACTTCATTTAGGGCCTCAAAATAGCCCTAGAAGTTAAAAACTACTAAAAATAGTAAATTGCCAAAATTGCTAGAACACTGTTTCTAGCCAATTGGAAAAGGTGGGTGGCCACCGATATCCACATGGATCAATCCTCCATCCTTAGGAAGAAATATTATCCATTGCATTGAGTTCTCAGGGGAGAGGGAAAATCGTTTCTTGAATCTACATCTTGATGAGTTCCTTGTCGTCTTGGGGAAGTTGCGCTGCATAGCTGGTTGAAGGTTGTCAATAACATGTGGCTAGAAGGGTTGGAACTTTTTAACTATTCTGGATACATGAGGTGCCTATGTGCAGAAGGAATATTTACATTTTGCTACAATCTTGCCGACTTGCTTCTGTTGGATAAAAGTTGTTTGGGTCGAGGCTGTAGTGGTTGCAGTATCCTTGTATTCAACCTCTGAACAGATTGTGAAGAAGCTGCATTTTGTAGTATGGGATACTGCCTTTCAAAACTTTTTAGGTGGGATAGTATTTGGAACTACCTATGGTATTTTGTAGAGATGACCCCTCAAAGTAACAATGACACTGCGGGGTCGAGACTCATAAACAACATGGAACTTCCACATATATGGTTGGCCCAAGAGAGCATCACATAAATTTAGAGGGGAAACATCACATAATACCTCATTCTTGAAGGGTTGGATTTCATATGAAAATTGACACTGCTGTCTAACACGAAGATCTCATCCTTGGTGAAGCCACCCAATGTGGTATCGCTCCGGGTGTAGTGTTGTTGACAATCCCAATTGTTTGACGACATTTTTTAAGATGAGGTTCTTCTGTCTTTCATTATCAAAAATAAAATGAAGAGGGGTCCCCTTCACCCACATCTGTGAATGAAAAAGGTGCTCCCCCTCTTCAGGATCTGTTGGTTCTTCTAGTTGAATTATTGTAGTCGTGACAATAGCAGTGGGGTCTGTGTCGATGATATGTCTTTTATCAGTATTTTCATAATCAGATTCTGAATCAGGGTTAGCCTCCTTATCTTTGATCTCGACCACCAACAATTATTTTGAGAGATATTCATCAGTGTTTTTCCAGGGGATTTTGTGGAAATCACACCATTTTCAAGTGTCCTTCTTTGTCTTCCCGTGACCCTGCTTCTCTTGTGGCTTGGACTGGTTTTTGGGAGACTATTTGTTAAGGCCATCTTTTTCATACTTTGGTTGTTGCGGATTTGCAGACCTAAACTCACATTTTTTCTGGTGCTTAAATTTCTGCTCGATTTTAACAACATATCGATAAGAAACACCGAGTGATGAGATGTCCAAAAAATCCATTTCAATTTGAATGTATCTGTGTAGATCCCCACAATATTTCAGAACCAAATGTTTTTCAGAGTCTTTGATACCTAGCTTGGTGCACAAGGTATGGAAGGTATTGGTGAACTCTGGAAATGCTTGGCCCCTCTCTTGGCGCAGTGTGGTCCATCTCATGTATTGGTCCTTATAGTTGCCAACAGGGTAATACTGTTCCTTTACCGCATCCACAAAAAAATCCCAAGTGAGCTCAACCAAATATATTTTAGACTCCTCTATGGAAATTTTCTCCCATTAAGTTTCCCACCAATGTTTGACATGAGGGAGATATTTAAGGAGTGAAAAGGTGATATTTTCTCCGTCGAATTTTTTTTGAATAGAGAAATAACCTTCTAGCAGATTTAACCATTTTTCTAGGGCTTCTGCATCTATCTGTCCTTCAAATACATGAATATCAAAATTAACTTGTACCTTGAAAGGTGAGGTGCGTCCAAAGTGGTCATTTGATGAAGATGCGCCTGTTTCTATAAGCATGTGTTGAAGTATGTGGGAAACGTTCTCCATCATTTCATCCCTCTATCGCGTGAGATCTTGCTCAAGCAACAGACTGATAGGATCATTTGCTTCGTCGTTTTTATTTTGTTTCACCATTGAGGGTTTCTTGGGTGTGAGAGAGCGATTTTCCTCAAGAGAGACAAGATAGAGACCCAAATTTATATACTCGGACCTCATCAGGGACATGCACTAAAAAAAATGATCAAGAACAACCTGCTCTGATACCACTGATTTAGATTTATTTTCGGCATGAAATGAGAGCGGATATATAATAAATAAATTCACAGAGATGTCACATATATTCAATAATATAACATAAATGTATTAGAGATGCAACTATAAGCACATATATACTGTAATACATGATTTCTATTAATCAAATAAATGTACATAGGCTGTAAAAATACAGAGTGAAAGACTTGCTAGAATGGTGGAAACTTATCTCTGAGAAGAGATATGATGACTACTCGCATTCGCAAGAAGATGATTACAATGAGTATCTGAAGGCATTTTTACAATAATAATGAATTCCAAAAACCATATAAATCCAAAAAACTAACCCTAGGAGACGAAGTGCCAAAATTCATGTGGGCCCCATTTGGGTAAGTTGGTGCATCGACTTCCCGGGGTTGTAACTTTTGCATACGATCTTTGTTTTAGGAATATGATAGTTTATTGGAAAGGTGTTGTAGATGAGATTCATTTTTGGGTCTCAATCATGCATTTGTATATAAATGAGAATCTCGATCCCGAAAAACCTTCATTTAGGACCTCAAAATGGCCCCGGAAGTTAAAAACTGCTAAAAATAGTAAATTTCCCAAATTGCCAAAAAACTATTTTGATCCAGTTAGAAATGATGGGTGGCCAATGATATCCACCTGGCTCAATCCTCCCTCCTTAGGAAGGATTGGTATCCATTGTGTTGAGTGTCCGAGGAAGAGGGAAAAGCATTTGTTGAATCTACATCTTGATGAGTTTCTTTCCTTGTTGGGGAAGTTGCACTGCTTAGCTGGTTGAAGGTTGTCACAAAAAAGTGGTTGGAAGGGTTGGACCTTTTTAACCAATATGGCTACATGAGGAGCCTATGTGCAGAAGGAATATTTACACTTTGTTGCAATCTTGCTGACCTTCTTTTGTTGGATAGAAGGTATTTGGGCTGAGGCTGTAGTGGTTTCAGTATCCTTCTGTTCAACCTTTGAACACAATTTGAAGCTAAATTTTGTAGTATGAGATAATAAATTGCAACACTGTTTAGGTGGGACAATATCTAGAACTACCTCTGTTATTCTGTAGAGATGACCCCTCAAAGTAACAATGACATTGCGGGGTTGAGACTGATAAACAACATGGTGCTTCCACATATATGGTTGGACCAAGAGAACATCACAGACATCCAGTGGGGAAACATCACAAAATACCTCATCCTTGAAGGGTTAGATTCCATATGACAATCGAAACTACTGGATGACACGAAGATCTTGTCCTTGGTGAAGCCACCCGATGTTGTATGGCTGCGGGTGTGGTGTTGTCAACAATCCCAACTGTTTGACGTCCTCTGCCGATATGAGGTTCTTCTGGCTTCTTCTATCAACAATAAAATGCAGCAGGGTCCCCTTCACCCACATTTGTGAATGAAAAAGGTGCTCCCCCTCTTCAGGATCTATTGGCTCTTCTGGTTGAATTGTTGTGGTCGCGACAATAGTAGTGGGGTATGTGTCGATGATCTGTCTTTTACCAGTATTTTCAAAATCAGATTCAGAATAAGGGTTCGGCTCCTTGTCTTTGATCTTGGCCACCAATGACTGTTTTGAGTCACATTCATCGGTGTTGTGCCAGGGGATTTTGTGGAAATCACACCATTTTCCGGTGTCCTTTGTCTTCTCGTGACCCTTCTTTTCATGTGGCTTGGACTAGTTTTCAGGAGACTGTTTGTTAGGGCCGTCTTTGTCATACTTTGGTTGTTGCAGATTTGCAGACCCAAACTCCCATTTGTTCTGGTTCTTAAATTTTTTCTCGATTTTAACAACATATCGATAAGCAGCATCGAGTGATGAGATGTCCAAAAACTCCAATTCAGTTTGGATGTATGTGTGTAGATCCCCGCGGTATTTCAGAACCAAATGTCATTCAGAGTCTTTGATACCCAGCTTGGTGCGCAAGGTATGGAAGGTATTGGTGAACTCCGTAATTGCTTGGCCCCTGTCTTGTTGCAGTGTGGTCCATCTCATGTACTGGTCTTCATAGTTGCCAACAGGGTAATATTGTTCCTTTACCGCATCCACAAAAAAATCTCAAGTGGGCTCGGCCCCATATATTCCAGACTCCTCTGTGGAACTTTTCTCGCATTAAGTTTGCCACCAATGTTTGACATGAGGGATAGATTTAAGGAGTGTGAAGGTGATATTTTCTCTGTCGAAAAAATTGTGAACAAAAAAATAAGCTTCTAGCAGATTTAATCATTTTTCTAAGGCTTCTGCATCTATCTATCCTTCAAATACAGGAATATCAAAATTAACTTGTACCTTGAAAGGCAAGGTTCCTCCAAAGTGGTCGTTTGATGAAGATGCATCTGTTTCTATCGACAAGCATTGAAGGATGTGGGAAATTTTTTTCATCATTTCGTCCCTCTGTCGTGTGGGAGCTTGCTCAAGCAACAGACTAATAGGGTCGTATGCTCCGTCGTTTTTCATTTCATCTTCCATTGAGGGTTTCTTAGGTGTGTGAGATAGATTATCCTCAAGAAGGACAAGCTCGAGACCGAAATTTATATACTTGGACCTCGTCGGTGAAATGCACTAAAAAAATGATCAAGAACAACCTGCTCTGATACCACTTATCCATATTTATTTTCGGCACAAAATGAGAGCAGAGATATAATAAAGAAATTCAAAGAGATATCACAGATATTCAATAATATAAAAGAAATGTATTAGAGATATCGCAGATATTCAATAATATAAAAGAAATGTATCAGAGATGAAAAGATATAAAAAATATACAGTAATACATGATTTCTATTAATCAAAAAAATGTACAGAGATTGTAAAAATACAGAGTGAAAGACTCGCTAGAATGGTGACAACTTATCTCTGAGAAGAGATGTGACGGCTACTCGCATTCACAAGATGATGATTACAATAAGGCTATGAAGATTTTTTTACAATAAGAAGGAATGCCAAAAACCATTTAAATATAAAAACCTAACCCTAGGAGATGAAGCGCCAAAAGTCATGTGGGCCTTGTTTGGGTAAGTTGGTGCATCGACTTCCCGGGGTCGTAACTTTTGCATACGATCTTTGTTTTAGGCATATGATAGCCAGTTGGAAAGGTATCATTGAGGAGATTCATTTTGGGGGCTCAATCATGCCTTCTATTATCATTGAGAAGCTCAATCCTGAAAAACCTTCATTTAGGCCCTCAAAATGGCCCTAGAAGTTAAAAACTACTAAAAATAGTAAAATGCCAAAATCGCCAAAAAATTGTTTTGAGCTAGTTGGAAAAGGTGGGTGGCTACCGATATCCACCTGGATCAATCCTCCCTCCTTAGGAAGTAATGGCCTCCATTGCATTGAGTTTCTAGGGGAGAGGAAAAAGCGTTTGTTGAATCTGAATCTTGATGAGTTGCTTGCCTTGTTGGGAAAGTTGCCCTGCTTAGCTGGTTGAAGGTTGTCACAAACATGTGGCTGGAAGGGTTGGACCTTTCTAACTAGTCTAGCTACATGAGCTTTTTGTGTGCAGAAGGAATATTTACACTTTGTTGCAATCTTGCCGACCTTCTTCTGTTGGATAGAAGGTGTTTGGGCCGAGGCTGTAGTGGTTGCAGTATCCTTATGTTCACCCTTTGAATAGATTGTGAAGAAGCTAAATTTTGTAGTATAATATACTACCTTGTGAATCTTTTTAGGTGGGAAAATATTTGGAACTACCTTTGGTATTCTGTAGAGAAGACCCCTAAAGGTAACAATGACACTGCAGGATCGAGACTCATAAACAAAATGGCACTTCCACTTATATGGTTAACCCAAGATAAAATCACAGACATCCAATGGGGCAACATCACATAATACCTCATCTTTGAAGGGTTGGATGCCATATGAAAATCGACACTGCTTGTTGAGACGAAGATCTCCTCCTTGGTGAAGCCACCTGATGTTGTATGGTTGTGGGTGTGGTGTTGTCGACAATCCCAACTGTTTGATGACCTCTGCTGAGATGAGGTTCTTCTGGCTTTCTCTATAAACAATAAAATGCAACGGGGTCCCCTTCACCCACATCTGTGAATGAAAAAGGCACCCCCCCTCTTCAGGATCTATTGGTTCTTCTGGTTGAATTGTTGCGATCGTGAAATTAACAGTGGGGTCTATGTCAATGATCTGTCTTTTACCAGTATTTTCATAATCATATTTTGAATCAGGGTTCGACTCCTTGTCTTTGTTCTCAGCCACAGATGACTGTTTTGAGCGACATCCATCAATGTTGTGCCAAGGGATTTTGTGGAAATCACACCATTTTTCGGTGTCCTTGCTTGTCTTCCCGTGACCCATCTTTTCCTGTGGCTTGAACTGGTTTTCGAGAGACTGTTTGTTAGGGCCATCTTTCTCATACTTTGGTTGTTGCGGATTTGTAGAACCGAACTCCCGTTTGTTTTGGTGCTTAAATTTCTGCTCAATTTTAACAACATATCGATAAGAAGCATCGAGTGATGAGATGTCTAAAAAATCCATTTCAGTTTGGATGTATCTGTGTAGCGCCCCACGATATTTCAAAACCAAATGTCGTTCAGATTCTTTGATACCCAGTTTGGTGCACAAGGTATGGAAGGTATTGGTGAACTCCATAATTTCTTGGCCCCTCTCTTGTCGTAGTGTGGTCCATCTCATGTACTGGTCTTCATAGTTGCCAATAGGGTAATATTGTTCCTTTACCGCATCCACAAAAAAATCTCAAGTGGGCTCGGCCCCATATATTCCAAACTCCTCTGTGGAACTTTTCTCGTAGTAAGTTTACCACCAATGTTTGACATGAGGGATAGATTTAAGGAGTGTGAAGGTGATCTTATCTCTGTCGGAAAAATTGTGAACAAAAAAATAACATTCTAGCAGATTTAACCATTTTTCTAAGGCTTCCGCATCTATCTGTCCTTCAAATACAGGAATATCAAAATTAACTTGTACCTTGAAAGGAGAGGTTCCTACAAAGTGTCTGTTTGATAATATGCGCTTGTTTCTATCGACAGGCGTTGAAGGATGTGGGAAAAGTTCTCCATTATTTTGTCTCTCTATTGCTTGAGAGCTTGCTCAAGCAACAGACTGATAGGATTGTTTGCTCCGTCTTTTTTATTTTCTTCCACCATTGAGGGTTTCTTGGGTGTGCGAGAGATATTGTCCTCAAGAGAGACAAGATCGAGACCCAACTTTCTATACTTGGACCTCGTTGGGGACATGCACTAAAAAAATGATCAAGAACAACCTTCTCTCTTACCACTGATCCGTATTTATTTTCGGCACGGAATGAGAGTGGAGATACAATAAATAAACTCACAAAGATATCACAGATATTCAATAATACAACATAAATGTGTCAGATATTCAGCCATAAACACAAATATACAGTAATACACGATTTCTATTAATCAAAGAAATGTATAGAGACTGTAAAAATACAGAGTGAAAGACTCACTAGAATGGTGGCAGCTTATCTCTGAGAATAGATGTGACGGCTACTCGCATTCGCAAGAAGATGATTACAATGAGGCTTTGAAGGAATTTTTACAATAAGAAGGAATGCCTAAAGCCATAGAAATCCAAAAACCTAACCCTAGGAGATGAAGCGCCAAAATTCATGTGGGCTTCATTTGCTTAAGTTGGTGGATCAACTTCCTATGGTCGTAACTTTTGTATACGATCTCTGTTTTAGGCATATGATAGTCCGTTGGAAAGGTATCATCAAGGATATTAATTTTGGGGGCTCAAACATTCTCTCAGCTATCACTGAGAAGCTCTATCCCGAAAAACCTTCATTTAGGCCCTCAAAATGGCCTTGGAAGTTAAAAACTATTAAAAATAGTAAATTGCCAAAATTGTCAGAAAATTGTTTTGAGCCAGTTGGAAAAGGTGGGTGGCCACAAGTATCCACCTGGACCACTTCTTTAACACTTAATAATATTTAAGAATACATCTATGAAAAACCAAGAGAATTGTGGAACAAACGAAAGAGAAACACTAATATAGTGTGGGTTGCACAAACTGTGCTTAACACATGACTAAGTATTTGTTATTGCAAAATAGTTACAACATGAGCACTACTGGCTCAGTTTACAACATGGTTGAGTTAAATAATTTGTGTCACCTCACCAAGACACTCACACACAAATCGTCAGAAGAATATTTGTTTGGAGTGCCCCTCATACATTCCCCCAACCACAGACTTGTTGTCTCTTCATTTTCACACACTCCTCTTGATTTTCGTATACTTCACAGATTTAAGTTTGCCTCACACATACCTCGAATAGACTTGTGTTTCCAGAATTAACCAAAATCAACCCAAGAGAAGCTCACCCAAAATTTTCCAATGAACCCACCTCAAGGAAGTATAAGTCCTCCAAAGTGGAGCGACTTGGCTCCTTGAGGGAGGTCTTCATCTTTGGCTGCATCAAAATCGTAGAGCTCTATTTTTCTCCTTGTCTTGCCAGAAATTTCCTTCCTTTCATGTCCGTTGTTGTTCTTTTTTAAGCTCCTTTTAGGCTCTCCAAAGGTCACCATCATGAACCGTTGCATTCTTTGGGGCTGTCGTACCCCTTTGTGAACCCATGTCCAAATGAATTGTCACACCCCTTTGTGAACTCAGATGCCCAAATGAATCTTCGCGCCCCTTCGCGGACCCAATCACCCAAATGGACCCATGCGCTTGTCAACTGTCATTCTATTTGGGACTGACACACCCAACCTTGGTGTGACCCATCCATTGAACTGTATCATGCTCTTGGGTGTGCACATTCCTTAGATGAGTTGGGTTAACTCTCCTAAGTTTGCCCTCAATGCCTTAGCCTATTTTCCTTCATTGGTGGAGCACCCAATTATTTCCCTCAACTCTTCATCAAACCATCCATCATTTGACTTGGGTCACATACAACCTTGGGTGGAGTTACCCCTTGGCACGTTTCTCGCCCAAGGAACCCCAACTCTCCTCTATATGAAGACTTACGTCTCCTCATTCGCACAAAGCATCCTTCTTCCTGGATTTGAACTATGGTGGAAGTGTGTGCCCTAGCTAAGCTACAAAGGCCTTACAACAACTAATATTAATGATTTTCATGTAATAACTTATTAATTAAGTAATAAGAAGGAAAGTACAAGTGTACATGTGTAAGTGAAAAGTTATTAATTTAGTAATAAGAAGACAACTAAAAATCCAGGTGTGTAAGTGAAAAGTGTTAATGTACATGATATAGGAGATGACTTTCAGTTGCTACTAGGAGGAGTATCATGAGGACTCACCATCAAAGGAATTATGGTTGTGGTGAAAATTCACTTAATCCTCTATGAGGTTGAATAAGTTTAATGTAGTGAATGGTTTTACAATTATTCTCATAAATTGGAGCGGGAGAGTGGAGCGAAAATGGATTTTGAATCCTGGAATACCTCAGGCATGATTCCAATGATGATGGGGAAAATTGGCGATGTTTGCAATGGTACAGGAAGGTTTTTAATGTGTTTTGTCTTCCTCGATATATGTTCGAGTTTCTAGGTTTTTTTGGTTTTTTCTGGTTTTATCATTGACACAAGCTATTGGAGCTCTTCCTTGGTAGGAGTGCTATTATTTATAAATCTAGTTTAGTTTTTAGTGGAGGGACTGATATTTTTTACCATCTTTGGGAACTGGAATGTCGGTTTCCTTGGGGAGAGCACATTCTATTGTACTAGTCAACTGGCAGTGGGGTTATAGCTCCATTTATTAAACATTTATTTTTAGTTTGCATTTTCTATGGAATTTACCTGACGTGCCTTAACTCTTTTGTGGGGCAGGCTTGAGTGGAGCCTAGGTGGAAGGTCATGGCTTCTAAGCTACCTCCATTTGTCGAAGAAAATGTCAACAAATTGACGAATGTGATTGACGAGGAAGTGTGGAAGGCTGGAGGTCTTTTCGATCGGGTGGATTTTGTGGTCATTCATACTAACACATTAAACACACCATCAAATATTTCCCAACTACCACCACTTCAACATCCATACCATAGCTCAGTTCATGCATTATCCTTTGTAGATTATTTGCATTCTACTCTTGGTTTTCCACATTCAACCGAGAAACATTCTGTGACAAAGTCCCATGAAACAAGGGATAAGGGCAAGCCTGTCACTAATCGCATAAAGGAAGGTGGTAAAGGTTCTGTGTCTACTGGTTATAGCTGAAGAAAGTGGAGGGGGAATAAAATGGTCCATAAGATGGTGCTTGGCTTAGATGTGGGTCTGGTCAAGACCTGCACTTTGGTGCTTTGAGGGATTTTGGGTAGACTGTCTTACAAATATGTGTGTAAAGATTCTATACCAGAGTGGGTAGAACTAAAATAGAAGCTGACATTAGGCTACTCCCCAAAGATTATATATCTGACCAATGGTTTGTTTGGATTCATCTGTAATACCCCTGAAGACATCGCATGATTGCTAGCACATAGATGGATGATTGGAGGTAGCAGTCTGATGATAAAACAATGGTGTTTGGATTTTAGTCCTGAAACAAAGTAATTCAAGCTGCGACACTTATGGGTCTTATTCCCTGGTATACCCTTATAGTTGTGGAATGTGGCTACCATGGAAGCTATAGGTAACTTTCTAGGCTCTTTCGTTTCCTTAGATGAATGCACTCTGTCGGTACCATTTAGTAAAATGGGAAAAATATTCGTTGAGATGGATGTCCATGGAGGACTGCCTGAGCTCTTGGAGATTGATTAGAGGGGAATTATAATAGTCCATAGGCTGGACTATCTCGAAATACCTTTACGTTGTAACATTTGTCATAATATTGAACACCTGAGAAACTCTTGTATGGGTCAAGGGGAGGAAGAAGTATCTGAAAACATAGCTCTCCATAGGGTCTTGGGGGATTTAAAGGATGAAGTGGATTCTATAGGCATTGAATACTGTGTCCCACCGTTGGATTCTACTCCGTCACTAGATTGATATGTTACTTTCACAGGTAAGTTATCATTATACTATCTGGGTCTATATAATACTTTATCTTTAATGGAAAAAGAAGCTTTAAATTGTTCATCAAAGTTAATTTTCCCTCATCCTTTGTTGAATCCTTTCTCGGGGGGTGGTATTGTTGATATTATGGTAGCTGCGGGAGGTATTTACCTCCATGTGTAAACCTGATGAGGATATAATACTCCGAGAAGCAAGAAGAAACCCTAATGAGTTTGCTAATAACCCTAGAAGACTTGTCGGCTCAAGAAGATAATTTATATTAGGTTATTAGCCTCCAAGAGAAGAAGTCGGCTATAAATAATAATATATACTAGACAAACAGATACCCATAATGAGAATTCGGCCCAGGAAGTTATCTAGAATTAGTATAAATACAGGAGGCCAGTTCTCATTCTGGCAGGTAGTCTCAGAATTGCAGTGCAACAACTTGTGTGCACTGCAGTGCCCAGTCTCGTGCGCAGGTTTGAGGAGAGCTGCCATTGTAGCTGCTGCAACTAGCAGATCATGTTTGGATTGGACTATCTCTTGGTTAGGGTTTGGACTATCTGATCAGCTTATGTTGGTGCGCTATCCTTGGGGAAAGGTTCACTACCCTTTGTTTGGCTATCTAGCCTAGGGTTTTCTTCCAGAGTGATTCTCTGTCAAGGTTAAGGTGCTCGGAGGGTGGCTTCGGCCTATGGTTGGGTGACAAGGGTATTTTCAATGGTAAAATGAGTACGTCCACTTATATTCTAACAGGTTGTGGGCCCACACCTCTTTCATTTAGTCTAACCATTGGAAGGAAACATAGCTAGAAGGATATTAAGCTCGTTGAAGAACTGTCGCTAGGGTTTCTAGCAGGAGTAGTCACCAAAGCAATGTAGCTAAGGTTACTAGTAGGTGCAGTTATAGAAACCCTAATCCTCATGTTGAGGCACCTTAAGTGAATGGATTGACCTAATCTCCAGATATATCAGTGCGATCTAGCCTAGTGCATCTCCTGATACTTTCAACAAGACAAGACATGAAGTTTGAGTTTGTGGTCAAATCTAGGGTTTGACCAAGTCAAAGTAGCCATGACTTATTCTATGAAGTCAGAGAACAATTTAGATGGACCCTCTAACTTCAGAGTGTGGAAGACAAGGATTGACCTCATCCTTGCCAAGAATAAAGTGTTGCATATCATGAAAGGAAAGACCGTGAAAGCAGAGTTTGAAGAAGAAAAAGAGAAGGAACTGCAGAACGTTGCCACTATGGAGAAGTTCAAAGATGGTGATGTCAATTTCATGAGTATCATAGTGGAATATATAAAATACCACTTGATACCCTACATATCCGATCTTGATTCATTGAAGAATATGTATGATGCCCTAACAAATCTCTTCTCAGTCAGAAACATTGGACAAGTAATGATTCTGAAGAATGAGTTATGTGACATGAAGATGAATAATGACAACAACATAACATCATACTTTGTGAGAATCTCTCAGTTAAGAGATCAACTACAAGATATTGAAGATATCATCTAAGAGAAGGAGTTGGTAAACATAGTACTCAATGGTCTTCCCAAGACGTGGGATGCATTTTCTTCAAGCATGAACACAAGAAAGGAGCATCCGACATTTGAAGAACTTTGGACTTGCTGTGCTCAAGAAGAATCAAGGATCAGTGCAAAGGAGAAACATGAAGCATCAATTGCTGAAGAAAAGGAACCTACAAAGAAGACTAAGTAGGATGAAAGAGACTTCTTCTTCTAAAGGTAACAATACTCTTCTTATTTCTTGTACATATCTTATTTGCATCATCTCTGTACATATCTTGTTTGCATCGTCTCTGTACATATCTTGTATATCTATCTCTTGGAAGATAATGTGTTCCAAGAAGAACTATACCTATAGAAGAACAACAAGATACAGATGGATATTATTAGATAATACACAAGAAAGGATGAAATACGTCAAACGAATCATGTGAAAGATATTGCAAGATAAGTCGAATCCATCATGAAGAGACTTAGAAGAAGCAAAGATAGAAAGAAGTTAGAGAAAGACTTATAAAGTTTTGTAGAAGACAACAAGACGGAAGCGTGGACTCCATTAGACAGAGAGAGCCAATTATATATTGCAGACGAAAGCATGGACTCTGTTAGACGAAGGGAGCTGATTATAAGCACTCATACATGAAGCAAGGATTAGGAGGGAGATAATCCTATGATCCATTAAAAATGATGAAGTATATATCCATGGTAGCAACCATGAAAGACAATACATGTCCAGTTCAACCTTAGAAGAAGTCTTCTTCAAAGAGAAGCCTTAAAGTATCCCTGGTTTTCCATCCACATTCGTGATCCTATGATGAAAGAAAGAAATTGAATCTTTAGGGCATGGAATCTATAAGAAACTCCATGGACCCAAGAACTAAAGAAACACATCAGGAAGAACATGAATATTCCAAGAAAGAAAGAGAAGCTAGAACAACCAGTCTTTGTATTAAGAATCACAGGATTACCAGCCTGGTATGAACTCAATGAACTGAAATTCGTGATGAAGAACAATGTATGAAAGACTTATGAATGAAAGCATTGGGAGATCTAGAACTAGAGGTTCTCTTAGTTGGAGGGAGAAGACTATGATGATTACTTGTTTCAATAAACCAAACATATATTTACATGAGTCAATATCTATGATTTGGAGTTCTACATCAAATAAATGCAAAGAATGTTCTCCAGAGAAATTGAACAAAGAGCATATGAAGAGAAATCTCAGAACTTTGAGGCATACCAGAAAGAGACCCTTGTATGAAGATGGAAGAAAATAACTTGGTGAAGAACCTCCAGTGCACAATAGAAGTGTGGTGAATATTTCCTATAACAGAGATATTGTATCAAGATGATTACTCAATAGAACAAATCTCATGATAACAAAAGAAGTGCCACATGGATATGTTCCAGTTTTCCAACAATGATATACTCTATTTTTTAGTGCTACATGAAGCCTTCACAAAAAATCAATGTTCTATACTAAATCACATTTGAAATCAAGCATTACATTATGTGTGATAAAGTCCAGAAAAGAGAAAGTGATTCTCTAATACATATCTCCACAGATGAGCAGATAAACATACATTTTGGTAAAGCTTCTAACCAAGATTAAAGAATTTGCATACTCAAGCTAGAGCTCGTGGAGACAACTTCCTTATTGAAAGAGGAAGAGATGACTCCCAAGCTGGGAGGGAGCACTGGAAACATTATTGAGGACATTCATTTTCAAGATTGAAAAAATAGTCCATCTTGGATAGATGCTTTCCTGTTCGGAAAGTGGATTGAGATTTATGATGGACAACGATTTCCCATTGTGGTTAACATGGGAAATGGTCCATATTGCTGATGTATCATAGACAATGACTTCCCATTGTGGTTAACATGGGGAGTCGTCTAGGGTAGTCTGTCTTCTTGAGGGTTACTCAAGAATACTGGCTCGCCTCACCGGACAACGATTTCTCATTATGGTTAACATGAGGAATGGTCTGTTTTGGAGGTAGGTACAGGACAATCTTTTCCTCTTGTGGTTCACAGAGGAAATGGTCCAAACAATCATTCCTTAGGGTTTATACATTCTCTCCAAGGTGCAATTTGATTAGTGTAGGAGGAATGGCCTAGGGTGGGGAATGGTCCAGGCTCAACAATCAGGGATAGACATTCCTTAGGGTTTATACATTCTCTCAAGGATGCACTTTGATTAGTGTAGAAAGAATGGCCTAGGGTGGGGAATGGTCTAGGTTCAGAAGATTGGACAATTATTCTTCCTTTCTTGAGAAGAATAGTCCAGATATCTCATTGTTCTACTCTGAGGGAAGATATCTTTTCATTTCTTACAGATGTGAGTGAAAGATTGGCCCAGATGATTCAGCTTATATCATAACATTGTTTCTGTGCAGGTTGATATCAGATGATTTTTATGAATATTGTATGACAATAGATGTATACTATTGTGGTGGATGTGTTCCATTGTTCGTGACTATACATTGCTGATCAAGTACTTGTGTGTTACTTGGTGTGGTAGTGTACCACTGGATTGTAGTTATGTACTACTATGGATAGACACAATTGTGTTCTTTTTTCTTTCGATTTCCTTGAAGACTATCAACAGTATTGGAAATGATTATTAGTTAGATGGATAATCAAAGGATAGAGATTTCCCAGACGGAAAACGGTTCAGATTATTTACTCTTCTAGATTAGAAGAATGGCTCTTGTATCACTTCGTGGAGTGAGCATCATGTCTAATTACTCAGATAGAGTATGGTTTCGATATACGATGCAACTGATGACATTGATGATGATGATAGTTCTCATGATCTAGTCATGATCTAGTCTATACAACTATGTTGATGCTACTAGGTGAATGGTATGTTTTTGTGCTCAAGACCAATACCTGTGATACCCCCCTAGCTAGGAGGGAGTGTTGATATTATGGTAGCTGTGGGAGGTATTTACCTCCATGTGTAAAACTGACGAGGATAGAATACTCTAGGAAGTAAGAAGAAACCCTAAGGAGTTGGCTAATAACCCTATAAGACTTGTCATCTCAAGAAGATAATTTATATTAGGTTATTAGCCTCTAAGAGAAGAAGTCGGCCAACAATAATAATATATACTGAACAGATAGATACCCAGAATGAGAAGTCGGCCCATGCAGCTAGCCAGAATTAGTGTAAATACAGGAGGCCAGTTCTCATTCTGGCAGGCAGTCTCAGAATTGCAGAATAGCAACTTCTGAGCACTGCAATGTCCAGTCTTGTGCGCATGTTTGAGGAGAGATGCCATTGCAGCTGCTGCAACTATCATATCATGTTTTTATTGGACTATATCTTTGTTAGGGTTTTGACTATCTGATCAACTCTTTTTGGTGTGTTATCCTTGGGGAAAGGTGCACTACCCTTTGTTTCGCTATCTAGCCTAGGGTTTGATTCCAGAGTGATTCTATGTCAAGGTTAAGATGCTCGGAGGGTGGCTTCAACCTATGGTTGGGTGAAAAGGGTATTTTCAATGTTAAAATGAGCACATACACTTATATTCTAACAGGTATAAGGTTACCGTTTTACAAGCCATTTGTTTCTACGTCCTCTCATGTTCCTGACCATTTGCTGTCAGGGGGTTTGGGAGATATTGTTAGTAAGTAGTCTAGTGACCAGAGGAAAACACCTATCTGTGTCTCTCACTTTTCCAGACCTAAACTTCCTGCAGAACATGTACTTTCTCCTCCCCTTACCTCCGTGGAAGATCAATAGGGGTTTTCTTCTCTCCTGGATTAGACGCAACCGATTTCAGGATGTCGTGAATTTGAGGAGGGAGAATCCTCTTTAACTGCGGTTATTAACTCCCTCATTCATTATCTGTGGGACAATAATACCCTGCGTCATTTAGCTACCTTCTTTGGTAATGTTGTTATTGATCCATCCAGCTTCTCAGGTGATCTTGGCACAATGACTCTTCTCCAAACTCAACCCTCAAAGGAATATTCCTAGTCTCAAGGTCTCGGGATTGAATATTCACCGATTAAAATGAGAAGTTCACAAAAAAAGTTACAGTCATAAAATTCTTCTTCCTTTGTCACGAATCCATCCATGTCCAACAGTGAGGCACTTAAAGCAGTGAAGGCCCTAGCAAGGGCTAAGTGATGATTTATATGTCATTAAATATTAGAGGGATTGGAGGCTCCCTAAAAGATTCCTCACTTTGTCGGGCCTTGGATAATACACACCCTAATCTAATTTTCTTACAGAAGACGTTGGTCGATGAAATTTTTTTTTGGGCATTTATTCTTAAGTTTCATCCTTCTTGGGTAACTTGTGCAGTGAGTTAGGTTGGTTCATTAGGTGGCCTTATAGTTCTATGGGAACCACATATTTTTAAATTGATTCTATTTCTTACTTGTGATGGGATTTTGTTGTTAGGATCTATTATTGCTACTAAAAGGAAGATCAATATCCTAAATGTCTATGGATCGTTCGTGGAGCGTAAATCATTTTGGTCGACTCTCACAAACAATGGCCTTCTTATCACTAAAGAACCTTGGGGTTGTGGGGGAATTAAACCTTACTTTATCAACATGCGAGGTTTGGGGAGGGTTTGTTGCTTCAGGTCAACTTGCAGGTTTCTTTAATTCACTTTTTCAAACACAGAAACTCATTGATGTTCAACTTGACAAAGTTGTTTCGACTTGGTGTAATGGAAGATCGGGTTTTGAGTCAGTCTCCAAGAGACTGGATAGGTTTTTGGTTTCGGAGGACCTGCTTTTGGAAGTTAGATTATACAGAACATGGGTTGAATATCCATATGTCTCAGATCATGCCCCTATATTTTTGTAGATGGAGAACACTATCATACAAAAATATTTTCCTTTTAAATTTCATGCTCAGTGGTTAGCAGAAAAATATTTTAAAGATATGATTTACAAGTTGTGGAAATACTAGAAAAATTTACAGGAAGGAGACTGTTAGCGACATTTTGCTTAGAAGTTAAAGGATCTGGAATCTATCACAAAAAGATGGACTAGAGAAATAAAGGCTTGGGATGTAGTTGCATTGGAGACTTTGGAAGGAAACATAAAGTACTATTTACAGAGGCTCTCAAAAGGTACTTCTCTCCTGGAGGTGGAGTCAAAACTCATAAGACTTGAATCTAGAAGAAATAAACATCTTAAATCTCAAGAGGATTTGTGGCGTATTCAGAGTTGAGCTACTTGGATCCAAAGTGGTGATTAAAATAATAAATTCTTTCATCATTTTGCAAACCATAGAAAAAATATAAAATATCTTTGGGAGATTTGTGATAATTTGGTTACTATTCATAAAGGCCAGAAAGCTATTTCTGAAGAGGCAGTTAAATATTTCAAGAATTTCTTCAAGCATTTCAAGAATAACTGGCATTTCTGAAGAACAGGTTGGAGTGGCGAGTTAGAGTCCAAAAATGTTAGATGATAATGAAGCGAGGTAACTTTTTAATCCTATAACATTATTGGAATTGGAATCTATATTAAAGTTGTTTAAAAAAGAAAAAAGCCCGAGGCCTGATGGTTGGTCGGTGGAACTTTGATTACACTTTTTTGATCTAATGGGCGAGGACCTTTTGGCATTGGTGGAGGAAACCCAGACAAGAGGACACATAGAAGGAAGAATAAATTTAACCTTTTTAGCACTGATTCCCAAAAACAATAAGCCATAACAATTCGGGGACTATAGGTCTATATCTTTGTGCAACCTAGTTTATAAAGTTATTTCAAAGGTGATTTCCAACTGGATAAAATTGATATTATCAAAATCACTATTAGAAGAATAGTTGGGCTTCTTGGAGGGATACTAGATCCAAGATGCAATTGGTACTGCACATGAGTGCATTCATAGTATAAAGAAGAAAAATTTAAAAGACCTTATCTTAAAACTTGACTTGCAGAGAGCATACAATTGCATTAATTGGGACTATATCAGAATGGTACTTATTCAAGTTGGCTTTGGACTACATATGACAAACTGGATCTTGGCTTGTGTAAATTCTACATCTTTTGCAGTTCTAGTCAATGGGGAGGCAACACATTATTTTAGAAGTGGTAGAGGCATGCGCCATGGGTGCCCGCTATCACCATTACTTTTTATTCAGGTGATGGAGATTTTGAGTATCTTATTAAAAACCAGTCAGAGACAAGGATTCATAAATGGCATCAAAGTCTCTAGAGTTACAAAAATTTACATATTTTATTTTTAGATGATATCCTTTTACTGACAAATGCTTATGTTTAGGAATGGAAGAAAATCGAGAGATTGGTTAAGATGTTCTGTTCAGTCTCAGGCTTAATGGTGAACCAGTTAAAGTCAACTGTTCACTACTCGGGACTTTTGGAATAAAAATTTTAATCTTTTAAACAAATCTTGTCATATATCTTTTCAGATCTATCAGTGGGTTTCAAGTATCTGGGATACTTCTTGAAGGCAGGTATTAAAAGAGCTGAAGAGTGGGTTTGGCTATTAACCAACGTTGAAAAAAAATTAAAACACTGGAGCTATCAGTGGTTGTCCCTAGGGGGTAGATATATCCTATGCAAAGTAGTTTTGGAAAGTCATCTCGTATACTGGTTATCCCTTGCATCGATCCCTTCCTCTACTCTACACAAGTTAAGAAAATTACTCTACAATTTTTTGTGAAACATGAGTGGTGATACAAAACATTATCATCTCTCAATATGTTTTCTTTTAGTAAAGCATTGGGAGCGTCAACTTTGTGGTGAGTTATAAAAAAAAATGGTATATGGCACAAATTTATAAAGGAGAAGTATTTTCCATACATCTCAGTTAATAATTGGCTCAGATCTGCTTCCTTTCAACATCCGTTGGCATCTAAAATTTGGACCAGTATTTTAAATTCTCCTCATTTGATTACGAATCAGATTAGTTGGAAACCCGGCTCAGGCCATTTTGTGAGCTAGGGATGGGAAAAAATTCTGGGTCTCAACAACTCTTCATTTCTATCTCCTCGACTTATCATTGCACTCAGATAGAAACAACTCATAGTTTTGGCTCAGGCTTGGAGATATCAAGAACAAGACACAATCTCATCTGCATGGATTAATAGCTCGGAGTTGGAGCTTACAGGTAATCTATCATTGGAATGGGATCAATATAGGTGGGCATTATAATAAGTAGGGGTAATTATATCTGAGAAAATGGACAAGATAATTTGGATCGAGGGAGACTCATCTGGTATACTCTCGGAAAAGAATGTATATGTGGCTTTGTTTTCTACACAAGATCTACAAATGATCGTAAGTTGGCGGAATCAAATGTGGAAGTGGAATATTCAACAAAAAATTAAACTCTTCGTGTGGCTGGCAGTAAATAACAATATTTTGACGTGGAATAATTTCCAACTCAGAGGTTGGAAGGGACCGGGATTATTCCAATTATGCAAAAAGGACTGTGAAGATAGCACACAGATATTCATTCATTGTCCCTTTACCAAATTAATCTAGTTTAACATAAAAAAAAAAAAAAAAAAATCAAAATTGGAGAGGTTTTGACTTGAATGATTGTCTAGCCAGCTCGACAATGAATAAAAATTCTTCTCCCAGTCTTGCGGCATATATTTGATGGTACATATGGTTAGAAAAAAACACTGCAATTTTTAAAGGAAAGGAGCCATCAATCTCAACGATTGTTATAAAGACACTTAGCAACTATAAAAATTCAGTGGTCAAGTTGAAGATTCCTCCTGCTCGATCTTGTTGGATTGAAGACACTCTTGAGTACCCAATGGCTTTTTTTATGGAGAGACCTAGGTATATGGGCACTGCAGCGGAGCAACAAATATTATAAAAATATTTGCATCTACAGTATATAAGTGGTATTTAAACTGTGGGGAAGGTACAAATATGAAGGTTGAACTTTTGGGTGTATGGGCAACCCTTTACATTGCTAATTAGTTGTCCATTTCTAAGCTTCAGGTTCTTGGAGACTCCAAAGTCATCATAAACTGGTTAAATAATAAGGGTAATATTTGTGTTAGTTCCTTGGAAGGGTGGAAGCAAAGAATTAGTTTGATGAAGGAAAAAATTATGGCTACAAACTTTTATCATATATTTCATGAATACAAAAGGTAGTGGATGAACAATCAAAAAAAGATCTGCTCGAACGTGAAGGTTATATCGTGCTTCAGAAGTGGTCAAATAATTTGGAGGGCCAAAGATACATCATCAATATCTATTAATGGATGCCTATGTTATGGTTTTCTTATTTTCTTCTCTGTCTTTGGTACTTCTAGCTAGTCATTGTTTTTTTTTGGATTTTATCTTAGAGACTATAGAACTATATGGGAGTTTTTGTATTGAAGATGTTTGTGTCCCGTTATGTCTCCTTTGGTAGTTTTTTTACTGAATTTTCTCTCTAGTTATTTGAAGAGTTGTCAACTTAGTGCTATCTAATAGATGTTTTCTATGTGCTATTTCAATATAACATGTAAAATTATAAAAAAATTTAATGTAGTGAAACGAAATCTCCTCAATATCAAGCTTTCACATGTTCCTTCGAAAAAATGTTAAATCAATTACTAAGACTAAACTTATAACAAACACACCCTATTTTGAGATAAAAATATGGGTTAAATGTCACCAATATTTTAAGGACATTGTTGGAGCTGCCCCTGTTTTTCTAGCCCGTCACAAATTTCATTTTTAATGCTTTAAATCTAAAAAATGGTTTTCATTTTTCCCTTTGAGATATCGAGATCTTTGAAGCTTTATCACGCGAGCAACGATGATTATTCTACTCTCGAAACAAGTCCTACCTTTCGTAAAAATGTTTCCTCTTTTTGTTCTACTTTAGGATCTCGCAGTTCAGATACTATAACTCATGTAGTTCACACGTCCCGAGTCACGAAACGGCGAAATCGTTTTAACTTTTCACTCAATACACTAACGAGGGTGAAGTTTTCCCTAACTCATGATTAAACGTCATCGGGGTTTCGCACCTCGACGTTCGCCAAACCCAAAAAATTATTGTCATAGCCCTGATAGCTGAGAACAGGAGGTCCTCATTTGAGTAATTCATGTCAAGGTTAAAGGTAAAAGCTAAATCGTGGTAAAAGATTATGTCTGCATTTCTCCACTCGGCATTGACCTTTTTGAAAATTTACACCGTCTAAACTTTGACTCGCGAAGTCACGATGCAGTTATAAAGTAATTAATTGATCTCTTAATCCAAGATTATCTTTCCTTTTAATTAAGTCATGATTATTGCGATCTCGTGGTTTCGCAGCTCAGCAGGTAAATCTCCCAGAAAATTATCTTCAAAGCTCAGAGTCGCGATATGGAAAATATAATAATTATAAAATTAATCGAGCCCCCAAATCAAGATTACCTTTTTATTAACCAAATCGATCTTCGCAATCTTGGATGTTAGAAATTCAAAGTGTTAAAACAGAATCTCCGATCTGACGAGTACCGAAATATTGATTAATGTTGGTAAGATTGGATTAATTAAGCTAAATCAAAACATATCCCGCGTTTTGATGTTTGCATGATTCACGAGGTAGCCTTTTCTCTCCATACGCCAACTAACTTTTAAACTGCCAAAATTTATGACATTAATGAGGAAATAGGGTAAATCTAGGAATTAAGATCGGATTTTTTCAGCAAAAAATTTATTTCTAAATATTATTTGATAGACTTGTTCTGAAAGGTACCGAGTTTTCAAATATATATAAGAGCTATGGTTTATTATAACAAATTCATTTCATATTATGTAGAGCACATTATATCTGAGTAAACTGACTTCTGTATGTATACGTAGTTCTATCACAGAAGAGCTAAAATGCAAGCTTCAGCCATGGCTCCGTGAAAAACATCAAAGGCGAATGTTGAGGTTTCGGGACAAGGCTCAGACAATGTCTCCAATACTTTTCCCTGAAGTATCAACTCAGTCCCTAACTGGACATATGTTTCAGATATTCTGCAAGCAGAATTGGTGGATTATTCTGACAACTCTGACGACAATGAAAAAGATGATATAACCACCAAGTACAAAATAGTCATCCAATCTGGAATGCACAGAGTAGCAGCCAAGCCACGGTTGATTCTATATTATGACATGATCCGATGGGCGCTGGACGATGTGGACATACCGACCAGGACTATCATGAACGAGCAGAAAGTCACCATCCGGATTTTTAGGCCAGAACATCTGCAATCCATGTATAAGCTGCCCACGACATCCGACCACATATATGGCGCTAAGTTCTTGGATGAGTTCAAGGAGAAGGAATGCGTACAGTATGATAAAACCATGTCCAGTTTGATAAAGGATTGGGTTTCGAACACCGCAAAGTTCAAAGATGATAGCCACGGCATATATTCAATCACTTCTTTAGAACCATAGTACAAATATGTAGCCATGATGACATGCTGGTTATATGGAAAGAGGACAACTCACATTTTTTCCTTGCATGGGTGCCTCTAATGTTTCGGGTTGCTAAAGGTAGTTCCTTTGACTGGGCAAAGATGCTTTCCGATAGCTTGACCAGTCGGGCCACAGAGTATCGTGTGCAGAAAGAAAATGGGAAGGCGTCTTCATTCTTCATCTCTGCATACATTATGGACACAATTTGTTCTATGACACCATTTCCATTAATGAGCTGGAGTTGGACTCCAGCCAAAGACAAACCCATACATGTATATCATGAAAAATTATGGGAAAACAAAGAGGAAAATTTTTCACATGAAATTTTTAACTGGGTGATGGTGCCCCTGCATGTCGCCATTTTTGGTCACCCGCCACCCCAGATCTCGGATAACATAGTAACAAATTTGAGTAGCATAGCAGACTGGTATGTGGACGCATAATTCTCATACCTTAGAGCCTTCGGGGCTTCTGTTCCCCCACAGGCACTGCCATTGTTCATTCTCGACAAGCTGGCTTGTCGCGAGGTTGCACGACAAACGGTAATTGACGGTGTAAGCAAAGAACTTAAAGGGTACTCAAAGAAGGTATGGCCGTCTTTTCCTGTTCATTTGAATTCTTATTCTTTATTAGATTTCGGGCAAGCCAAAGCCGAGGCCACATCCCTGGAAGACCTAAATTTGGTCTCCATCGATTGTAAGAAGCACGATCCACAGAGGGTCGTGAGCAACCATTTGGAAAATTGCGGGCTGAAAAGATTTGAGCATGAGAATTCACCCTCGGATGACATTTTCCAAGGAGCAAGGTCCTATGAGGAGATTCTAGCTCAGATACAATCCTTGGCACCAGAGGAAAGAGCCGATGTTCTGAAGTTCCAGGAACATCGACGTAGCTGTCTTCCCACAATATTGCGAGGTGAGGGCCCGAGTATGTCGGAGGCAAAACAGAAGGATGACGAAGGTTCTAAGGATGCAAATCCCGACCAAGGAAAATGCCAAGATGAGGGGGAGCAAACGAAGAGTCCGGAAGTAGAGAAAAAGACTCCAGACCCACTGAAGAAGTAGAGTCCGGAAGCAGAAATAAAGACTCCCAACCTACCAAAGAAACAGAGTCCGGTCGCTACTCCAGGAAAATCTGCGAAACAGATCGGGGAACCCATCACATTAGTTACCCCCTTGTAGTCGACGCATGGAAATATCGATGCGGGATGGATATTCAATGAAGAATTGAGGCCCATAAGGGTGGAAGAACTCCCTCTTAATGAGTTTTTCTTCGATAAGAAGAGAAAGATAGTAGTAAAAAGAGAATTCTACCAGGAAGGAGAGTCAACTGCCAAGAAGTATAAAGTTATAACTGAGGGAAAAGAAAAAAAGAATGAGCAATTCACCACTGAAATAGCAGGGACACAAGGAGCATATGCCTCAGCAAATCAATTTTCAGTCGGGCTCTTAAAAAACCAACTTAAAAGAAAAAATCGCCTAATTAGGGCCCTTGAAGCCAGATTGGCCATAGCAATAGAGACCGCTAAAGACCATGCGAGCATAGGAATAGAGCAGGCCAGGTTGGCCGATAAAAATGAGATAGAGATGCTCAAAACTAAGCTCGAGCAAGCACAGCTGGTGGTCCAGGATGGTCGGGTGCAAGCAAGCCAGCAAAGGAATTTGATCGAACAACTGCAGGCTAGGGTGAAGATCACCGAGAACAGAATGATAAACATCGGGATGTTCAAATCCTAAGCGATCAAGATTCGGAGTAGAGTCTCTGAGGCATAGAAAAATTTGCTCGCCAAGGTAGAAGCGATACGAGACCATTGTTTGCTAGTCAACCAGGTTTCAGAGAACTTATCTGCTAGAGAAAGGGAAGCTGGAGCAGCTCGAATCGCCTTCCAAGAGGTTGTGATAGCCATGAACAACAGGGTTTCGGAAAGTACTCCCAGGTTCACCATTTCAGAGCAGACTAGGGGGAACATTCTATTAAAAGAATGGGAGCATAACATTACCGAAGGCAAACTGCAAGCCAAAAAAATAACCAATTCCTTAGAAGAAGCCTTCAGTTCTATAGATGACGATCTGCTAGGCATTGATAGTGGAGGTAATGCCGAGACATTGGTGCAGATGAATGTGGAAAAGATCTCGCTTGATCTGAAAGAAAAAGAAGAAAGAGATTCGACCGATATTTCTCATATGACTATGGTGGATATAGTCCAAGTAGATAAATACATGATTAAACTCAGTGTGCAATAATGCTCCATCGACATCATAGATGGATAGATGGAAGACAGACTGCAGCAGTTAGCCCGAAAATGTTACTTCTTTGAAGCCAGCTGTCAAGCAGAACCGTCACGGCTAATATCTCAACTGGTTGAAAGGTGTGTCGCCTGTACCGAGCTCGTGCGAGAACAAACGTCTGGCACCAAGTGAATACAGAGAAGGAGAAATGGAGCGATTGCCCTCCACCTTGTCATAAACAATTTTTTGTGACTTTTGAGATTTTATCTTATTTGTAAAATTGTATAAATATACCACAGAAAGAAATAAACAGGGTTGGACCTTTTTGTGTCGATTGTAACAGAGTTTTTTACATTTTGAGAGTTAATAAAAGCAAATCTGAAGATTCTCAATTCCGTCACGACTGTGTTACAAGTTTGTTTCCATGTATCTCATATTTCGTTTCATTTCATATTCCTAATTGATGTTCTTCGTTATAATTTAGTACGACCACTACTATAGCGAATGAATTTTGGTTTTCTGTAATTGTTTACTGTTTTTCCTCTGTACCATCTATCAGCAGGTGTAAGACCAGTCCACATTTGCAGAATTCTACACATATTCTCTGCTACATCGGTTATTTCCTTACAATTCTCCTCTTCTGTTTATACGTGAGATTCTCCCTTGATAGGAGCTTTACACTATAGACAGCTAAATGTTTTTCTCCCACCTCACACCTTTTATTAAAATATAATACAGTTACGGGAAAGAGCCTTTGATTTGCATCCCTATCTTACTCCTGAGCCGTAAATTCTCTTTTATACGACCAAATTGGGACAACACTTAATCTCTCTTTGAAGTTTTTCCTACTTTTACTGTTCCTCCTTGACTGTCCCTGTAGCAACACAGCCCAATATCGAACCCGGATTATCGAACCAAACACACATTGCCTTGAACCTTTTCGATACTATCCTCAAAACAGCTACTAACCGGGCTGAACTTGAACGTTCATGGGCAGCCATTGAACAAGATATAGCTATCCAGGAATAGTTGGAAGCTAGACAACGTTAATGTAGAAATCTTCTCTAGTTTCCTTTGCCGAAGCTTAACGTTTCCCCCTTCTCCATCTTTTACCTACTTTCGGATGCCTTAAACACTGTACTTCTAAGCCTTAAGTACAAACTCACGAACAAAGACACCATGAGTTTTGCATACTTGAAGTCCTATGTATTACAAAACTTTACTTCCAAATCTTTCGTTCCATTTTAAATTGACTTAAATATTAAAAAAATCAATCAAAATTTTGAATTAGCCAAAAATTTAATTAATAAAATAATCAATATTATAAAAATAAAATAAAATATATTCTAAATTTAACTTATTACATTATTAAAAAAAAACCAATTAACCAAAACTTTCACTAATAAAATAGTCTAATATATATATATATATATATATAAATCAAGTTAAACCCGATCCATTATTGACATAGAAAAACATTTAAATCAACAATCTTTTGTTTGGATTCTTACCGATAGAAAAACATTTGATTAACAATCTTTTGTTTGGATTCTTACCGACTTTATAAAAGTATGTGTAAAAAATTTGTCAGATCGGAATCTCACGTGATACTAGGGTATGGTGTTACATCAATCAATAATGGAACAGTTTTTTTGGTCCTAGGATTCTTACCGACTTTATAAAGTATGTGTAAAAAATTTGTCACATTCATGTAAGATCGGAATCTCACGTGATACTAGGGTATGGTGTTACATCAATCAATAATGGAAGTGTTTAGGAACAGTTTTTTTGTCCTAAGAGTAGGTTAATTTGAGAGAAAACATATAAATTTTTATCTCGATAAAAAATGAATTGAATCTGATTAGATTTTTAAGTATTATATTTTAAAGTATAAATTAAAGTTTTATCTATTTCAGAATTTTACTTTAGAGATTTTGTCTATTTTAAAACAATTCAAACCTATAAAAATATAACTCGTAAAGAAATTGCTTCTCCAACTCCCTCCACACATTTGAATATTCTCACACACTTTTAAAAGTAAGAGTAAAATATTTGTCACATGAACTATGTTCCATCAATTATGAATAAAAAATTTGTGACATGTTCCTCGGGAGACCTGTCGCATCGCAGGTGACCCCGAAGTTGGGCCCTAACAATTTAGGACTCGTTCGATGTTTTAGCGCTCTACGATATGATTTGATTTGATGTTATAGTGCATTTAAGGTTGAGCCCGAATTTGGATTTACAGGCACCGGCTTTGAAATCGGCATTACAATTGTTCCTAACATTAGCGTCGCTAATTTTTTTGCATTTATTGGACCAAAAACTTCGTGACGCCTTTAAATAAAGAGCATATATTGCTCGTCTTTCAACCGTGCAGTGTAGACATGTTCGATATGGGTTTCGAGAAGTTGCTTCAGGCGTTGCCTG